>VYZX01010005.1:2304-45290 GCA_013401335.1 Brachypteracias leptosomus | reverse complement strand
TGGAAGAAATTTATATGGAACTCGGAGAAGAAGGAGCTGCTGGGCCGCACCGGGGGCAGCTGGTGTGAGTGCCGGGCCGTGAGCGGCGAGAGCCGGTCGGGGAACGGCGGCGATGCGGCGGGCACTGCAGCACGGCCCGCGGTGCCCCGCCTCTGCCAGCTGCGGCGGGGCTGTGGCCCCTGGCGAAGGCGGCCCGGGGCGGAGGAGCGGGCTGGGGCCGGCGCGGCGCGTCCCCGCGGAGTGAAGGTGGGGGGGGTGGTCCTCCTTCCACCCTCCTCCCCCGGGGTCGTGGGGGGGTCTTCGTGGCGGGCCGGGGTCCGCTGGCTGCCTAGATGCGACTTCAGGTGGTGCTGGAGGTGAGGCAGGGTCAGCACCCGGCGCCGGGATGGAGCCTGGGGCGCGCCGACCTTGGCGAGGGCGCCTCGTCCTTGGGTCTCCTTCCCGGCGGCTGGCCCGGCCCGGGAGCATCGCTGTCGGGAGAGCCTGCCCTTTCAGCCGACATCTACCTTAGGCTTCAGGGTGGCTTTGTTGTTTTTTTTTCCCTCCCTTTTTCTCTGCATAAAGGAAACTGAGCTAATTTTACCTTGTAGGGAGGGAACAATTGGCTTTTAATGCTTCTGCAATTAAGAAGTGGCCGTATGTGCCTATATGATTAAATGCTCATGGTGTATTTATTAGGTGCTTTACAAATAGCACGTAGAGGCTTTTAACGTTTCCTTTACGTAAATAGTCTTCCAGTTGCTGCCAACCACAGCTGGTGTGCCACCCTGGCGATGTTGAATTCAGCTCCTGTTGTAATGGATCAGCTGGAAGTGCCACATCCGGAGCTGACAGCTTTAGCTCTGGCAAGCAGGCGGACTAGAGCAGGCTTCTGCTGTATCTTTACATGAGCAGAATTGAGTTGTGGGTGCGCATGGATAGGTATTTTCTGCTCTTGAGGCACCGGGCAACTGCGCAGTGCTTCAAATGCAGAGGCTGGACCGGGTCCTTCTCCCAGAGCTCCTGTACTTGTCTGCCTAGGACTGATCTCCATTTGTGGAGTTGATCTGCAGGCTGATGATCCGATTTCTCTGTTATAAGCCTACCTGTTGCGGGAAGCTTTCTTGTTCAACCCCGTTGTGCTCGGTTGCTAGACCCGCTGTGTATTTTCTGAGACCTTGGAGTGGTTTTGACCTTTAAGGTATCTTTGGCGTTTAGAGCATCCTGGCTGGGAACCTGATTAAATAAGCTACCTCCCAGCGTTTGCCTTTTGATGTTACAAAACTCAAAGGCGTTATGCTGCAGACAACAGCATTAGTGTTTGGTTTGTTACAACAGCACCTCCTATGACCGTGCTCTGGAAAAAATTTCCACACGTCCCTGACGTCACAGCATTTGCTTTACGCTGCCTGGATACCAAAGAGTGCTTTTAACTCCTGGAGCACCACACTACATTACTGCACCCAGCTCTGCCTTCCAGCCCTGGCTACCTCCCCTGCCTCTGGTGCACGTGAGGAAGATGAGAGAATGGAGTGCCTTCCTGACAGTGTCCCTCAGCCTCTGTGTTGCTGACTGTCCTTCCTGCTCACCTGTCTTTCATAGACTTGGAAAGAACGCAACCAGAACTGCCTGCTTTCATCGGGAGGCTTCTCCAGTGATGGAGCTTTTTTTCCCTATGGAGCTGGGGAGCGAGGAGGAATACTTCCACCTACTACTTCCTCCCCTTCTCTTGTAGCTCATCACTTCAGGTCCTTCAAATAAACCACCTCTTTTTTGTTTGTAACTAGATGAGGACAGTCCAAAATCAAGCAGGTTCCTTTTTCAAGAACTCTGTAGCCTCTATGCTGGCCTGCTTGTTCCTGCAGCCCAACTAGCATATAGTTGCTTGGCATGGGCTGGCTTATCCTTCCTGTAGGTGGCCTGGTGATGCCTAGTACGGCATGTTACTGTGCAGTTAATTAGTTGAGATAATCCTTGTAAACTGGTAACTGATACCAAGAGTCTGAGCCATGCTGTGTCTCCAGGCTCTTCTCTGCTGTGCCCCCACCCCCAGATTATTCTAGGCATCTGCCGCTAGAAGACCAAGGCTAAATTCAATCTTTCATTATTATGTAATTCACTTTTTCTTTGGTATAAGTAGTGCTGGAGTGCCTTTGTAGGCATACAAGGCTGGTAAATGTGCAGTACTGTGACATATCTGAGTTTTCTCCTACACTTGAGATTGAGTACTGGAGCTGATTTGGGCCCTAATTCTGCTCCACTTGTCTTTGGAGGTGATAGACTGAATTACGAAGGGAGATCAGGCCTTATAATTACTTGTGAACCTAAATGAAACATTTTCTGTGGAGTCTCCTGGAAATTGCTTTGAGGCCCCAGAATGAGTTTCTGTCAGAGCATACCTGTATTTTGGCTTCTTGCTGTTAGGCACTTCTTCACTGAAAGTGTGTTGCCTGTGATAGCATGCAGTGGTAGTGCTGGGTCTGCCAAGGGATCCTTTAAAATATGGAAGAACATGGTTTAGTCTTCATGCTTTACAACTCCAAACCCAGATTCATGGATTTTTATGTTTTCAGGGACTCGTGTTTCCAGCCCCCTCAACAACTGGAGTGACATATTTTCTGTCTGCATCAGGGCATAATCTTGCAGTTAAGCCCTGTTGCAAGAGGCATATATTTGTCACCTGAGTTCGATGTGTTGAGCTCTTCTTGCAAGTGGCAAAGGTTGGAAATACTGTCCTGGAATGTGAAGGCATGATTTGATTGTTTTTTCTTTCTCTTGCAGTTAAGATCCTTCTCTTCTATGTAATCTTCTACGGTTGCCTGGCAGGTATATTCATTGGGACCATCCAGGTGATGTTGCTCACTGTCAGTGAATTTGAGCCCAAATATCAGGATCGAGTGGCACCTCCAGGTAACTAAACAGGAGGCCCGTGATTGACTTGCAGGCTGCTCTGGGGAGGCGGTTTGGTTACTCACCTCAAGGAGGATGAAATAAGCGTGTTGTTGCTGCAACACATATTTGTAGGGGGTGGGTATGTTCTCAGCCTTCTGTATTAACACTACTGGGGCTCAAAGGCAATCCTGCTAGAATTAAAGGCTGCATCACATGAAATATGCCTCTTGTCTGGGAGGAGCTCAAACCTGGATTGCTCTTCTTCCCTTCCCTTAAATTGAAGCAATGGAATGAGGCTAAGGGGCTTCACTTGGGAATGAGCTATATGAGGAAGTTTGAGTTCAGTTTTTCTCCATAACCACGGTATTCCCATGGGTAAGTGAGGGGGCAAAGGCAGAATGTTAGCTTTATCTATGAAACTGAGGTGCCCAAGGAGAAAGGGGACAGCACCACTTCTGGGCATCTTCCTGAACTGTATGAGCCAACACTGAACTGCCCTGTGTGATGTAGAGGAGGTGGTAACATTTACTAACAGGTATTTCAGTTGACTGAATAATGGGGGGCTGAAGGTGGGACTTGTAGTTGCTGATGCATGACCTAACTTTACTAGGAAAAATAAGTCACTGCTCAAAATTGAGATGATTGCTTGGGCAGTGTCTGTGGCCAGGCTGCCCTGGCTAGGGACAAATGGAGCAACCAGCCCTTGCTGCAGGTTCCCCACTTTGCTGCTTCCCGCCGCAGCCAGTAGAGCCTGGAGCCGGAGGGAGGGGGGAGCTGCGCAACTGCTGCTGCTTTCCCACATTAGAAATGACCTTGAGGCTGCTTGGCACCAGGGATGGTAACGATCTGTCTCCAGTTGCTCTGTAAAACAGTTGAGAAGCTTTTAATAACAGTGGTATTTAAGTGACAATTGTGAGGCTGATGGCTTGTAGCTACAGAAGCTGGCTCTGGTGTTGCACGGTGTCTTGCAGCCCCACTGCCTGCAGTGCTCTGCTGTGATTATTCCCTGCTCTAAGCACACAGGGAATGTTGCCATCACCAAGTGGTGCTATATCCCAGCAAAGAATCATCGTTTTCAGATAACTGCTTTTCTACCAGCACTTCTTAAAGATATGACAGAGTGGAACTGCTGTGTTAGTGTGTGGTGCTTCTTAAAGTACCAGCATGGCTGGGGTAAATGCTGTCTTAGGCACTCAAAGTGGCTGTTTCCATCTCTGGAATGGGCTCTAACATTTGCAGGAAAGACTAAACTGTCACTCATATTGCCCAGAGCCATTAACTGTGTCTGAAAAGCCAATGTGGCTAATGGTGGAGTAGTTATTTTAATAATGTATTTTTCCCCGGCTGAAGCCCAGTGGTCTCACCAGACGTGAAATAATTAGCAAAGCAGCCCATGGATCTTGGGTCACATCCAGATAGACCTGCTGTTTAGCCTGATGTCACATAATTACTCATTCTAGGTAAACTGCTTTCTGTGTAATAGCAGCTTGCGATTCCAATTTCAAAGCAACTCTGTAGTAAAATTTCTGTAGGATTTCAGCCTGCAGAGGATTTTTATTCCTTTCTTTATTGCATACTGCACCAGTTTTCTGGGGTTTATCCTTTTCTTTAACCAAAACAGGAATTGAATTTTGAGACTCGTGTAGCATGTACTACAGAAATCAAAATGGAGGAAGAATGAAAACCTTGTCAGGGATCTTTATACGGGCTTTCAGGATGTGTACTGAAATAGGGGAGAACAAAATCCATCTCCTTGACAGCAGGCAGCCCAATAAACAAGGGTTTTGAACCAAGCTGTAATGACACAGGCATACAACTTGAAGGAAATAATTGCCAGTTAATAGCAGAGGGTCCTTTGCAGGGCATCATGCAACAACTCTTCTTACAGATGTGGACAAGCTGGGGGTAAGGCGTGGTGGAGGTTTGCTCTAAACATGGAGTCTGTTCCTCATCCAGTAACACAGCAGCCATTAGACCACAATGAGTCAAAAATTGCCTTTTAATGTAGGCTTTCAGAGAGTGATGCTGGTGTGAATTGCTGCATGGCTGTGTTTGAGGGGTCAGCAATCCCCATATTCCCCTGCTGTGTAGGGCTCTCCTCTGTGCTGCAAGCACACCTGCTCTTCTGACAACTAACACACGTGGGCATGTTCATTCCTGCACTAAGCACTAAACCCCAATTTTTTGTCATCTGGGAACCCTGCAGACTATGAGCTACATAAAATAGGGTGTCGTACAATTCTGACTCCTGTTCTTGTGGGAAGATTTGCAAGCCAAGTAAGTGTATTGGCAGCTTCATAGTCTTGGATTTTCTAGGAAGCTAGAAAACATGGTTTTATTCTTGTTGCAGTGCTCTGTCCTTGAAGTCACTGTTGTCTCAGCCCAAAATGGCTGGGAAAGGGGAAACTACACTTCCCTTCAGGATTTGCAAGAAAATGCTGTAGGGGCTGCTAGAATATCATTCTTGTTCAGAAATACAACAGGCTTCATAACAGCAACAGAACCTACAGGATGTTTTATTGAGTTATTGACATGGGTATAACATTGAAAGCCAGAAAGTGCTATTTTTATAGCCAAGTGTCATTAATATGCTAATTGGTTTCTGCATTGAACACAACAGAAATGTTATACAGGGCTTCAGGGCAAGCTGAGTTTTGTACTATTCCATGATACTTTCTTCCCCCTTCTCTTTTGTCTTGGAGTGGTGGAAGGGACAGTGCAGTTCACCTTGTCCTGCCATTGCGACAACCCCAGCTCCCAGTTCCACGTGTGCTGCAGGCTCGGGCTCTGCTTTAAGCACAGGGGACTTACCCTGTTAACAGGGAAGGAAGAGGATATTGCCTCTTGAACACAGTGTACTGAGTGTTTAAAAAACAATACTCCATTCTCCTCCTCCCATTCCCCACCCCAATATAAATTGGGCTGTGTATCCTGCCATCTTGTGGTGTGCATCCTGAGAAACACAGATCCCTAGGGTTGGCATAGGGGTGGGAGAGCTCACTGCTGCCTAAGGTGCTTTTTAGGTGGCAGCCGGAAGAACATCTACTCAGTCCCCCCTGCCAGGGGATTTCAGGTGTCTTTGCTTCAAATGCTGAGCTCTGGTGTATTATTGCTCTGGTGTAATATTGGCTTATTTAGCTTGGATAGCACAGGAAGGCCCCAAGGAGCATGTGCTGCCTCCTCTGAAGTTGTGCTTTTCCACTTCTGTCTCTTGTCTCAGCACCTATGTTTGAAAAAAATCTCTGAATCTCAAGCTCCAGGAATGTTATCTCCAAAGCAAATTTTGCTGTATTAATAGAAAACTTGCACCTGCTTTTTTGCACTTTGGGGAATGAGGTAGAGTGTACCTGGAAGCTTGGAAGGACATCCATACCATGGTATAGAGGCTTTTAAAGTCTATCCTCATTTAGTGAGCTGTTGGGGGGGTGGTACGTAGGAATGGTGTAGTGATCACTTAATTTGTCATCTGTGTCATCCCAGGAGATGACACTCAGGAGTTCAGACTCGTTCTGAACCAAGATTATGTGGTACTTTGAAATGAGCATTGCATGATGAAGCAAGGGTGGTTACTAGGGACTTACACAACCATTCCTAATAGCAAGCCCAACTTCCCACTTCCAGTTTATTCCTCTTCACTCTCAGGACATTTTTTCCTGAAGTCTTCCTTGGACAGCTTAGAATGATAAAGTCTATGTGGAGAGCCTGATTTTAAATGAACTTGAATAAATGCAATTTTAATCTGCAGCAGTGTTTTGAAAGTAGAACTGTAGCTGAAAAAAATCAATGACTTTACATGCCTTTTTCTGGCTTTTAGCATCTTTGTATATCCACGGCATTAGAAAGCCAAGAGAAGGTGATGTCTGTTACAAAGTCAAGGCATCACTCATTTATGTGAGCAGCGTCAGTCAAGTGAAGATAGGAATCATATTTCCTAGCAATGCATTCTAAGAGCCAATTGCAGAAATCTCCTAAAGTAGTTTGTTAGTAATTTAGCAATAATTCTTCTATGTGCAAATATCAGCATCACCACATGTAATACCATGATGCATCTCTGTGGTAATGAGATGCAGAACATTGGCAAACAGTTTATAGTCTGAAGATGAGAGAGTTGTTCAGACTCCTGGCTATGAAAGCACTTGAGGCTGTTTCTTTCCCCACATAGGACTTGCTTATGAATGTCTTCCTCATGTGCATGAAGCCCCTAAGAGGCTTATTCATGCCTGTAACTTATTGGAGCTACCTACTCCATTAGATGTCTAGCAACTCATTGTAGGTAGCACTGAAATGGGTCCACCTTGTAATTTTTTCTTGTCCCTACTTGTTTCATTTCCTTAATGGGGATGAGAGGTTTCACTTGTTCTGCAGAGGTAACTTCCTCTTGTTATACCAAATCAACACACTTAAATTTCGAACAAGATTGCTTTTAGAAGGATTCAGTGATAGTGCTGCTCTGATAACAGCACTGAAGCTTTTGATTTGGCTATGGGATGTAGAGAGAAAGCGAGGAAGGAATGATAAACCTGTGCTTAGGGGTGTCTTTCAGGTCAGTTGCAGGCATATGAGAATGGAGGTAGTGGTGGAAGCCAGTAATACATTTTTAATCAGGATAAAGCTGTTTTTCATAACAAGTGTTTCACCTTCACAAAAATTTACTTCCTTGCTTTTTAAGTAGGAAGACTTATCTCCACTTTTCTCTTGTTCTAAACAAAGCAAGCATCTGTTGTACTGAAGCCTGGCCCAATCTGGTTCATCCATGCACCTGTAAATGCCCTCAGTTAGGCTGAAAGCAGCCAAGCTATGGCCAAGGGCTGAGTCTACCTGGCAGGAACAGTTGTTCTCTTCTGCTGACCATTGAAATGGTTTCATGGAGGTGCTGCTTGGATTTCAGTGCCATTCTGCAAAGATTTGCAAGACAGGGATGCTTTGGGATGGAGTCTGTTCTCCCAGCTAAGTCACTTGTGTCATGGGCAGAGGGCTGGCTTTGGATTGTACATATCAGTGGCCAGGCTCTCCTAACCAGAGAACAAGAATATTCTACTAGATGGATTTTACACACCACAGGGTGTGTATTTCTGAGCTTCCCTTCACCTTTGCCATGCCTGCATGGGTGCCTTTGTGTATTACCTTGGACAAGACAAAAAACAGAAGTGGGGGAGTTCCTTTGGGTTTTGAGGTCCTGAGCAAAACTAAGAGCTTAACTGCCTGATCAAAGCTTAACAAGCCTGGCCAAGCTTTCTTGGATTTTATATTTATACACTCGAATGACACACCTGTAACTTGAACTCTAGAAAAGGCAGACCCAAGAGTGGAACCAAGGCCTGGCCTGCCTTTGCTGCAATTCCAGATAGCCATTTCAAGTGGCTCTGAGCCTGTTGCTTCCCAGCTGAGGAGGGTAACATGAGGAGGGTTTGGCAGGATGGGATCAAAGTCTCTTACTAAAATTGAACCCAGCTTACTTAATATGTATTTATTTATAACTGTTTGTGAAGCAAAAAAACAAGTAGTTGCTTGAAAAGGGGCTGAAAGCCACTGACTCTGGAGGGTAGGACATAATTCTGCTGGTGGAGTAGTAAGTTGCTTCTAAACTTGTAACACTCAACCTGGTCAATTTGTACCAAAGGGAGTTTTGAGTGGTTAAGCTGCTTCCTGGAATAAAACTTGAAACCCTCGAGCTGCTCACTGGATGTCTCACTATCTTTGACTAGGAGCTGTGTTTAGGGGAACAAAGCTAATCTTTGTACTAGGTTACAAATTCCAACTCAGTGGGTAGCGGGCTGGGGGAGTGGAGTGGTGAGCTGGCTTGAGGAGGGCCTAAGCAGAAGTATTCAAGTGGCTTTGGAAAAATTGCTGGAGTCACAAGCTCTTGTGGGTTGGGGCCAGCCAGCTAAGCTGACCAAGTTTTGCACCAGGGGAACTTGCTAGCAACAATTCTGAAAAGTTCTGAAAGCTGTCAAAGCAAATGCTGCTCGCCGCTCCTTTTTCTTGTTCTTGCTAAAATGAAGATGACAAGCTGAACAGAAGTCAAGACCTCAATAATTATGGTGGCAGCTACAAAAGCAGCATGAAGTCCAGTTCCCATTACCTAAGTTTGAAGTGTTAGCCATGCATCAATGCATTCAATTAAAATATGACCTAAACCTCACACAGGAGCAACTATTTCTAAGTCCCATAATAAAAGTGAAGGGGTTGGCACTTTTCATCATCTGTAGGCATTACTTGTATATAGTCCCTTTCCTCTCCATGTGTTCTTTTTCTCTTCATCCTCCCAAAGTCAAAAGCAGAGCTAGTTATAGTACTCAGAATCCAGGACAGTCTTTGAAACATCTCTCTTGTGTGGTGGTATGTCCTACTCACATACCTGGTGATGAGCTTCTGACTGGGGAGCTCGGTGGGCTATTTCTGAAAGCTTATGGAGTGAAAAAGACAGAGAAAGCAATCAGGCTGATGAATTTACAGACTGAGAAAATGTCCTCTGCCCTGAATCCTACAGGGGAGGATATACAAAGGCAATGTGGATTTCAGCCAGCAGAGAGTAACCGTACCTGACATAGGGAGCCTCCATCTTCTATTGCAAGGGTTCATGAGTGGACAGCTCCAATCTATCCTAAACACGTAGCCCATTTTGCAGACTTTCAAATCAACCTATTAGGGTTATATATGTAAGAGCAGGCTTCTGTGGGACTTTGTTTTGTGCAGCTGGTCTTGCATGCAGACAGCTTCTCTTCTGTCCTTGAGGAGGAGGCAGAAGTGTGCAGGGGACCTGTGGTTGACTGTTTTTCTTGAGGAAAACCTTGACTTGTAGCCTCCCTTCTGGATTCTGTGATTTTTATCTGCTTAGTGATGCAAACATCGTGACAAATATTCTAGACTGTTGTGGGAAAGAGGAGATAAGAGCCTGTCAGACGCTCCCCTCTAGTGAGCTTAAGCTGTTTTGTGCAAGTCCTGAAGTCTGAAAAATGGAGATTATTAGAAGGAGTTACATTTTTGGTGTGTGTTGCATTGCCCAGAGGCTCTGGGATGTACTTACTGTTTTCTTCCTGATTTTGCTTTTGTTTTAGGACTGACTCAAATCCCCCAGGTACAAAAGACAGAAATTTCCTTCACTCCCTCTGATCCTAAAAGTTTTGAGCCGTACGTGAAGAACCTTGAGAAGTTCTTAAAGGACTACAGCGCCGATCAACAAACTGAAAGCATGACATTTCAGGACTGCGGGGGTAAGTCTCGATGGTTTCCTGCAGCTGAGAGTGATGATCATTGCCTCTGCGTCAGGTCTATCAGAAGCTGAGGGTGAGCAGTGGTGGTCTCTGTCTTCAGCTATTACTTTTATTGTAACCAACACCATGTTGGTAAACTGGCAGGATCTGGTTTCAGTCAAATGGCTGCTTATTAAATCAGTTTGGACAGACCAGATTTGGCCAGGGATGTACCTAGAAGCTCATTGTAGCAGTTATACAGTTGGCAGCTCTCAGACTTCACTTGGAGAAAGTTGCGCTTGACTCTGAAGCATGTGTTGTTGACCTTATCCTCTCTGACAGCCACGGGGGTTTTACTGATGACTTTTGCTAAAGCCAGTTTTGGTCCTCTTGATGTGATGCAGCAAAACATCTGGGAGGTATTAACCTTTAATAGATTATATGTAATAATGCAAATGAGACCTTGTAATACATGCTTATAAAATCTGAGGGGAACCTGCTTGTAAAAGCTGCCAGAAAAAAAAAAATCTCTGAGCCAGTGGATTACAAATACATTTGTTCTCTTGTCTTCTGGAAGAATCTTCAGTTAAAGAACAAAACTCTTACAAACTTGCTGGTCTGGGACCAGCCCACCTGTGGGGGGGTGGCTGGGTGCAGGTGTGTGGTGTCAGCCTCAAGAAGGTGGTGTCACTCACCTGTTTGGATGAGGGTGAAATCCAAACTACACAGCAAACATAAGTGTTGCTGTTCCTGACAAGCGAAAGGTGACGTTGCATGTGGTTGTCTCTTCGTTCCCCCACCATGACAGACATACCTAGTGATTACAGAGAGAGAGGACCATATAATGATGCCCAGGGCCAGAAGAAGGTCTGCAAATTCAAACGTGAATGGCTGGAAAACTGTTCTGGAATAAATGATCCCACCTTTGGGTACAGCGATGGCAAACCATGCATCCTCATCAAGCTCAACAGAATTATTGGCTTCAAACCTAAGGCAAGTATCTCTTCCCTTTCTAGCAGAAGCTACTGATAAGGTAGAGGAGTTGTCTGGAGGTTTGCTGTGCCTGCTTCTCTGTCTCTCTTGAGAGATCAGTATTAAACCTCTTCTGCAGAGGAGAAATTGAAGCTTTAAAAAGTAATTAGCTTTAAAAATACTTTTTATTAAAAAGCAATGAAAACTGCACACTGCAAATTGGTAACAAGTAGCAGTGAACCTCACAGTGCAAACTCCTGCTTATTTATCTGGTAACTTCTGAGGCTGCTAACTGAATTGCTCTAACACAGTATTTTCCTCAAATGATAAAATCCATTTTAAGTTTCTGTGTTCTTCCATGGGTCCCAGACCGACTCTATCTGTATTCAGATCGGTACGTGTCATGCCTCCATCTACTCCATGCTTTCCTCAGGCAGTGCAGAGTTGCCTGCCTTGCTAAAACCACTTAAATTAAATGAGGTAGTGCTAATAATAACTCTCAGACTGAAAGAAACATGGGCTATAAAGTGTAAAGTATCTTGAGAGTCAGGCACAGCTCTTGCTGCAAGGTGAGGAGATCTTTAGGTTATTTAATGCAGTTTCCCAGACACTGTAGGATGTCTCTGTCACCCGCTTGCTCTGTGCTACACCTGAAGGCATGTTTGCAGTAATGCTGAAGGGTGTTAATCTGGACAGGAATGGCTTTTACGTCTAGTTTTTCCCACAACACAAATGCTAAAAAATTCTCTTAAGAATTCAGTGGCAGAACACATGCTATTGAATAAGGTGGTGTGCAAAACCTGCTGCTCTATCTTCTGGATGGAAAACAGACCAAATGGTGTGCTCAGCTACCTTCACCACCACCCGTCAGTGCAGGTGAGGACGTGGAATGGTGCTGTCTAGGTAACAGGGTGAGGAACATTTTTCTTTGAAGAGAGCCTGTCCTGTGCTAAAAGAAATGCATTAAATTTTGGCTTATCTGATCCAGGGTGGAAACAGTGGGTGCGTTCTAGCAGAAGTGTGCTGGCTTGGTTGTGGCAGCTGTGGGATGACTCAGGATGTGCATGTATGATGACTGGGGAAGAGAAGGGTTTGGTGTATTCCTCTCTTCTTTGCCACAGAGCTCTGAAGAGCTTCAGACTGCATTAGACAGCAGACTCTAGTCAAGGAATGATGTTTCATGTTTCATTTAGAAATTATGTCTGTATCCAAGGCAGTGTTTGTTTTCCTCATTCCATGCTCCAGCAGAGACCCTGTAGCTCTTGTGTTGAGCAAGGTGTGTGTAAAGCAGATCTGGAACTTGTGAGGTTGCGCAGCAAAACTACTGCACTTGTTAAGAGACCAAAGACCAACATCAGAGTTGGCATTTCCACCTTTCCCTGACATACTCAGAGCCTTTGTCCTTCCCTATAGGCCGTGCCACTCTTCGCTCTTTCTTGTGCGTTTCCAGTCCTGACTGCACACATCTGGCAGGCAGGTGGCAAGTCCTCCTGCAGCGTATCTCTTCCTGCCACTGCTGGGGCTCTGCTAGCCAGCACTCTGCCATGAAATGCTTTCCTCAGTGACATCACAAAATTAAAAATAGTCTGATATGCTTGCCTCACAGCAGTAAAAAGCTGTAAGAACAGACAACAGCTCTGCTTGGGTTAAGTTTCCCTTTTCTCATTGTGTTACCCTGCTTCTCTGTCCCAAGAACCCACCACCAAGATTTGCTGCTTCTGGTACTGAGCTAGAAGGGATTCCTGTTGAGGGCACGTTTGGTACCACTGACCTTTGCTGCTGCAAAGGTGCTCCAGTCTGCAGAGAAGCGTCCGGGGTGTAACATCCCCTTGTTTTGTGTTTCTTCTAGGCTCCAGCAAATGACAGCCTCCCTCCAGAGGTTATGGCAAAATACAACCCGTATCTCATCCCTGTCCACTGCATTGCCAAGGTAAGTTGAAACACAATAGAGCAGAGTTGGGAAGCTGTCGGGAAAGACAAGTCTTTGTCCAAGTGTAGTTACCCCTCTCTGCCTTTCTGCAGACGAGAAGGGTGGTTCTTACTTGGGATATCTCCTCCTCTGGAACAGGAATTTCTCAAAGCCCCACTGCTGATGGCTGATAGTTAGCACTACCCTCACAGAGAAGGGTAGAAGCAGGGCCAGATACTAAAAGGTATCCTCAGAAGTAGCCATTTTGCTTCCAAGCGCTGTACTGGAGCTCTTGGTACGGGTGGCTGAAACAAAAAAAAAGAAAAAAGAGGACTCCAGAGCAGAGATATTTTGCTTGGCATTGTAAAGCAGCTAAGAAACAGCAAACTGGTTATTTTTAGCCAGAGATAGTGCATTGGTACAACAGGAAGCTGTGGTGGTTCCTGAATGCTTAAAGAGGTTAAGGTTGTAGATAAAGAAAAGCCCTTCTCCTGGCTGATGTGTGCTGGGAGGTGCTTATTGTGTAGCTACTGGTTAGACAGCGCTTATGTGTCCTTTCCACTGTAGAGCTGTCCTCATGCTGTTGTGGTGAGGACTAAAGAGGGCTTGTGGTCTTGATGAAAAGCAACAGATGCTGCTAGGGAGAAGGGCTGCAAAAGGATGATTGTTACCATTTGTTCTTCCTTTTCCCACCTCTAGAGAGAGGAGGATGCAGACAAAATAGGCACAGTGGAGTACTATGGGATGGGCGGCTCTCCTGGCTTTGCCCTGCAGTACTACCCCTACTACGGGAAGCTCCTGCAACCACGGTACCTGCAGCCACTGGTGGCAGTGCAGTTCACCAACCTGACCTACAACATGGAGGTGCGTGTGGAGTGCAGGGCCTATGGGGAGAACATCCAGTACAGTGACAAAGACCGCTTCCAGGGACGCTTTGATATTAAATTTGACATAAAAACCAGCTGATTGTAAGCACAACTCTCTTCCCCCCCGGCTCCTCCTCCTAGCCATTTAAAATGATTTAAAGAAAAAAAAAAAAAGAACAAAAAAGAAAACCTACTAGTCTTGAACAAACTGTCATACGTATGGGACCTACACGTAATCTATATGCTTTACACTAGCTTTCTGCATTTACTAGGTTAGAATGTAAACAAAGTGTAGCAATAGTGACAAATATTTATTCTACTGTAAATGACAAAAGAAAACAAAATTGAGCCTTGGGACATGCCCATTTTTACTGTAAATTATGATTCCATAACTGACTTGTAGTAAGCAGTGTTTCTGGCCCCTAAGTATTGCTGCCTTGTGTATTTTGTTTAGTGTACAGTACCATAGATGCATACTCTGGTCATTTTTCAAGCCATGTATTGTATCTGTTTTCTACTTCTCGTGAGCAAAGACTTTTGCTGTCCAAGGTGTAAATACTCAATGGGACTAGAACTGGCATGATACTTCTCATTATTTTGTTCCTTTTCAAAGAAAGGCCCACCTGTGAGATTATATTTAACAGCACTCCATAAGGCTTCTGACTTTTCTGTGGTGTTAGGGTATTTTATTTGGAGGGGTGGCAGGGGAAATTAACTTAAGTGAAGTTAAAGAGAATAGATGATTGTGTACTGTGCTTTGTAGCGAATGCTGTCTCCCTCTCTCTCTCCACCTTTTCCCTCATCCTCCAGTATGTTGTGTGAGACTGGGTCAGACTATCACTCTCCCCAGTGATAGGCATAACTCTTTGCTTTGTATATCTTCTTTCTTTTCCTTTTTTTTTTTTTCCTGCTGGAGGCATCGCACACTGTGGTGCTAATGTCTTTATTGAATGTTTAACCATTTTCATGGTGGAAGAATTTTATATTTATGCAGTTGTACAATTTTATTTTTTCTGCAAGAAAGTGTAATGTATGAAATAAACCAAAGTCACATGTTTGAAAATAAATCTTTATTTTAAACTTTATAAAAGCAATGCAGTACCCCATAGAATGGTGTTAAATGTTGTCTAAAGTGCAAAACTCTATGTTCTAACATGTAACAATAGCCAGGAGTACAGTGCTCTTGTTGATCTTGTATTTCAGTCAGGTTGAAACATTGGACAAATAAATGAATGAACACACCAAGTCTGTGTGCGCATCTTTTGCGTTGCGTGAGGATGGAGGGTGTTAGTTGTCCAGAATCTTGAAAAAGTACTGCACCTATTTCAAACAGAAAATACATTTTTATCACTCCCAGAATATCTCTGCTGAAGGAAGCTGAAACATGCCTTGGGATTCCCTTACATTGCTGCTCCTGCCTGTGAGCAAAGGTGTTACATGTCAGTTCTAGCACAGTGTGGTTTGGTGGTGGTTGTGTTCCCCTCTCCCTGAGCTGCACTAGAGGTGGCTGTGGCACACGTGCCCATTATCACACCAGTTAGGAACCCAAGAAGTCTATGCATTCACCATTTTTGCACACTTGCTGTGTCAGGGTGCACAGACCATGCGTTCTAGTAGTAACTGCAGGTAAAAAGTATTTACTGCTAGTGTGGGTTAAAGCCCCCAGCAGTGCTGCGTGCTGCAGTGCCAGTGGGGAGGGGGCACACTGAAGTCACAAGCAGATGAAGTGAGAGTTTCACAGCAGCAACTGGTTCTGCATTGCTGCTGGGCTGAGAGTTCAGCCCTGAGAATGGGCTATGCCTGACAGGGCTGCTCAGACACAACATAATGTGGCAGCTGCCTTCCTGCAGGAGTCAAGATGACTTTATGCTGTGTGACACGGCTTGCCAGTGAGAATTTCTCTGTGTAAAGTGACAAAATATGACTATCCTAGAGCAAGCTGCTTGATGAAGCCTTCCCAATCGGAAGCCACAGTCCTGGAAAAGCAAGCTGCTGAACTTTTTTGCCATCTGCTAGAAGGAAAAGCATAGTAGAGGTTCACTGTGGCGGTTAGCGTGCACATTTGGCTGCTCCATGCTGTTCCCACCAAGCAGGAGCTGTAGCAGAAGTCTCACCTGCAGCTGTTTCATTTGCTGCTGTGAGTTTATAGCAAGACAAGGATTTAACAAAGATGCTGTGATTAACGTGTTAAATACTCCCTGAAGGAAGCTCCACCTGCACAAGGGTTGCAGGGAAGCTGGCATTTTGGCTCCCAGCAATTTGGGGGTGGGTTTGCCTGGCTCATTGGTAGGAGCAACTGACCCTACAATTCAATGTTTAGGTGCATGGCCTGTCACACAAAAAAAAAAAACCAAAAAAAAACCCCCCCCCCCCACCAAAAGAAGAAACAACAAGGTGGTGGCAGGGAGGGGGAATTCCAGAACCAAACTACTTTATAAAAGCCCCAACTCGTGGTTAGATAATTTATTTCCTTCTAATTTACTACATGAGCACAAAGTCCAAGCATGAACTAGTAATAAAGATAATGGCTTATTCCAGGGGTTGGGACAAACGTGGAAAACTTACAGTGCCTGTCTTAGCTTCAGTGAGCAAGTGCCAAAAGGGGCTCATATAATGTACTCTTAGTAGTAACACATGAAATAAAGTAAAACCAAGCCTTTACACCCTCACTCACTTTCTAGTACCAAATCAGGGAAAACCAGATGCCCTGCTCAGCTCACTAATTAACTTGGCAGAACTGCCAGCAGTGACCCCAGCAGCACACCCTGCAGCCACCCACAGAAAAGACCCAACTATTCACGACAACTCTGCTGCCAAGGGCCACCTCCCCACTCCGCCACCCAAAAAGCCCCATCCCATGTGGCCAGACGTGTGTCCTCCCCCACACTCACCCCCTTAGAAATACTGCTCTAATTTGTCAGACCTAGTAGACATACAGCATTAAAAAACCTCAGGATGGTTAAAATAAAATAAACCCTAAACTCCTCCAAAAACCCAACCCCACCTCTGCCCCACAAACAAGAAGCAGGTGTAGGCTTTGCCAGCCAGCACTCCTGGTGGCACCAGCATTTCTGGTACAAAAGAGACTTAATAAACTCTCAGAAAACGGTGCTGACACCGTCTTGCTATATGCCAAGTGGCTGGTCAAAAACTCAGGTGAGAGGGGCAGGAAGGGGAAGGGGGCCAAGATGTAATTGTGAACCCAATTTAAAATATTCATTGCTTTCAAGATTATATATATATATACAAAAAATATAAAATCTTTGCTGTCCTGCCGTTGTAAAATCTATTCTCTTCAGGAAGGCAACGCTTTCCTTACCGCCTAACAGGCCATTACGTTATAAACTGCCAGTTTGAACATGTTGTTCTTTCTGCTAGATTGGCTCAACGTAGTTAAATATAATTGTAGCCATTAAAGTGAATTTTATCTCCCTTCTTGTTGATATAGGAGACCTGCATTTCAAGGATAGAGAGACACACCAAAATACTAATAAAATAAAAAGCAGGGAGAGAGAGACACACATATTTAAAGACAAGAACCTTTAAGGCTGTGTCTGCATGATCACTTGCACCAGTTTTACAGCTCTGAGCACTGGCGCTTCTGGGCTTCTGTTCCCAATTTGGCCAGGGGCAGTTGGCCAGCACAGGCCAGGCACGACCCCTCCAGAATGGGGCAGGTTTAATAGAGCTGCACTGACTTCCACTGCTTCCTGGGCTACCTCAGCCAGAGCTATATGGGCTTCCTGGGGGTTAGGTCACAACCCATCCCTGTAGCACATGTGGATACCAGTGAATACTGTCCTCGCCCAACACCTGCTCACTAAAGAATTGTGCTATTTCAGTCCTTAAAAGCCCCTGATTTTGTGCAACCAATTTTCCCAGGCCAGGCTAAACAACCTCAGCGTGCCTACAACCTACAGCAAACCTCTTCCTCCTCAATTAGCTTTTATTGGATTGTTGAAGATCCACACAGACTGTACTGGCAGGGCTTGGACATGAGAACAAACACACCATGTATTGTATAATCTGCAAAGCTAGGTGTCGGTATGTTCTCTTTAAAGATAATTACCTTTATGTGGGTCAGCTGCCACCCAGCTCCCAGTAAAACCAGTTAAGAGGTGGCATATCTGTGGTACACAGAAATGATCCTTCTCTCCAAGAACCTCACCCTTGCGAGCATAGCTGGACAAGAAACACCTGAAATAAGGGCCATCCATTACCCCACTCACACAACAACACATATGGTGTTTTGCAGAAGAACTAACACCAAGGATTTCAGCACTTCCAAAAGATTTGAGGTGCCCCCATCCTATGAGGCCCCAGCTGGAGACAGCTTGAAGAACCACTTTCTGAAAATACTAGGTCCTTTTCCAAGGGGATCCAGGACTTGCAGGTACTTGTACCAAACATCCAGATGGGGATTAGGTATTCCAAAGCACTCTGTATTTTAGGAAATACAGTTACTCTCTTTCCTAGGAGCTGAGTATAGCATAAACCACAGAAAAAGGAGCTGTGCCTGTACAAAAAAAAAAGATCTCAAGAAGCCTCACATCTGACCTAGAGCAAGGTCAGCTTCTCTGAGCCAAGCACACCTCTTGTCTCTTTATAGGTTCCAAAGGTGGCAGAGTAGAAACCCACACCAGGAACTGATCTGAAATCAACCGAATGCATTTCACATATCCCACTCAAATGCCCTTCAAATAATGCTAATGTTCAGGTGTGCTCACTCCTTCCCAGGGATGAAACGGGATTAAATTTAACATTAGTATTCTCCTTACAGCTCCCAGGAACCATCTACCCACCTTATAGTACACAGCCATGCCTGCTCTAGCTCCTGTTCAGGGACAAATAACAGTAATGCTCAGGAAATAATAACAGGTGAATAACTGTGACCTTCTGGCTTTGACCTTATAAACTGTTTCACCAAGGAGGAGCTGAGAGCTGCTTCAGCTCCATGAAGTTTTACTTCAGTCACACGCGCTCTCTGCAAAACATGCATTAATGAAGTTGGCCTCTCCCTCTGGGTGCTTCTATGCATTACCACAAAGCTTCAGGAGTTAATATGGGAGGCAATAATAAAATCCACTCTAATGCCCTGGCTGAGCACAAATGACTATCACCTGAACAATGTGTGCCCTAAGGGCATGGAGAGGCCAGGCAAAATTAAAAAACTTAAAAAAAAGAAAAGAAAAAAAAGAGGGAAGCAAATCAAGTGAGGCAGCCAGTCTTCCAAGGGAGAGAAAAGTTCTTGGTAATAAGACAGAATCCAGCAGTGGCACAAGCTGTCCTGAAGTTTTCAATTGTAAAGCATTACAGACACCTACAATTTAATTCTCCTTCTGCCTAGAAAACAAAACAAAAAGCAGTGCTGATGAGAGGTGCCAGCTGAGTAGCTTTGGAGTCAGAGTTGTTGTCTACAGAAGGACAGACCAAGGTACGACTTGAGCAGTACCAGCAGATCATACAGGCAGAACTACAGCTTACCTCAAAGACAACCCCAGCACTGAAGGTTCATTCACAGTCCATTCCCCTTGTTTCCTTGGGCTGGCAGTTTTTGATAAGAGGCCCTGTTGGTATCATTTGTGGCAGAAGCAAGGGGGCTGATGAGGAGACATGCTAGTAGGAAATATGCTGAGATCACAGATTCACTTCTCATCCATCACCAGAACGATGGCGGCAATTTCAATCCTTCCTCATCTCTGCCAAACCAAAATTGGCAGCTGGGAGATGTAAGGCTTTTTCACCCCTATTTTTATTTAGAGCCTGTCAGTCATCTCAGTGCCTTTCATGCAGCTGGACAGACACTCACCAGTCCCCTCTCTGCAAAACTACCACAAAACTGTATCCCCTTGGTTCAGTGCAGGTATCCAGGCACATAATCCAGTCAGTCAGTCTATGCTGACCTAAAGTTTCAGCATCAGTGCACTCTCCCTGAACACTTAGGTCTTAATTTTTTACAGGTTTTCTCAGTTTGAGGTCACTAGTAGGAAGCAAAAATCTCTCCTTGGCCATTAATCTTGGTGTGTACATCAGCATGAACCTGTCTGCTGTGTTAGCAAGTGCACTTGCTAACACCTAAAATGCATTTCAGCTGAAGTCCACTCAGCTGACTCACACAACTAAAGCATTAGATTAACACACTGAAAACTGGGATTTATACTACCCTTCCAGCCAACAAGAAGTCCTGAAATAAAAATGGTTGTCAAACAAGAGGGTCTACTTACTCACTGTATTATTCATCCTGAAAATAAAAAAATATTTTCCCACATGAGCCTGAAGAGTGTTTAGTTCCAGGAAGTTTGTTGAAAAAAAAAAGGCAAGTTTGTAATTCCTGACTCTCTTTCAAGCGTCACTGTAAGAAATAAAGCCAGTCAAGCACTTCAACTGCCCAAGTTCATTTCTAAAGTATAACTGGGACAAAACCCCCTGTGCACCAAAACCTAAAACTTTGTAATGGAAGGTTTTATTAAAGCAACACTACAAGATAACATAGAGCACACTCTGCTTTTATGTCATGTGCTGTTAACACAGTCACCTCAAACACTATGTGTGCTTATGATCAGCTCTGAAAATACAGTGAAAAAGAAGGGCAAAGGAACCTATTTGGAAATTATACCATAAAATAAAAGACTAGAGAAATATGAGTTATAAACAGGATGTGAATGAGAGGACAAGACAATAATTTGTTACACCACAATCAAAACACCAAGAAAGCGAGTGTTATGCTATTTACTCTGTAACGTCGCAAGAAAAATATGTGAACCCAAAAACTATTTTAAAATAACAAAGTGTTGTTTTCACATTGTACATAATTACTGTGCTGCCTCCCAGACCACTTATCTCTGAAGTGTACGTACTTGTAGATGTAATACAAAGGTACAGGTTCACCGAACCTCCCCACTCCATAAGCCAACCGCTCAGTAGCTGGGGCTGAACGTATTAGCCCAGGCCTCTCCCACCAGGAGCTCTATTCCTCCTTTAGCAACATCTTTGGTTGCCATCAGAAGAGATCACTGGCCTGGTAAAGTCACTGGAATGAATTAAATTGAAAGGTCCTGGCTCTCATTACACATGAAAAACTACAACCTGACAGTGAGTCCTGTGCTCCCTAGGATCCCAAGCAGCTCACTCAGTCACCAGGATCACTGCCCCTGCACTTCATGGTTATCTTGAGGGCCACTTGCCTGTCCCAAAATTGGGAGCTCCTGTGGAGCTCTTGTTTCAGTACAGCTTAAGTACAGACAAGATGTGAGGCACACCACCCCAGACATCGATGCAAGCTGCAAACATGTCCTGAGCACTGGATACAAACACCGAAAAGAGACCCCGCTGCTAGCACCTGAAATATTTAAGTAAAGCCTGGTTTGGATCTATTAATACAAGCCACAGACATTGTGGGGGCTCCTTGACAATGCTGAGCTAAAGCTCCCCAGCCTACTCAGAGAGCATGGTCCTCACAAACTACCAGATTATTACCAATAGAGCCTTCTCTATTGGAAGTGGTCACAGAAAGAGAACAAGAATGTGTTTCCACCCACATCATGGGTTCAAGAGAGGAGCAACAAGCAAATAAATGAAGTGGAAGGCAGCCAGCATTTAAAGCTCTTCCTGAGCAACCAAGATGTTCTGCAGCATGGTATTTGGCCAGGGGACCCTACAGGCTACACCTGTCAGCAGGGTAAAGACAGATACAGTAATAAGATACCCTGAAAAAAAACAACCAACCAAAGGCACCACCCAGTCCACAAGTAGTGGCCTTGCATGGCCCTGTGTAGACTGTGGCTCCCTGTGCTGATAGGAAACATCCAATCATACTAATAGCATAAATTCTGCCATCATAGCACTCAAAGTACCTTCTGAGCAACATCACTGAATCTAGAAAGCTCTATTCCCTGTGGAATGGGTCAGTATTAAGAGACTGACAGCCCATTTTAAGTTTCAGCAGCTCTCTGTGATTTCAACACTCCATCTGTGTGCTAAGCCACATACTGTCATGAAAGGACTAGACTCTTGACACCTGAGTGCTCAAATTCCTATTCAATAGCTGGACTGAGTAAGGTAGCTACCAGAGGAAGCCCACAGTTCCTGCTCTGTGGCTGGGTAGTCTGACACTGTGTCTCCCTGGCAGAACAGCAGTAACTACCACTGACACCAACACAGAAGGAAACCTGCCCACTTAGCAACTCTGGCCACTTAAGAGAACTGGCTCTTGCTCAGACACTTGCCTACATATCTCAGATATACTTGTAGATATATCATTCCATATATATGCCAATGCGCTTAGAGTTAAAGAGGAAGAGGGAGAATCCAGAAGATGTTTGGTGACTTAGAGGAAGCCTTAGGCTACAGCCAACAACCTTTCAGGTGGCCACTGTCATCTTCTCCTGTGTTTGCACAGCTGCTGGCACAAGAACATCACAGCCAGTGTCTAAGCCCTCAGTAGTGTCACAATGCAAAACCAATACTGGTGTGACACTACACTTTGAATAATTAGTTATTATTACTTATGAAAGAAGAAGTGGTCTCTAGAGCTTGATAAACTTAACTCAAGACATCCCATGGTGTTAGCATCTATGAGAGAGAGGAAATCTTGTTCACAGTCTTCTATTCATATTAACACATTTGGCTTTGGGTTTTTCCTCCCATGTTCCACATACATTTCAACACATGTATGCAGACAGCTGACTATCTCCTCTTCATTATTGCTGGTTTACAGTAGTCAGTCAAGGAGGCTGCACTTATGAGAGAAGGGGTAAACCCCACACAGAAAGTACCAGCATAGCTAATCATTTGCCTATTTGACCTCAGAGAGAGAGGTGGGAAGTGCAACTGGCTGAGGTCAATCATAGGAATCCACGTAAAAATATATTTGCATCCCACAGCAGTGTGTGCTACAGGACAACAGTGCTTCTCTTACCCCCAAAAAGGTGCAAGGACCTCTTCCTCAAGAAATGAAAGGAAATTCTGAGCTTCTACATGACTACAGTCCCCTTACTGCTTTTGCTGTATAAGCTATTCTGCTGAGCTTTTTAGTCTGCTTTGCTGTGGTCTGCCCATCGTGCAGCTGAGTTGCAGCTCAATTGTTGCTGTACTTCAGCTGCAGAATGAGCTGTAATAGAAAGAGGACATGGGTGTTTTGGTTCAAAATGAGAACATGCTGAGGGAAAGAAAGGCAGCATTCTCAAAGACACAAACTAGGCCTCAGATGAGTTATCAAGAAGTGTCATGCTTTTCCTCTGCCTTGACCTCCCCTCCACAAAATTACCTTGCTCAGCGCAACACGAACACGTGCCAGAAGCCAAGCCCTGTTTATCACATAGGTTGCCTTCAGAATCAGGTGAAACTTAAAGAGCTTTGGGAGCTGCTTGGTTCACGCTCGTTAACTTCTCTCTGGCACTTATAAACCTCAGACTTGGCAGAACAAGGGGCATTTGGACCTCTGAGCTTACCCAGAAGTGGAAGCACAAGAGCTGAACTATTTCACAACGCTGTTTAAACAAGTTTCTAGTTCGGTTTGCCCGTCTGGCCTACAAGTATAATAATTATACAACCTATGTTCAAAATTAGGCTGCAAGTGACCCAATAATACCATAATTTATTCTTTTTAAAAAGAGAAATCACCAACGTGTTCAAATCCATCCCCCTATTATTGCTATTTTTAATTTTAATTTCTCTTCAGATAGGCCTAGGCAAAGAGATTACTTAAGTCTCTGCACATGTATATACACAGCATCAGGAAACATTGTGAGACAGAATTCCAGTGCTGGCTAACATCTTCTGATATGCAAAAACACCACCAAAAAAGATTAAGTTTTCCTACACTCCAGATTCTTTCCAACCTGTTCCCACAGCTGTTGGATAAAAAGTCTGAGAAAGTTAAAATGGAGAAGCACTTGAATCATAATAACTATTATTTAACAGATCATTTTGTACCAGAAGAGACTAAAATTTCCAACTGACAGACAAAAATAGCTATTGCTTTGGTGAAAACTTGCAAAAAACCCCGCCAAAAACCAACCTAACCCAAATCCTCTAATTTTTTATTTCTTTTCACTGAAGATGATTAAAAGCATCTTACCCTGGATTATGCAGCTCAGTATGGGCCCCTAATAAAAGACTTCATTGCAAAATTGCCATATGACCGAGTGAAACAATGGCTTCTTTATTAATATTTTAAAGACTCCTGAGGGAAATGCTGTACAGCTGAAATGCCCTCAGTGAAAGGTTCATTGCCATGCTATGCACTTCTGCTGTGTAATGTTTTACAAGCTGCGCTGCCCTGTGAATGGGGAGAGTTAGTTCTCAGCTGGTAGAGGCAGCTTGCGTAATACCAGACAAGTTAATCGGTAACAAGCAATGCAGGAGACCTTTGTTCCGAGTGTGACATACACAAATTCCACACTAAGCACATTGACGCTTCTGAGAGTTACTCATTGACATGCTTTATTAAATTGCTTGGACTATACCTCAATGCACAAAAAAGATTAGTTTAACAGAGCTGCATCCCTCTGATGCCTTCCATCCTAAACTGTTGCACTATAACCTCGAGCCACGGATCAGCTCACTGCTGATGTGGAGGCATTTATTTCCAGGGTGGATGAGAGTGAGCACCTTGCAGCACGCCCACGTGCCGAGACAATGGCAGCGGGCAGGAAAGGAAGCAGCAAAGAGAAATACGCAAGCTGGCAACCAGCAGAGCACTTCTGGAACAGGACACTGTGCTCACGGAAATGCTCATGGGATGCATTTGTTGTGTCCCCTCACTGTGAGTGCTCTCCCCTGTCCACTCTGAATAGCTTGCTAAAACACCACCCTCCCTCCCCCCAGTCTCCCTGAATAAAGGCAAAGGAGGTATAAGGCATGCTTCTCCTGGCACTATCTGGAATGCTAGACCAGGGACAGCTGGCTTCTAGCAGGTGAAGACATGCTGCACCAAAAGCCCAAGAGAAACACAACTCTTAACGTTCGTCAGAGCATTTAGTTAATACCAAGCCTGAGGAAACGATGCTGGTTTTCATCGCTCACAGCACTTGTCTGGACAAAACACATCTGAACTGGCCTGTCCTGTCACGCTTATCATTCAACATCACCTCCCATCTCCCCAAGGCTGGATCCAGCCAGCTGAACTTCCAGCACCAGAACTTGTGTGAATCTCCATCCATCAGACAATCTGTACAGCTAGATGATATTACTCGTTTGCTTAAATGACTCAGAAGCAGTAAGCCAATCTTACTGGTGTGAAGCTGAGCATGGGAGAGAAGAGCTTCCAGCAGAATGTTGCACAGTCTGCCAGGCCCCAGCCTCCCTCTCCAACACCACTGCACAGATGAAATTCAAAGAAGCGATAGAGAAAAACAACAACTATCGTGACAGCTCTCTCAGAAGACAAAAAAAACCTACTCTTCTTTGGTAACAGCAAAATCATCCCCCTTTGATAGGTTATTTTCATGCCTGTGGATGCCACAAATAGCTCTGAGGCAAGGGAAAAGGCCGGCAAATGATACTGGAGGAGGTCCTTGCTACTGCCTGGCTGGAAAACTGCCTGCCACACTGAAAACTGACACATCTCCCTCCACAATGCCCAAGGCAGAGCCTGACAGCACCAAGCAGCCATGCGGAGGCACAAATGCAGAACCCTGAGGAGCCAGTGGAAAGAGCACCCGTGGGGATGCAAGACTGAGAAGGCAGTTGGCACATCCTCCGCTCCCATGAAAACTGGCTTAACAGCCCACCCCCTTACGTTGTTTCTCACATAGCCTACCAGACAGGCAAAGCCACATGTAAGCACACTCCTGTAGCAATTGCCATGTTCTTGTCCACTAGAAGAATTAGTCACCTAATAATACCACCTTCCTCAGCAACAGGGAGGAGGTTATTTCACCCAGAACTCATATTTTACCCAGCCCACGGCAAATCCTTTTTCACACATATCTTACTGAGAGCAACATCACCTCTCTCTATTTATAAGTACACACATACACATATGACTATTAAGCATTTTTTAATTATGCAAAGAAACCCCCTGAGACAGACTGATTGCCCAAGCATCATGGCATAGGAACACAAAGCTAGTGTGGATGGCTCAGACACAGCAGGCTGCACCTCAGTGGAAAGACTTGTAAGGTTACCCCAGATGTGTGCAGTCCATCATCCCCAGAGTGTTTTGCTGCAGTACAAATGCCTTTATGGAACTACTCACAAAAAACAAAACAACCCAAAATATACCTTGAACTGCACAGTATGAGCAACTACTTACAGACAGAGCGTGCCAAAACCCATAAATACTGGTTTTGTTATAACTGCAGGTCTAGGCTACCAGTTTTTAAAGGCTGCAGATCGTGTGGATTCCTGCGTAATCAGAATGGTACTCAGACACTTGGGACCCAAGAAACTGAGGTGTGTGTACAGCACCACCTCCTGTGGAAAGTTTTACTCACTGTACTTCCAGTGACGTGAATAAGGCCTTCAATTAATGGTTTTTAATTTCCCTTCACTTTTTTAAGGAGGCACATAAACTGTGAGGTCTGGTAGCCACAATGCCTTGTATCAAGTATTTAGATTAAAACTAGTCCAGGAATGACTAATTTCAAGGAAACTTGTTTTGTCTAGAGAATGATGATTCATTGGATGCAATGGTTTTCAAGCTTCTATTTCAACAAGATATTTATCAGAAATGTTCTTCAGGTCAGAGACAGTGAGTTGAGAAATGGAATAATTTTTCACTATGTGTACATGAAAGACACAGATACAAAACCATCTCTAGTCTATGAAACAGAGCACTCGCTTGGTATATAAAACACGCCTGTTTCTGTCCTTGCTCTACCTGACTCAGACAGAATATTAATGCAGGTGAGTACTGTAATTGCTGGCTTGTTCCAAATAGTATCTGATTTATATAAAATAGAAAAAAACCTGATGAGAGGTAGAGCAGTACCTGCTTTGGATGTGGGAAACAAATGCAGACCCCTGCTCTGAATGAACACCTGTTGATCAGAAAAATCAAGAAACTGTTGGTTTAGCCTTCATACATGAAAACCCACCATCTCATATACTCCATTGCTACCAGACTCCCTTTCCTCTTCCCATTAAAATGTGAAACTGACAACAAGGCTGAGAAAATGCATTGTTCTAAGCTATTTGTGTCTATCCATTGTTACTTGTGAAAATACATTTCATGCTTATATAAGGACAAGCAAATCTATGAAGTGAATAAATAAGTGCCTGATCCAGTAAGTCAAAGAGGTCACCCAAGAGGCTTCAGAGCAATACTCACTTTCCTCCTGTATCACTTAAGTAGGAATAAAAGTAGCAGTTACAGCTTTATGACATCGATTCTTCATTGTAACCAGTCGCATTTTAGGCTCAACTGTGTCTCCCCTCCTCTCCTGAGCCAAAGAGTTATTCATTAATTCTGGTATGCTTCAGTCACTGCCTAAAATGCGAAGGAGTTTGTAGAGCAAAGACAGGAGTTAAGGGTCAAACTGGTAGGAGTAAGTGCTGGTATTTGTTCTTGGGGTTTGTTTGTTTGTTTGTTTGAGGGTTTTTTAAGATTAAAAATGAACTTTCCTTTTTCTAGGTCCATGGAAAAAAAGTTCTAACAAAAAACCACTGAAAACCTGCTGTACTCATTCACTAAACATAGTGTTCTAAAACCAGGTGCGTAAGTGGACCCTTACTTAGTTAATTAGCCCCTGCTGTCCCGAAGACAGCACTGCTCTCTCTTCTTTCCCCAGGTACTCCTTGGTCATGATTTCTGGGAGAAAGGTCACTACCTTGCCCTTCCTAGTGACCGTCAACTAAGTATGAACCACCAAAGTCACCTAACGTTTGGCTATTAACTTCAGCAAGCATTGGATCTAGCCCTCAATTCCCTGTCTCATCTCCTCTAAGAAGTCTCCATTTGTGGACTATCAGACAGCAGCTGCCATTGCAAACACTTTCAAATTCCAGCTAGATCTTAACCTGTGGATGATGAAAACTGCAGAGAAGGGCGGAGAAATCTTAAATAAGCAGCATTTGACACTAAAGACACCTGAGTTCTCAGGAAAGCCCCCTTACGTTCCTTTCTACACAGGAACACACCTTTATTGTGCTTCCGTAAATACTGTGCATTTAAGGCCCACAATAGGATAGGAGGTCAACCAGGCATCTCCGTTTGGTTATAGAAGTTCAAAAGTCATGAAACCAATTAACACAAAGACCAACCTCTTGGCTTCCTATCCACAAAGTGGCAACAGCAGCAGTTCCTTTGACCATCTTGCCTCCAAGGTCCTTTGGGCACTGCTGACTCTGCAGATGTGCACACAGAACATGTGGCCACAACAGAGTCAGGACTGTGGCATGGATCTTTAATAAGCTACTTTAGCATAAACAGCATAAGTACTCTACACACCAGCCAACAGACACAGCTAAGGCTTTCTTTGAGCAAACCAACTAGGCACAATTCAAGCTCAGATACTGGGACTTCCACTCTAAAGCCCTTAGACCTATAAGGAGAGACTGCACTGAAAATGGGAACTTCTGGAAAAGGATGATTCAGCCATCAAACATGGTCAAGGATGTACAGAAGCTCTGAATCAAAGGCAACAAACATCTTTATTCACGGTGTATCAGGATGGCCCTGCCTGCTTTAGGGTTTTGGGCCGTTAACAGTTTCCTGTGGCCCACCTCTCTGGTTTATCAAGAGTTTCAGAAAGCTTCAGAGAGCATCCTCTCTCCAAGAAAGTTTACANAAACCACAAACAACCCCAACAAACAAACAAACAAACAAAACTCCAACAAAACCAACCCAACCCAAAACCAACCAAGAAAAACCCCACAAAACAACAAAACCGACCAACCAACCCACCCCTCAAGAAACCTAACCAATACATATGTAGTGGGAATTCGGGGGAAAAAAAGTGATACAGATTTTGTGTCATTATTTGTAATAATAATTCTGCAGTTTGCATTCTAAAATTTGTTGCATTTAGCATTTTATTTTAGAGAAGAGAGACATAAATTGGAACATCTTCATATAGAATTTCAGAGCCAAACACTTTCATGCCAAAATTCAGAAAGTGACTTCAGATAAAATCAGCACCTGAGTTAGAAATGAAACTCTGGAGTTCCTAGTTCTTGTGCCTGAATTCAGATGGCCAAACTTACCCTTCATCAGCAAAACACGAGTGCAAGAATTTGCATATAGGCTCGTTTTTAGAGCTACACTCGGCAGTAACTGCAGTGGAGTACTAACCACTATACAAAAAACAATGCCACCTGAAGAAAGGAAAGAGACTGCTGGAAATGAATTAATTATCTTTGGAGTTTTCAAAAGGATCCTTCATCTTTGTAGTATAAATCTAGTAGGTCAGATTTCTCTTTGAAATTTACTCCAGACTCCTTTTCTACTAATTAGTTGTCCTACAATGATACTGTAAAGCTTTTATAGTGACGGCAGCATTAACATCTCAACAACAGCAACATCTCCTACCAGAACATGGACATAACGAACACACACTAACTCCATATTGAAAGAAGCAGGTTTCACTACACCAGCAGAGCCAAAGTCATGCTCCTTAAGGACAAGCATCTTACTGATCTCTGAATGTACTTTCTCTAAGGCTAAGAATAATTGCTCTGTTACACTCAGTATATTAACACATTCAGTTATCCATTAAAGAATTAAAACATTCATTCCCATTTAATGAATAGCATACTTCTTAAAAATGTTAGTCTGGCTCAATTTTCTTCTGTGGTTGTCTTGCATGCCACAGTCACTCTACCCCAGTAAGTATAGCCCTGTTGCGGTTATTGGGGCTGAGAGGGGAGAAAGGTCTGGTTTCTGCTTGCCAGCAAATGTGACCTCCGTGATTGGTTTTGAGCTCCTCTCACAGAAAAGCTCACTGAGGAAAAAGTCCTTCTCGAGGATGATCTCTGCTGTTTACTGTATCATTTCTTTTTCGTTGTGACAAACTCTTGTACTTGAGCAAATCCAGAGGTTTTTATTTTGCTTATCTAAGTTTTCAAGCAACAGAACACAGATCTAGAGATACTTCAATAATTAAAGTGTTATCACTGAAAAGGTTTCTATAGTTTATATTATAATGCTTATTTACCAAACAATCAGAATGAAACAGTCATTGCTTCATTTACTCATTAAAGAACATCGACCCATGTCCTTCACAACTGCTGGCTTAATGTAGACTGTTATAGAAGAAACTGCAGACAGATGAAGAACCAGATCCTGTGTACAATTATGTCTACAGTAAAAAAAAAAATATTTTACACCCCTCTCCCAAAAAAATACAATAAGTGACTGCTAAAATGACCAGTATGCAAAGGGAACTGCAAAGTGTGCAGACAAAGTAATATTAGATCAAGAATTTAGCTTATGATTCGAAGGACTAACATACATAGTGGAAGCCTTGAGAAAACTACAGCCTCAAGTTTTGTTTTGGAGAAGCAATTCAACTGTTTTGTCCCACTCACCTCACTTACAGCAACTGTAAACACAATTTAAATAACCAGCAAAATGAGGTTATCCCTACTTTGCACCAGCATAAAGGAGACAGACAGGGAGGTGGGGGGTGGAAAGAGAAAGAGAGAGAGAGAGAGCGCGCGCACATTTTTGGTGAGACTTCAATTTTTTCCCTTGCAGACTACGACTTTTTTTGTGCTGCCATCGAAAAGCCATGATTGAGAGATTTTAGGCATGTGGTGACAAATATCAGTTTGCTTGTTTAAATCCAGTCCCTTTAGGCAGAAACTGAAAGTTGTCAACTTTTAATGACAGCATAGAAATGGTTTAAAAAGCTGCAACTTTGTTGATACTGGCTGCCATTCTCAGCGTTGAGTTTCACTACTCTATTCCTGAAACTAGATGCAATTTCCTGGCACACAGCACTTTAACCCACAGATCTGATTTTATTTGATGAAGGGAGATGGTGATGCAGATAGCTCTTCCTCTCCCCTCAATGAAAACACCATTCTGACAATGTAAAATTATCTAAGCTAGGAAAGATCTTGCTGCTTCATCATTCTGCTATAGTCTCAAAGCAAAACACTCACAAATTCTTGTAGGTAGTAAAACAGAAGCTATGCATGTGCTGGAAAAACATCTGCACTGATGCAGAGATCCACCCAAGATATGCTTATACACCACTTCAATCCCCTTGTACAGACCTTAGTTTTCAAGCATGGAATTAAGTGAGTGAGCTTGTTCTGGTTTTCATAGTGAGTACTTTTGTCTTCACAAACTCCCTTAATTTAATATTTTCCCATTTTACTGGACTTTAATGAAAGCATACAAAGCCAAAATTAGATAAAAATTAGTAAGTTAATATAAAACACAGGAAATAGCAACTGATGTGCATTATTATGACTGTCTACAAATAAACCTGGACCCTGTCTAGATAATTTGAATCCCTAGTGCGTATAATATTCCAAGCCCCACACAAGCTCACTGTAGAGACAATCCAGATCAGGAGTCCTGGTGGTCATCCAAGAACGGGCTAAGAAGGTGTCCCCACAGAATCATTGTTAGGTGCTGATATCCAGTTCCATGAACACATTCAGCCAAAGAAAAGACTCTTGGCTTTCATTTCATTAAATACCTCATTGTACCATATTCACTCAAAAAACCTGCATATATTAATTTTGTACAGTTTCAGAATTAACTGAATTAAATGCCCTTAATAAACTCTTTGCTTTTGTTTCTAGTTAATTGCTGGTCTCCAATGCAGCTACTCCACATATAAAAACACTTCAACAGCTTAAAACAGTGTCAAGTATAGCTTTTCACTTCAGAACGTCCTGTGACATAAAAGCACATGTTTGTTTGTCAGGTCTTACCTCCAAAAGTCCATCTTCAGGTAGGTCTGTGCAGTGGACAGCATTCTGAATCTTGTTCTTCCCAAAGACAGCACGCAGAGTTCCAGGTCGGAGATGACGGGCTATTTCCTATTGAAAACAAGAAAACCAGGTGTCCTTTGTGAACCGCACTGTTCCTTTATATCATAGATACAAGAGAATCTTACAAAGTAAAACATTATTGTGCTAATAATGTGTGGCACACTATAGAAGAAAAGCAAAGAGGGAAATTTCAGCTTCCATTGCACACATACACAACTGCTGAAAAACGATGACCAAGATTATGAAAACTAACTACTTGAAATTGGCCCAACCAAGCCAGCTCAGGTGAAATGCAGGACCCTTCATATTACAGATACAACTTCCTGACCCTTGTATTAATAGAATTAGCCCAGGTTAACACCTTTGCAGCTCTGAAGCACAGAACATGTTTTTCTTAGTGAGCAGACACAAGCACACCACCCTGCAGACTGCCTCCCCTAACACTGAACTATTTGCCTCAGAACTTGACATTTATAAAGCCCAACTACTGACAGTTGTCTCCTCAGCTTTCTCCTCTGTGGTGCTTCTGTGACACTGTAACTAGTGACAACATCTGATCTTCTCTGAGGATCAGTCCAGACTCTCTATATTTTTCTCTCTTCTTTGAAGTTGACATTTCAATGCTCTTCTTCATCTGCAATGCCAAACGCTTCCTTGGCTTCTCAGAGTGTTTCTCATACTACAGCAGATACCACTCAGGTACCTGAAATAACATTCCTCCCCTACCTCTTTACTATGGTACATCTCCCATCTTATATCACAGAGGACTGTATTCATTTGCTCTCCTATCCATCACGCTCTTTCTTTCAAAGTATAATGTAGTCCTGCTGTACTTCTCTGCACTATCACCTTGCAATGTTGTTCTTTAATCTCTTTCCTATGCCAACTGTGCAACACCTTGTTGTCCTTCCCAACACCCTGGTGTTCTTCTCCAAGCCCACCTCACACACAGTGTGCTTCCTTTTAAAATTCAGTGGTGATGGCATTAACCCAGTTTTTCCTCAAAATCCTGTGGACATTCTTCCATGAGTGTCTCCTGAGCACTGCTGCCTGTGAGGGGACAGGCCAATGACAAACTCACACTACTGCTACTGAACAACAACAAGGTATTCTTCCTTGGCAGCGGAGCCTACATCAGCCCCTTTCTAAAAAGGCTCTGGGTACATTAGGGTGTAATCACTTTGGTAGCGGCCACTGCGGTTTCACTGTGTCACTCCCAGGTGTTTGTTTTGGTATCACAGCTGGAGGTTACTGCCCCCACAGCCAATTCACCAGACTGGATTGTCCAAGTATTTCTTAACTTTCAGTGTCAAATGGGTCCAAAGTGACTTCAGTAGTGGCTCTTGGCTGACCTGGAAAACTTTTCACATGTACAGATGAGAACCACTCGCATGATGCACACTCTCTTCTGGGATTGCAGTGAATGTTTTAAGCTAGTCCCAAAAGACCTCAGAAGAGCATTATCTCACAACACCCTTTACCCACTTCCCAGCTTCACCCCCTTTTGTATCTCATTACTCAACTAAGACAACTGGACTTTAAGGGCAAGATCTTCTTGTAGCCCAGCAAGTCTTAGATACCTTCCTGTAATAGCAGCTAACAATTATGGTGATCTGTTACCCAGTAACCTAGATCTGTAACCTACAGTGATCTGTTATCCACCTGGAAGATGATTAAACCGCTTTAATGCTTGGAGTGTGTCTAACCCAAAACATGCTACAACAAGTTCCAGTTCCCCACTGGTATTGTGTGAACGTCATAGGTTACACAGGATCTATGGATATGGATGTCAAGGATATTTGAATAAGATACACTCAACATCAAACAGATTTTATTTCAGAGGAAAGTTCAAGAGTTTAACTTTTTTTTAAAAAAAAAGCCCCAAGAAGAAAAACAAAATCTCCTCTACATGGTCCTCATTAAAGGCTTGTGATAAGAAAGTCTGCTGGAGAAACAAAAGTCACATGCCAGTTAACTATAGCTATGTGACACTTTAATCAAGCCTTCTTTGAAACAACTGTTGATATCAGTAACTAGCTGTCAGGAAACCAGTAATAGCACTAGGCTTTCAATTATGTTAAGGAAAGTTTGGGCATATTAGAAAAAAAAACTATTGAGGCTATGAAACCTTTGGAAACACTTTAGCAAGAAACAGCTCAGATCTAAAGGCTTGGTATTTCATATTCTGTTTATTTCGTATCCATCAAACCCTGTTGCTCAAACTGTTTCATCCTCCAGCAGGTCCAAAAATGCTGGTTCTTAGGAAAGTTTTCTGTCTTTCCTTGACCCATCTTCTTCACTAATCTCACTTTTCTTATTTCCCTTCCTTTCTTTAAAAGGAGTTATGGTCTCCCGACTTATCATTTGTCCTAAGTTCTCATTTTGACTTCATAACAGAAAACCTCATGTTTCTTCTCTCAGATTCATTTCTCTCAGTAACGTTGGCAAAAGCTCCTACTGTTGCAGTACGCAATCTCTTGTTCTTCCTTCTATTTTTCTCTTGCAGGTTGCTACACATTCTCCTGCCCTCCTGAAACTCATCAGCCACCTTGCACAAAAAGTGACTCATTCTGTTCTGCCTGGGGTTGCGTTACATCAGAAGTCCACAAAAGTAGGTCCTCCAGCACCTTACATTGTTAGCACCTGATTAATAAGAACCTAAATAAGCCTTTCTTGCCATCAGTTAACAAACAGGATTAGAGGTAAGACATTCTCTGCTTGTATTTCAATAGCCAAAAAAGACAATAATTGTCAATTCCAAAGTTTTACTATTCTGTGGCTTTTTTTTACTACACCACTGAGGAAACCTCGGGGAACAAAGTCTGTGTAAATGATGGAGATACAAAGAGCTGGATGTATCATATATATGTGCCCTTGTATGGCTGGAAATCTTGAAAGTACTTCAAGGAAGAAGGAAGACAGTTCCTTACAGAACTTATTCCTCATTGCACATATTAACATACACTCTTCTGCTCCATGACAGGAACCTTGCCATGCGTGGTTGCGGGTTGGTTCCCCCACATCCCCCATCCCCTTTAAAACCTCTTTTTCCTAAGCTTTCTGCTGAGTCTAGTTTCCAGAGTATGTGTTTTGTGTACTCATTTTCAAACTTTTTGAGAGGAGTCCAGAGTGGGATGATGGAGTTAAGAGCAGCTACAGCTGTACCATATGCATGAGAGTAATGTGTACACTGGAACTTCATGTGTGTCTGTAAAAGGGAATGCCACGAACTCACACCTTACATAAGGAATACGCTATCTGCAGCAAAACAAACCAGGGTTGCTGTACAAAAAGGCTTCACTCTCTTTTCTCTTATTCAACAGGTTATTTGATCACACTTTACAGGCTGGGCTTTGATCTTCAGCTAGCCCTTTGAAGATCCTTGTTCTACACAAGATACAGATGCATATATTTCATGTTTCTCTCTATCATGTAACTGCTGAACACAACTTGCCTGTACGAAGCACTTAGCACATTCTAAAATCTATTTCTATACAAGCAAAGGGGAACAAAAATGTCACCAATGCCAGTAATATGTCAAGATCAGACTGAAAAATCATAAATATACTCATGAGCAAAGCTCATTAACTGCTTTTCCTTCAAATGGATGTTTTTTCACGGGCTGGATGGGAAGTTATACGGAACAGGAACATGTATTATAGCCAAAACTTTCAAGAAAATTTGGGCAGGTTTTTAAACACAGCTGCCCTGAATACTTAACTGGGTATCTAGAAAGGCCAAAAGGCCACTGCTCTTAAACCTTTCTGCATGTTTTGTTGTTGTTTAAATGGCATTCAAGGAAAAGCCAACCACTGACTGTGCACCATCCCCTCTCTCCTCAGTGTGAAACAGCACAAACTCTGAATAAACCAAAAACACACAAAGGAACTTTTACAGCCCAAAACTTTGTTCTACTTGAACATTAACTAGAACAAGGAAACCTTGAAAATTCATTACTGATCCTCTTGAGTGAAGTAAAATAAGAGAGTTTGTAATCAAACCCTCTCCTACCCACAGCACACTCCCAGGGCAGGTTCATTCTTTTAGGTTTGCTTTCAGGCCAGCAGCATTCAGAGGACTTCTTGGGTTGCAACAAAATCTGCACAATCCCCTCTAAGCTCCCAGCAGAACAGCTTGTTTTCCTTCTCATCCAAGCCCTGACTGAGCATCTGCTCCTTGCTCTTCCTGGCATTCCTCATTCACCACTCTTCCTGAAGTCTTTACACTGACTTTGTTTCCCTACCCTGCCTTCCCCACTCTGCACTTAAAAAGCTTTTTTCCTTCTGCAGTTCTCCATGCCCTGCTGCTGTCATGGAAGAGATGGTCCCTCTTTCCCCTTGAGGGTGCCAGTTGATCCAGAAGGCAGTAGCAGCCTCAGGCAAACAGGCAAGTGCATTTCTCCTTTTTAAGGACCGGCTATGCCCTTGTCAAGAGAACAAAACACACAACTCTGAACAAACGAAATAATGTAAATTCCAACACTCAAGTAGAATTCGTATGGTTGAACTCTAGCCATCGAAAAGCTGACTGCCTCCTCCAAGTAAGACATCTAAGATTCCTCTGTAGTGAGCTGAGGGTGATAAGCCCTTTCAGGAAAAAATGAAAGACTTTTGCAGTACAACAGCTATGCAAGGTAGGTAGGATAAGCACCTCTCTCTTCTCTTCCCATCATCACAGCTCATCAGCTGGCTTTTAATTTCAGGGGATTTCAGCACCAGTTATATCACACACCGCTGGCTGCAGCAGGGAGCTGCACAAAATACTCATTCCTGCACAAGCCATCAGCAAAAGGTAAAATGATAAAAGCAGCACAGCCTCTGCCATATAGAATATAATACTAGACAAGCATCTCCTGTAATTCTTATTCAAGCTAAGACACACATTATTACTACTGCAGGAACAACATCAGTTGACCAGTCTGATATATCCCTCACAGAAGTTCCCATCCAAAGATAAAGGCTTAACTGTCAAAATGAAATCTGTGATCACAGATGATCTTGCACATGATACCACAAGGGTTAGCTTGCCTCAGCTTGCTTTGCATGCTTCTCTGCAGTTCATACTCCTTTCATACTCTAGCCAACCAGTTTTGATATGTGTGCTTCCCCCCTAATTACCTCAGCTCTGTTCTCCAGTTTCATGCAATAAGCCACCTTACACTCAACATCAGCTGCTGAACACAACAATTTTCTACTCCTGCATCAAAACAAGGTCCATTTAATCATCCCTAAAGGCAGTGCTAAGCCTTTTGTCTATATTATGGAGAGAAAAATCCACATAAGATGGTGCTGTTGTCACTGTAAAGTCTTTTACTGGGGAAGAGCACATTTTGCCCTGAAACCTGGGGCCCGCTTGTTGAAAGGTACTTCAGAAAGTTTCTAAATACAAAACCAGGTCAATGTTAAAAAGAATGCAATATGTTTCTTCCAGCTTACATTTCATAAACCAGTCTAGAACAGAAGTCTCTTGTTGACACAGTGACACGTGTTCTCTTTCTTTGCATTCCACATGAGCTGCAGCAACAACATGTACCTATATGGAGTCAGTATGAATGGCCTTATGCACAATTCCAAGGGAGTCAGTGTTATCAGAGTCTTTTGTACTTTCCAACTATCACAAAAAAATAATCAAACCAAAACAATCCCCTCCAAACTAAGCCTCTCCACACTGAACACCCCTCACCTTTTAACCTTTATCACAAAACAAACCAATACACAGGTTCTCAAGAATCTAGAAAGGTTGCACTGGAAGTCTTTATAATATTTAGCCTAATCTCCTATTTTCTGAGCACTATGCCTTTGACCTAGAGAATCACAAAGTTTTGTTTTCCTGATCCATGGCAAAATATTTATGCCTCCAGTCACTTATGGCCATCCTGACAAGTTTCTCATATCTTAAACTAAGCCAAGTCTGAATGCATGTAGTTATGTACTTGAAACAGTGCAGCTGTAAAGGTTTTTTCAGCAAACTAAATTATCTGATCCGGGCAACAGTAGCCAAATTTTCAACTGAAAGGCTGTAAAATGCGCATCTGAGGCTCGCCTCCTCTCAAAATCAAACACTTTTGTAACAGAAGCAGCAAGTAATGAACCATAGTTTATTTTGTTACAAAAGCCTACTCTGGTCTGAGTGTAAAAACAAAAAAAAAAAGAACAATCCATCTGCTTTTCTATTTATTTAAAAGTCAGACTACCTCTGACCTACCAGTCTGAAGCCCTGTATCTTTTTCGAAGTTTTGTTAACGGACCTAAAATTATCTCCCATACTCCAGTGTTGGCAGTTTTTTTGGAAGCTCTCAAGCCTGTAGAAGTTGTTACACTGTCTCCTTCTCACCCTGCATACCCTGAGGCACTTTCATTCTCTCTGCATCACTCCCACACGTTCCCTGCCACTCCTCCTCTCTGGCAGCCCAAAGGTGCTGCACCATCTCTCCGCAGACTCTCTGCTGTGGGCAGCAAACGTGGCACATTTGCCAGTCTGAGATAGCATTTTTACGGGTCTTGGTACTTCTGGTTGATGCTTAAGCAAGTCTAATGATAACTGCCCTGCTCAGAAACTTATTTGTTGTTGTATTTGTGTGCCTATCTGCCATTGCCAACAGCCTGAATTTAGATAAGAGAAAGCCACCACGCTTCTGAGTTAAATGTAAGCTGGATTGGATGGTGAAATCTTGAGGATAACTGACATACGAAATGCAAGTTGGTCACAAAATAGAATAAAATTAAAATATCTAGCTATCTTGTTGTACTACCTGGGTGCAATAAAGGATATTTACATTACTTGACAAGTTGGAAAAAGGAAGCATTTAAGAACTGAAAACCAACTAACACCACAAGACACCAAAAAACATGGTATGACTGCAAATTTTATTATTAGCTGCTTTACTTTAAGCTTTAAAGGTATAATATTCTTCCTATTGATGCTTTCCAGTGCCTTTAAGGCATCGAGAATTTCATCCATTTATTAATTCACCTTTAAAACAAGGATTAAAAAAACACTAGGCTGCAAGAAATATTTTGGGATTTCATTAATTCATGCTAGCAAAATACCTGGAGAGCCTCCAGTGAAAGTCCCTATGAAGTTGAAAGACATTATTTTTAGTCTGCATATATCTTGGCTGAGTTTTCCCCTGTAAGAACAAGAAAAATTATAAATTATCTTTTCCTCTGAAGTTTTTGAGATGGAACTTTACATTTGGAAAAGCAGTCCAGGTATCTGAGCTTTACACTTTGCAAAGCAAAAAACTGCTTCAAAATTCTACAGAGACTTCCCTAGATGAACCAGCTTTGGATCATCCACTTCAGTAGAAGACACAAATGAGCTGAAAGACAAATCTCACAACTCTGCTGCAAACCCCTGAGACCCTTCCCATCTGGGGCTTAGCATGGGCCAGAGCTTTTCCTTGCACTGTGTCCTCAAGTCTCTCCAATCCAACAGCAAACTTTACCTTGGAGGTATCTCTTACCACACAGCTGTGAACAGCCCTGTTCTGATGGAAGGAATCACTCACTGCTCGTGTTACAACTGTTTTTTAAAAGCCCCTGCTGTGTTCAGGACTGGCTGTACTAGTCAGTGTCACTATACATCCTAAGAGACAGTTCCTGTCCTGGAAAACTTATACAAAGAGATACAAAGAATAGAAAATAGGAGCAGAATTGATCCCATTTTTTGGAGTGGGAAACTAAGACGGGGAGACAGTAATTTCTCAGAAGCACAAAGAAATACAAAAGTATGACAAGTTCAACATCTAGCTCTTCGCTCAGATCTTTTGAATCTCAGAGCAGCTCCTCAACTGCCTGATTTAATGCTGCTTTAATTCCTGATGATAAGCCACAGTCTGCAACACTCAGGCCATGTCAGGTCACCCAGGGGAACTTGAGAGCTGATGTGGGAACGCTAAGAACCCATCTTCCACCCTAAACTCATTTTAGTCCCTTGATCTGGGAAGTCAAGGGTTGCAGAGAAAGGGAAAACTTTTTAGTAGAAATATCCAAGGGAAGTTTCATGTGCACATCAGATGCAGTCTATCTTACTGTAAGTAAAAGAAGCTGCTAAAAATTCTGCTCAGGTGTCCCTGCAGTAAAACAGGGAATGTCAGCCTAAACCAGAGGCCAGCAAGCAGCACTCAAAATTATTCAGCAGGTTCTCAGCATCTGAATTAATCATTTTATATCCAGTTTTGAAAATGCCTGTTTAGCTAATAATGTCCACAGTCAATAAGATCAGTGGTATAGAATGAAAACTATTTACTGCAGCTGTTCTAATGGCTGTCAGCAATTGCAGAGGAGAAGACTTAAAATTAATAATAATAATACCCATCACCTTCATAAATGCAAAACCAGACTAGCTACTTCTTTTAGCTACAGAAGGGAAGGCTTAGGTCATGGTATTTGTTTTCATCCACCTTGAAGCCTTCAATAATGTATCTCAAGCAGAAAATAACTGCAGATATGCTCTGGCCACAGCATGTACTTCTTGCATTACTACAATTGCATGCAAAGCACTTATGGAATTTCAGTCAATGTTGCAATGTACAGTACCACCTATGCCACCTAGAAAGCCATCTGATCTGTCTTCGAGGAAATCCTCTTGATAAACCAATAGATCTCCTTCCAACAGTGATAAGTTCCCCCTCAGATCAATTTCTTTTGTGAGCCAATTTATCATCAAGAGTACGTAAGATACACTAGGATCTGCAGCTCCTTTTCTGTTCGGTTATTATTAGCTTTTCCACCAATTTATTAACCAAGCAGAGCCTGAATAAGCAGTCCTCTGGGATAATGAAAAAAAGACATGCCTATCCAAGAATGGACTACTCATAACACAAAACTTTTTGGGACAGCTACAGTCAACTTCAGGACACTCAAGATCACAACATCATCATAGGTATGTGGAAAATTAAGTGCCCTTTTCCTACATGTTTGTAACTTCCTCTATTGCACATTTTCAACAAGCACCTTTGTGTGCTGACTCTTGCAAACTGCCTTCTACAGCACACTAGAAAAAGCCCTTGCAGCCTGTTCTACCTTAGGCTATTTCTTAATTTTGTTTTACTGGAGGTATCACTAGTATTACTTCATAACTTGAAGTATACATAACAGCATTACAAAACTACTATGTTCCAATGATAAGTCAGAAAGAATTCCCATGAAGGATAAGGCTATCTATAGTCAACAAAAACCTAAGTCAGGCATGTAGGCAAATGTTCTTAATCTATTCAAATCAAAGATTCTGAAAATACACAAGGTCATTGTGACCAAGATGCTTAGAAACTGGAGAAGGAGAAAAGAGTTTTTAGTGCAGTTACAGTATCATTTTCTTCTCCAGATAGCGTGACCTCAGCACTTCTCATATCTTCTGGAAACACCGCTCCCTTTTTCCAAGGGAGGACTGAGGTTATTGAGAATTTTTCTCTTGAATGCTTCTTTTCACAAATTAAATTTTATAGATTCAAAAAAAAATCACTGTCCAATATAAGAGAGTGATTTGCTGTCTGCTGCAAACAAACAGAACACAAAGGAAGCAAAGAAAACAACTACATAGACTGAAATTAACCCAGAACCATTTTGTAGTCAAAAACGCTCTCACCTTGTGTCTTTATGGACTGAATATATTAATGAAACTATTCCAAGAAACCTCAGTGGCTACAGCAGGACCATAATAGAACAGTCCAAAGGAGGGAGAAGGGAGAAAAAAACCCAACAAAATAAAAGATAAGGAATCACCAAGGAAGGTAGACCTCCTGTGAACACAGGAGGAGATGACAACATAGGAATTCTGATGACCAGCTCTGTATCTTTCTGACAAAGACTGTAGTTTCAGAAGGGGAAGAATACTTTGATTTTTAAAAAGTGTTAACCCCCCCATACACAGGCAAGGTAAATCACATCTTCATCCAGTGTAGCTGGGAGAAACAAGCCCTAGAGAGAACCCTGCGGATTACCTTTGATCCGCCTACTGGTGTAAAGTTACATTGTGTGTTTTTCTATACCAGTCTGGTATGACACCATCACCTGACATGTTAGAAACCTACCTCTTTTTCTACAGTAATGAAAAACAAAACTTTACTCCTTACAGCTAATACACGTAAGCAGAGATACAATAAAGATACAGTATTAGCCGGCATTATTTAAAAAACAAACCAAGCAAATGCTAAAAGGAACTAGGCAAGCAAACTACTTCTAAAACTTTGTGTTGTCATCTTTTAAATAAAATATGATCCATCTACATGAGATACAAAATCTGTAACACCACTCTCTAAAACTTGGCTTATATTCAAAGCTTGGAGAGAACCTAAACAGGTTAGATGCAATACCAGCAGGATATAGAAGCATTCATTTTGCAAAACAAGACACGCAGATCAACAGTTATAACCAAAACCCTTCACAGTCCAAAAAATCCCACTTCCTCAAGGCTGAATAGACAAATTTAAGTGACTCACAGCATTTATAAAAATCTTGTGTTCATCACAGATGCTCAAAATACCACATTTTTAATAATACCTCCTACTTTGGGATGCACTCAGCCTGAGTGCAAAGGGAGCCTTTATGATCCCTAAGCCAGTCTTTCCAGGTTTCTTTCACACCTACCTATAGATACAATTAGTCTTTCTGATTTCAGATGAGGCTAAATGTCTACATGTGTCCACAAAGCTGAATGGTACAAAGTCCTTGACCAAGAAATTGAGTTTTTTTAAAAAGTAAATATTCTAAGTGTGTCTTAAACCCTTACAAAAACAGCTAGCCCTATGATGCTTTGTAGGGAAGAGCCTAAAAACTTAGCTCCAGGACACCCTGGCATGTTATCCAGGGAGGTCTCCATGGCCACACAGCAAGTCAAGGAAGATCAGTAACCAGTGCTGCTAATGTCTTGTGGCACATCCCTGTTTTCCTTCAGTCTCTGGGCTCACATTCAGCTTGCCTCCTCTCGCTAAAATAGGGCAAGCTATTCCAGCCTGGAACCAGGCATGAGGAGCCCGTGAAAAACCAGTTCAAAGCCAGAGACAGCCTGACATAAGGGAAAGATGGCAACACAGATGGGAACCCTGAGGCTTCTGAAGTTTATGATAGTTTCCAGGAGGGCATACAGGAATTTTTGACAAAATGTTGATAACTTTCTGAAAATGTCCAGAAATTGCAGTTAAGAAGGTTCCATGTCATGAAAAGATACTAAAATCTCACAGTGACAGGTAGCAGAGGAAACTACAAAAAAACTGTACATAGGTTAGAGGGGCTTTGGTAGCCAACTGAGGGGGATGTCGGGGGAAAGGCGTTGTAGCAATTG
>VYZX01010004.1:0-51679 GCA_013401335.1 Brachypteracias leptosomus | reverse complement strand
ATGTTCAATGGAATGGTTAAATTCCCAACAGTCAACACTGCTCTACAGCAAAGCTTACAGGAAGTCGGCAACAAATATTGTTAGAGATAAAGAAATATGGGGAGATTTTATCTGTAGGTCCCAGCTGTAGATATTCCTGAGGATAAAATAAACAAGTGCAATACATATCAAGTTTCCCCTCTGCCTTTTTTCATACATTACTTGTCTTCTTTGGGTCTTATCCAAAGACCTCTGAACTAAATGGAAAACTTTGACTGACTTCAATAAGCTTTAGGTCAACCCCTTAAGGGCAGCAATTGTGTCTTCCCAAAGCGTGTGGCCATGGTTCAGGGATACTTAAGCACACAACTGCCTTCTCTATTGGAATTATCTCAGGGCCTTCGGTGAGATTTTTCATACACTAAATAAGAGCGTTCTTAATCACCCTGCTGATTCTTCAAATTTAATACAGGAGCAGGCCCTATGGAATGCCAAACATCATATTTTTAATACCATATCAGTCGTGTTGAAGCTAATTTTTACATGACAGTAATTCAAAACACAAATTTGTGTTCTGTTTACTCAGAGCATTATACGCAAGCAAAATCAAATACAAATCTAAACTTCATAATCTATGACGTATGTGGAGTAAATCCAGTGAAAACATTTTTGATAGAACAATTTTATGTTTAAAATGAAGGCTCGTTGAAACTGGAATATTTTGTAGGAACATGACTATTTCAATGACATTTTCTATGGGAAAAAAATGTCTCACCAAATTGCTTTAATTTTCTTATTTGTGTCACTAATGTAGAAATGATTTGCTTCGACAAGGCAAAAAGTGCAATTTTGAGTTTACCATATTGTTTTGTTTTGACTTACAGCAACTACTGATTTCATCATGTAGTTTAATGTAGGGTATTATATTCATATTTCTTTACAGTGTTTTTCAACATTATAACAATGAGGCATTTCTACTCTTCCAAAACAGTACATCAATATTCTCTGTGAGGATTCAAAATATCTCTTCTCTGAAAATTTCTCTTTAAAAGTTTTGAACTTTTACACCAATTCAACCTGCAAAAATGATTTCAGTGTGTTCACAGCACTCACAAAATTTCTGGACACTTGTGGTACCAACCAAATTATATGTATTTTCTGGTTGAAACAGCCACAGACAAAGCCAACTACAGTTAAATTTATGTACATTAGGTCCAGATTCTTAGGTAAGTCCAGTTGCAATCTGACCCAATGCCTTCCTCTGCCATGCTCTGAACCTGCAGCTGCAATCACAAGGCAAACTGCTATGGGAACAAGATGAATTTTAGAAAAAATACGCTAAGTCAGCAAGATTACATTTCACTCATAGATATGAATAATCATAGTAAAGTACAGGCAAAGGAGAATCCAGCTACCTGGAGCTCCTGGCTGGAGACCAGCTGCTCCTCATCCTGCACCACTTGCTCACCCCAAAACCTGGTGGCTGAAGCACCAGAGTCATTAGAAATCCTGCTCTGGGATTCCACATTGTAGTGCATGGTTGTGAGCCACACATGGCCACGTTTTGTTTATGACAGATGGCTCTTCCCAAAAATATGATGTGCGAGATTGTGCTGACTTGGACAGTTCTGCATAAACTGTGGGGGATTGACAGGGTGTAATATACTTTTTCTGTTTACTTAAAGTCTAGAAGAGAATGGGCCAAACCCAGCGAAGAACAGCCTGTTTCAAAGATATTACGGCTGGAAAATGTTGTTTCTCACAGAGATCATCTCTCTATAATAAGCTTCATGGTGATCCTGTATGGTGGGGGAAAAACTATGCAGACTGGGAAAAGAGTCAATCACATGATTTTCATTTGTGTGTTATCACGGAAATGTCTGTGAGACGAAAAGGGAACTTCTGCTCATCTCCACAGCTCAGCACAAAGCCAGTCTAGCTGGAGACGAGCTACCTCATGGCCTAGGAACTGCTCATGGGAGCCATGTGAAATTCAAATGTAAGAAGAAGAATTTGTCAGTGATGAACAGGCACCCTCACAGAGGCTGAGTTGATGGACAGTTTGCAAAAGTCAGCTGGGAATTGGACCAAGCAAAGCGCAAATGCATCTTGTTTGAATGACAGCTTGGAAGAGCCATGCTGAATTTCCCATCAGGCTGGGAAGCTGTAGCTCACACACGGGGTTTGCTCTACCTTTGTTGGGTTTTTTTTCTACCTAAACATTACTGAATGTTTGTTAAATGGAGAATGTATGTGTAATATGGGGTTAACAAAAACTCCTTTCCTAAAGCCTGAGGATTATAATTCATCATGAGATATTGGAGATATTCTTATGGCCCTCAGTCAGTATAGGGTAGTACAAGTTTAGTGAGGTTAATGTGGCTGAACTGATTTGTGCCAGCCGAGGATCAAGTTCTGTTTTAAAAGTTTTACTGAAAAAGGAGAAATTAATTGTTTTGACCCAGATGTTTCCAGATGTGCTGCGCTGGAACCTGCTACCGAAACGGGATCTCTCATCCCCTTTGGCTTTTCAGATTACACAGCAGACAGGCAGACAGACAGACAGAGCACAGAGGGCATTTTGGTCACGGCTTCTATTTTTGTCACTTCCTCTAAACTGTGCAAACCTCCCATGACTAAAATGCCTTTCATTGGCACGGGGGAATCATGTCTATTGGGATGATATAACTGGAGTTGTGTGGGAAGCATTTTTTCCTAGACTAATAAACCGATATTAAAAAGAACCCAACCATTACATTCCATATTGAGATCTTTGGAAAAGTTCGTGGGAAATAGGAGAGACCTATCCTCAAAACAGCTGGTTACCTCACTCCTAGGTTAAAATGTGGGGCTTCATAGCACTTCAAAGCCTGTATTTTTAGGTCCCTGGGAGAAGCCTTCTTTTCTGTAGCTGTCACCGTGATTGGAAACTCCTTTTGAGAAAAAAATTTAAACCATATGTGCTTCTCTGAGCAATTTTGTTTCTATCAAACTAACATTTGTTGAAGACAAAGCGTTTTGTTCCAGAAATTCCTCTGATGATAAGAATTCACTAAGTAAAGTTTGCCTAACCTTTCTGGAGGACTTGACTGAAAAGCCATGGCTTGAAAGCAGTTGAAATCTGCCTGCTTGAAGAGCACCATGCCTTTCCCTTTGCAATTAGTATGGCTGAGTTCTGCATGGAAAAGCACTTCCAAATTTCCTCTGTGGTCTCACCAGGTTTTTCTCTCAGACTGTGTAATCCCATGATTACATGGTGATGTTGATGCAACATGACATGGTATGTCAGTGGAGTTTCTAACAACTTATTTTGTAGCAGTGACGGAAAAAAACCCAGCAGCTTGTATGCTTAAATTCTTCTTGAGAATTAAGTAGAAGTAGGAAATCTGATAATCACTATTGAAGACAGCTAGCAGGTGACTGGCAGCCTTTCCTGGAAGTTTCAACCAGCACCATTGTGCACAAAATGCTTGACAGTCTGCCAGTCTACTCAACAGATATCTCTGCCAGTCCATTCAGTAGACATCTGTATTTAGCAATATTTCAGGAAGTTGCTTAAGTGGTTGACAAGACGTCCTCCAGTGTCAACCTTGGGTGTGAGCACACCGATCAAATCCTTAAGCTGTTTATGACATACCCTTGGACATCTCCTCTGCTGGGGCTTAGAGTCCTGTTGACCTTTTCATACACCTCTCAGAAATGATTGCCTTTTGATCACAAATGGTAGGAGTGGGTGTGATGGTCTCGCAGACACTATTTAGGTCTCTGCTGCTACAGTCTCTCCTGAAAAGGGAGAATGTGTCATCGTTGTCCCCCTGCACCCTTGAAATTTCAAAACTTTGCTAAAGATTTTTACCCTTCGGCCAACAAAATATGAATTTCTTTCTTTCTTTGTGCAGGAGTGCAATTTAGCTGGAATCCTATTAGGGGAGTAAAAAAGCACTCCGAATTGCATGAGAGTAACCCCCTCCCTAGCCTTTCTAAGGGAAAGGTTAGATTGGTACAAGGCGGAACAAAAGATCATTTTGAATGTTGCACAACGTTGTCGAACCACAGATGAACGTCTCTGAACACTAACTGATCACAGAGGGAGTGCTGAATCCAGACTGTGAAGAATGGCTTTTGAGAAATGTCAGCTGGTAATAATACAGTGTGGTGTACCAGGGAGCACTGAAAAGGAGGTAGAAACCTGCTGAGCTGGGGTAGCACAGATTTCGTTGTGCTAAATTCATCTATAATGAGTACCTAAAATCCTTAAACAAAATCATAGTCATAGATTCATAAAATGTTTTAGGTTGGAAGTGACCTTTAAAGGTCATCTAGTCCAACCCCCCTGCAGCTAGAGCAGGTTGCTCAGAGACCCGACCAACCTCACCTGCAATGGTTAAAGGGATGGGGCATCAACCACCTCTCTGGGGAACCTGGACCAGTGTCTCACCACAATTACTGTAAAAAATGTCTTCCTTCTATCTAGTCAGAATCTCCTCTCTTTTAGTTTAAAACCATCACCCTTTGTTCTGGCACAACAGATGCTGAAAAGACTGTCCTCATCTTTCTTATAGGCCTCCTTTAAGTACTGAAAAGCCACAATAAGGTCTCCCAGGCCTGATTTACAGGACTACTCCAACTACAAGTTTTTGATCCATATCCTTTGGGGTTTTTAGATAGTAGACTTCTCACTGTTCTCCCAAGAAGAAGCAGTGATGTGGTACCTTGGCTCCTCACCATGAAGCCATACAGAAGAGCTGGCATGCTTTCATACCTCCCATAGGTGAAATGTTTCCAGCTGAGTAGATACTTTAGTAATTGAAGCCCTCTAACTGGAAAAGCCATTTGAGCATCTCTGACTATGAAACCACAGTGGTTATTCTTCACCTATTTCCTAAAATTGCTCCACTACAAACCGATATAAGAAGACAATAATTAAGATTCAGAGCTTAACCCTTGAAGGTGTGAATTATCTTAAGCGTGGTCACACAAGATTATTTTTCTAAGGTCATTCAAATAGGTGGCAATAAAATCTCGTCTTTGGATTTATCTAAACTTCTTAAAAAAATCCGGAAAGAATGAATCTACAAGGAAATAGCATCCTGATTTAGAACACTCAAAATGTAGCAGTCTGAGCTGTGATTTTTAGAAGTGTTAAATGTGTATGATGTTCAGATGAAATCAGGAGGAACAGGAGGGTGTTGTTTAGCCACAGTTTCACACCTTCATCTCTAGTGAGTGCTCACTTTGCTGGTCTAGTCTACACTGGTCTTGAAAGACAGCTGCTTCTCTCTGAGGACTCTTTGGAGTAGAAAGTGACACGTGTTTTAGTCTTTACCCTGCACTGGCCAGAGGAACCAAACTCACCTTCAAGTTGTGATGGCCCAAGAGCCATTGCAACATATCCCTGTACTAAAAGCATAGGTAGCTCTATAGCTCCAGACTCCTTTTACAGCTAGAACATCTAACACTTGCAAGGCAGAATTCAACTGACCTGCTTTAGATGTCTACTGCAGATATGAATCATGTTCCAGAAGTGCTATTTCTTTCCAGCACCTTTTTTTTTGGGTCTTGAGAACTAGCTCAGATGTAGGCATCTATGTTGTTGATGTCTAAAGTTAGGCAGGATTAGTCCATCCCAACGGAACTGAAGATATGATCACAGAATCACACGGAATCACAGAATGTGATGGAAGGGACCTCAAAAGATCATCTAGTCCAATCCCCCCACTGGAGTAGGATCATGATGCTGTGAGTCTGAACCCACACTGCCCTTGGCCACATGATAATTAGATAAAACCAGCAACAAACAAGTGCAGTGGTCAAAGACAGTGCAGACAAACAGGCTCAGCCTCAGCTCAGCTATTAGCTAAGCTATACAACCTGTGGGACCAGATGACTCCTTCCAGAAGCCAGGAACCCTGAAGGCTTCATTATCAAATTAGTGAAAGCTGTGACATCTCAAGATGCTCCTGAGAAGGGCTGTCTTTGTTGGTCAGCAGACTGCTAATCCACAAAATCTGGTGAATAACTGGTTTGATATACTATTAGTATGTTTTATTAATTTATCGTGGATAACTATTAGTTTAATAATAATTGGACATGGATAAACATGTTGTAGTCAAATTTGGAATTGTTCCTACAGCTTCTGCAATGTCCCTATCTTAGGCACTGCCTTAAGAAGTCTGTGAAAAGCAGTCCCCCTATTTTTGTAAGAAGTGTGGGTTTTCTTTCCCCAGAAAGTTAATGATATTCACCTTTAATTAACTAGGAGAGAAGCAGGACAGTGCTTCTTAAGAAAGACATGTTAATACCTACACCAATAGTGAGCACTTGCATATTGTGAATGCTGTGGCATATACAAATCCATTAAGGAAGATAAAAAAAGACAGAGAAAGCATCCAGTGGTCAAGAAGGCATTCCTAAGGATGAAGCAGCACAGCCAAAGAGCTCTGGGTCTAAGTATCTTCTCAGAGCTGGCATGTGACATAGATAAATCTTTATCTTAATTTCCCTACAAATGTCTCTTTGGTTATGAATTATTTTCTATTTCAATAAGATGTCGCCACCTCTAAATGTATCTCTGAAGAAATTCTTTTGTTCATAATAGAAGACAGAAATAGAAGGAGAAAGTGAGGAGATTTTCAGCAAGATATGAAGAAGTTAGTGATAACATTGTAGAGTCTTGACCCTAAAAGGGGAATAAAACATCCATTGAGTAATGTGATGTTTCTTTGCTGCTGAAATGCCTTTTCACCAGTGTAATAATTTCATAGAATCATAGAATGTTTTAGGCTGGAAGGGACCTCTAGACATCATCTTGTCCAACCTCCCCACACAAGCAGGGACACCTCTACCTAGGTCAGGCTGCTCAGAGACCCATCAAGCCTGACCTTGAATGACTCCAGAGATGGGGCCTCCACCACCTTTCTGGGCAGCCCATTCCACTGATCTATCACCCTCAGATTAAAGAACTTTTTTCTAATATCCAGTCTAAATCTCTCCTTTCCTAGCTTAAAACCATTACTCCTTGTCCTGTCATTACAAAACCTTTTGAATAGACCTTCAGCTGGTTTCAGTCAAGGACTGAGGAAGCGCATGGTCTAGTTACCCCAGAAGGTCTCTTTCTGAGGACACTTAGTAAGGACTTCAGTACATTTAAGCTTAGTCTTAACCTACTTGAATGCTCAGCCCCCTGCATGCTGCATAGTTGGTGGTGAGAAGCCTGAACTGAAAGGGTGGGAGCTTTTCAATCCTCCCTCCCCTGTTGTTTAGAATAGATCTGAAGGAAGACGTCTTCAGGTAAATACCTGGACCACCACCCTGAGAGGCCTTCAGAACAAGCTGCTGAGAGAAAAGTGACCAGAAGCAGATGTTGATGCTGTTGTGTGAATTTGGCTCTTTGCTCTCTGAGCTTCTGGTAGAACTGTCTGAAAACAGAGTCTGGCTGAAACAGCATCTCTGGAAGATTTCTCTGTTTTGTTGAGAAAAAGTGAGTAGCTTTATTTTGTTTATAACTCTGTTATTTTTATTTTGTGTTTTCTGCTTTTCCACCTGAACCGAAGAATTAATTCTTTTTACAACCCAAGTGGTATCCATGGAATGGAGGAAAGGAAAGTAAATGAAAAAGAATAAAAGAGAGAGAAAGAATTCTTACTTCTAGGGGAGAAATTTCCATGGAGAGTCTCATGATATGTTTATCCTGATGGATACAGACAGACTGAAGCTCCCTTTCAAGAGAAACCACAGACCTGAAACATGGTCTGGTTCAGGGAAGTGCAGGCTTTCAAGGCAGGAACTTGCTTAGGTCTGGGGGCCATTCAGTCACTTTAGGTCATGGCCAATCTAGAGCTATCAAATCTGTTTTAAATGCTCCTCAAATTTCAGTTAAACTGGGAGACTGCATAAGGGCCTTAGTTGATGTCTTGATTTTGCTGGCTCATGGGGTTGCAGAGCCCCTTTTCTGCATTCACTTTGGGTCTTGCTTTGTGTCCAGGTTGCAGAGGGGAACCATTCATCTGAAGCCATGATGAAGTCACAGACATTCCTATCAGATGAGGTTTTCCCTAAAATCCGTGGAGATAGATTTCAGGGAAAAAAAAAAAAGACATTTCAGTAAGGAGCAGCCATTTAAAGCTCACTCTTTTTCTACATCTTGATCGTCAGGTTCACAGAAAAACAGATCCCAGGTAAATTTTAGCCAAACCACACTGTTGAGTGATGTATTTTTGAACACAACTCATAAATATGACAGTCAAAATTGAAGACATGACACTTGAGACTCTGCCTTCATTTGACACTGCCTTCATTCGACACAGGTTTGGCCTATTGGAGAGAGCAGAGCTAACATTCTTGTTAGGAGCTTGATTAACAACCTGCTTTAATGCATGGCCAAGCTGCCATGTAGCATGGCAATCATTCCATGCCTCTGTACTTACTACATGACCCTAGCAATAAAAACACTGCTAACTGTCGAGAGCAGCTAAAAAAGGAATAACCTTGAAATGGGGAAGCTGAGACAGCGGAGTGGGATTTTACCATCATTTTGCTAATGAATCTCTTCTAAACTAGTTGCTGTCAGCAGGTTTGAAACCTGCTGGCTCAGAAACCAAATTGTGGCAAGGTTTAAAACCCATAGTGGGGCTGGAAAACCAGTCTGAATACCATTTAATAGAATCATAGAACCACGTAGGTTGGATAAGACCTCTAGGAACATCAAGTCCAACCTTCATCCCAACATCTCCCTGACCCCTAGATCGTGTCTTGAAGTGTCACATCTTCTTGTTTGTTGAACCTCTCCAGGGATGGTGACTCCACCACTTCCCTGGGCAGCCTGTTCCAGTACCCAGCCACTCTTTCCTAAAGGTTTAGGTTGTTCTGATTTCTTCTCCCAAGACCCTTGACTCTCTGCAGTACCAATAAGTTACTCTGCTCCCAGAAGTTTGATTTGAAGCAAAGAATAACTGTGTGTGGGGAGCAGAGGCTGGTGTAGGATGGACTTCACAGTCCTATGGACAGTACATATTACAGAGCCTGGGCTCACTCCTGATGAGAATAACAAAGCTTGGAAAAAACTAATAAACAATTTTCCTCCTTGATGTATCCTTTGGGTTCAATCACAACAAAGTTTCTTGTCCTGGTTTCAGCACTCTGCCTCTTGTATTGGGAATCATCATCATCCTGTTAGCTCTTGATGAAGTTCAAATAAAACATAGAATCACAGAATCATAGAATCATTCTGGTTGGAAGAGACCTTTAAGGTCATCGAGTCCAACTGTTAAAGCAGCACTTCCAGGGCACCACTAAACCATGTCCGTCAGCACCACATTTCCACAGCTTGGAAACCCCTCCAGGGATGGGGACTCCACCATTGCCCTGCCCAGCCTGGCACAGCTCTTCACAAGCCTTCCAATGTAGAACATGTACTGACCCAGGCTTTACTTTGCACAGACATCAATAAACTCCTCTGATGATGCAAAAAACACCCAGGAAACCTCTAATGACCCTGACATCTTACTAGTCTGGAATTTCTGCTCTTTTGAGAGATGACCTCTCCAGGGGTATACAAGTGAGTACTGGTTTAATATTGAGTCTGATGGAAGAGACCCAGCAACTGAATCACAGAATCACGGAATGTCAGGGATTGGAAGCGACCTCGAAAGATCATCTAGTCCAATCCCCCTGCCGGAGCAGGATCACCCAGAGCAGGTCACACAGGAACATGTCCAGGTGGTCTTTAAAAGTCTCCAGAGAAGGAGACTCCACAACCTCCCTGGGCAGCCTGTTCCAGTGTCTGTCACCCTCACCATGAAGAAGTTTCTTCTCATATTGATGTGGAACCTCCTCTGTTCCAGCTTACACCCATTGCCAATTGTCCTATCATTAGACACCACTGAAAAGAGCCTGGCTCCATCCTCCTGACACTTTCCTTTAATGTATTTATAAACATTAATAAGGTCACCCCTCAGTCTCCTTTTTTTGAAGCTAAAGAGACCCAGCTCCCTCAGCCTTTCCTCACAAGGGAGATGTTCCACTCCCTTAATCATCTTAGTGGCTCTGCGCTGAACTCTCTCAAGAAGTTCCCTGTCCTTCTTGAACTGAGGGGCCCAATGCCAACACCTGCCATCTATCTACTCACAAACTTTATCCAGGCTTAGTTGGTGAGGCCTACTGAGTACCTCCCCCAGCATGGCAGACCTGTCAGAGCACTCCTACAGCTCATCCCCTCACCTCCAGGAAAATAGCTCTCAAGACTAAAATACTGCAATAGAAGTTGAAAACCTCAGTATGATCCAGGAACAGTAGCTTCCTTCTCAGTTCTCATGCACTGTTGGGAATTGAGCCCTTAAAGCTTTTGCTTGTTTGTTAAACACAGGATGGGCTATTATATTCCTCTCTGGAGATGCTTTTACTGAGAGTTACAGATTATGGAGAGATACCGTACTACAAACCACCTGTGAAAGCTTATTGTCCCTATCTCCCAGCAATAAATGAATTCCATAAATTGCAATTAATGATGCAATTGGGGAGCCTAGTTAAATGAGTGGCAGTCCTCCAAATACATCGGCTTTAAGAAAGGGCAGAGGTGCTCTAGATTTTGGCAGTGCTTGCATGCCTCCTTGTGCCAAGAAAGGCCCACTGAAGCTGGAGAGATATTACCTACAACAAAGCTATAATGGCTCAGCATACCAAAGCATCGTATATTTTGTAAGAGCTCTACCCAATGCCCATTGAATCAGGCTTGAGAGACAGGGATGGTGTTAGTCACCAACAGCTAACACAGACATAAATTGTGCCTGTACTGGGAGCAAAATTAAATCTGAAATTGTGCTGTTAACTTGCTGTGTGCTGCTTATCTTTGCATAGTTCAACGTCAGGTTGGTGTAAGAAATAAGGGCAATCCTCTGTTCCACAGGTTAGAATGGGTTTATTGTGGCAAGGTAGTCCAAGGACAGGTTGGTCTTCACTCCTCATTTAGCACTGCCTGATGCAGCTCATGTTGTCCTGATTGTGCAACAGTAAAAGCTCCGTATGACTTCCCAAATCCTTATTAAATTGACAGTGCCTACGTCCTGCATCTCTCCTGGTCCAGAAAAAAAATTGCTTTCAAAACATTAGAGAGATGTCATCAGCTCAACCAAGTCTGCCTGATTTTGCTGAGAGTCTAAAATGGTAACTCCATGCTGCACTTTCAGGAATTCATTTCAACAAATGCCATCAGATTTGCAGTGAAAAGTCAAAAATTGATGAAGAGAGGACAGATACATAGTACTAGAATATCTAAAAACTATGTAGAGTTTGCTTGTTTTCTAATGGAGGTGTCAGGAGATGGCAGCTTCAGAGTCTAGATGGAAAAAAAGTGCTATAAAAGTCAGAGAAGTCCCACGTAAAGAATTCTGATTTCACATGAAAAGCTGCATCTATTTTCACAGCTAAGCTATATCTGAAGGATACAGGAAGAGATAGGTGGCATAAGGAAAGAAGAACTTGTTTAAAAAAATAAGTAAAAGCCACTAATCCACTTGTGTGTACGCATATTAGTGCTTTAAAAAAACTTTTACCATAAGACTCTAAATTCATTTACAAAAAAATGAAGATGCTCAAGCAGATCCACATGTATCCAACCCAGATCACCTTTTCCCACTCAGAAAATAATTAACAATATTTTTTTTTTTGGTGGAAATTTAAAGGTCTGGACTTCCCACTGCCCTCCCTCTGATTTCTCCAAACTCAAAACCACCTTGTTGCTATGCCCAGCATAAAATGACATGGAGCTATTTGCTGCACACAGGTTCTACCCATCCAAGCTGTGCAACCAAAACCTCCTCTACTAGGAAGCTTTTTTTGTTCCGTTTTGTTGGTTTGGTTTATTTTTGAGCTGTTTTGACTGCTGCTCAACTAGGCAGAAATGTCAGGCTGGCTTTAGAAAACACCTCACCTGCTCGAGTTTACAATCCTTTGTATATCACATACCAGTTTTGTAACTGAATTGGCTCCTGGGGGGTGTGGGCTGTATTGCTCCGGTGGGGCTGCCTGTGTTCACTGCAGGTGAGGACCTGACTCCTTCCAACAGCTGCTGCCATTATGTACTCAAATAACACGGCAGCCTTTATGTTGCTTTGTTTGCACATTTTTGGTATTAAACTATAAAAACCCCACCCAGCTGTGTTTGTCTTTCTTTTTTTTTAATGTTTCCTTTCCTCCGGTTTTCTCCACCAAGTATTTGCCACCTCTTCTTTTTTTTTTTTCCCAATGTATCCTTCTGTTTCATTTATATGTACAGGATAGCTCTGTTTTCTCTTGACCTTTTTTCCCCTTCTTTCTTCTCCTGCTGCTTTTTCTGCCCTTTTCCCCTCTCTCTCCCTGTTTCTGTTCACCACCATGTGAGCATCACTGGGTCTATCAACACCATCAATGTAAAGGATGCTCCTTGGAAAAAGATATAGAGGACTAGAGGAGAAGTAGAGCTTGGGGAATGTGGCTTGCTGGAAAATATCCAACTACCAGGTGAACCCTGAACTTCCTGTAAAAATTACTTCCCATCTACAGGTTTCTGTTCCTCGTTGCTGGAGGATGCTCACTGCTGGTTGGCTTGTAGCAGGGGTGTGCAGAATTTGCCATATGGGGGAAAGCTCTCCAGAAAACCCATGACTCTGATCCCACAGACAGATACACGTGACCAGCTCAAGGTTTGCTTCATTAGCTTTAGGGTGCCACAGGGAAAATTAGATGCTGACAATGCCTGGAGTTGCAGTGCAGTGAGGTGGACCTCAGAGATTCTGGGAGGAAAAAACCATCAAGGAAGCAGAGTGAAGGGGTGGGGAGGATGGTAAGCTGAGCCTCCAGCACAGAGCTTCTGTGCCTGGCTGTGGTTAAACGAGAAGTGCAGGAAAAGCACTTGGTTAGATGTGGGCCATGCGAGGGCTGAGCTCAGAAGCTGGGCTTGCTTTTATGTGTTGGGTTTTCTGTGCGTGCGTGCAGAGCTGGAATCATGGCCACAGGCTGTGTGCTCACAGAGAATATCTAGCTCAGGGTGAGACTGTGGTTTATGCCTTCCTTTTGCAGTCCACTTTCATTGACTGTTCCTGAACTGTTTTCCAAGTGAGAGCTGCCTTATGGGCCCCCAGCTGCCTGCAAAGCTCTGCAGCTGGGCTGGGGAGGAAGGTGGGGGAAGAAGCAGTTGCATTTGATGTTTCCCTTGCAACTGCTTCTCACGTGGCTAAATTTTAACAAATTGTCTCCTTCTTGGTCCACTGGCCACTGTTCCCAGCGGGTGTATGGAGGTGGGCAGGCTTTTTTTGGACTACATAGAGCAGACACTTCTAGTGGTACAGGATTTATGGAATAGCACAGAGCATTCAGAGGAGATAGTAAGTTTCTCTTGCAGAAAGCACGAGATGGGGCTGGGGTACCTATTACCTGATATAAAAGAGAGAGAAATTGTGCTTTCTGATTCTGCTTTCAGCATCCTGGATGTAGACTCCCCTACATTGGACAGTTTTAAGACAGCTCAACAGGGTGCTGAACCATCTCACTTAAACTATACTTTTTTACCTTGAAGGGTTGGACTAGATGAACCTTGAGGTCCTTCCAACCTGGAATTCTATGATTGTATGATTCTTTCAGCATCCTAGATGAATGTCAAATGAAGGAGGTGTTTCTGAGACATGTTAAGTTTCCATTTGCATGTTTTGGTTATCTTTCCTAAGCCACAAATTATTTGTATAGATGAGGAAAACATCAACTACAGAGAGGAGACCTTTCTGAACGATCATAGAATTGTCAGGGTTGGAAGGGACCTCAAAGATCATCCAGTTCCAACCCCCCTGCCATAGGCAGGGACACCTCCCACTCGACCAGGTTACTCAGAGCCCCATCCAGCCTGGCCTTCAAAATGTCCAGGGATGGGGCTTCCAGCACCTCTCTGGGCAACCTGTGCCAGTGTCTCCCCACCCTCATATTAAAGAACTTCTTCCTAACATCTCATCTGAATCTCCTCACCTCTAGTTTTGATCCATTCCCCCCAGTCCTACCACTACCCAACATCCTAAAAAGTCCCTCCCCAGCTTTCTTGTAGCCCCCTTAAGATAAGGTCTTCTCTAGCTGACAGCAGCAAAACAGCTGCGTCCTCAAAACTAAAATTCATGCTTTGAACCACACAGTTATTGTTAAAAAATAAACAGGGAGCCCTCACAGGTTCAAATGATATGTCTGCACTGTGGTTAAAGGTGGAATAGTACCTTATGTGGGAATAATGGGATTGGCCTGATGCTGAAAACTTTGCTACCACCACAGCTTGGTGGAATCTACATGAATCAACTGCTTAGGGGTTCACCCAGCATTTTATGGCAAAGGATGAGGGCACTGTCTGCTCCACTACTCAATCAAACTAATTTGAAGCAGGGGGTGCATTTACATGAACAGCAATTACAGCTCATTTGCAGTGCAGCCATGCAAAGAGTTACCTGCATTGTTCAAGCCTGCATCTTCTGAGTTGTGCTAATCACAGTGATGTGGAGCAGATATAAACTCGCTGGGGTGTACCAACTTTGGGCATCACCAAAATAGCACACTGCTGAGTCTGAACTGACAGGTCTGAAATGTTCCTCTTGTCCAACGTCAAGTCCCTCTACTGAGCATTGAGAACAAGGATTCTTTAAGGACAACATTTCAATATAGAGACAGGAAAACATTTTAGAAGAGAACTGGGGTATTTAAAATGTAGAAAGAAGAAAGCACACGACTGAGAGTACCTTGAAAAACTCACTGTCTCAAAAGGTGGATCATGTTTTAAGGTACCCTAATATTTCCAAAATTTCAATATAATAAATTTGAAGCAGAGTAAAGTTGGCATGAAATGAGCAATGCTGATACTATTTTAGACCCGGACTTTGAGCATACAATAGCCTCCAGCAAGACACAAAGGGCACAAAAATGTAAAAAACAAAATAAAGATGAGATGAGAAATTTATGGCTCAGATGATTAATGAGGAGTGACAAAACTTTCTTTCTTTTTAAGACATACCAAATTGACAGCAAGCAAATCTGATTGAGATAACTAGGACAGCTTGGAGAGAGCTTTCTCCACAGTGGTGTACCTACTGAGTGGAGGTTTTCAGTAGTCAACACTATGGCCCTGACACCTTTCCCATGCAAGAAATATACCACAGTTTCATAGCCCCAATTTGCTGAGCTGGGTGCAAGAATCACTAGGTGAAATGTGTGTTCTGCACTGTGTAGCAGGTCAGACTCAGGTGATCCTGTTGGTCTTCCTGACCTTAAAACCCATGAATCATAGCAGAGTGATGAGCACTTCCCAAATAAAAATAATAGAGTCCATAACCAGGAGAAAGGTTGCTATGGAGCAGAATGAGGTCTCCAAGGCTGTGTGGGTATTCAGGTTGTCTCCTGAATCCTTTTGGCACAAGGAAGGTAGCATCCATCAAGAGCAGGAGGATTTATAGCCCAGGAGCTCCTGTGTGCTGCCTTGGTGCAGATGGTTGGTGGACACCAAATGGGCTATAGCTACCTCTGCTGTCACAGAGCAGAAAGGCCAGAGACTGGGGAAAGTTGGAGGTCCTTCAGGTATGATTTCTGAGTGCCTAAATCCAAATTTGTGATGCTGATTCAGCTGTTATTTAGCCCCACAGGCAGTAAGATTTCAAGGGAACCTCAGGTTTTTATGCTTAATTTTTCCAGATGCCTGAAGTTTTTCTCACTCCCAATAAATTTCCAGAAATCAATAATGACTTTGGTTTTCTCCCTTGAGAAGCAGGAGCCAATGGGTTTTCTCAGATTACCTCCAAGGCCGGGGGGGTTTTGACTTTTACCATTTTTTAAAACACCAGAAAGGAGACCTTTTGTTCGTTAGACAGCACTCACACACAAAGGGGATATCCACACCCAACCCTTCTCCTTCTGTGAGGGTGTCAAATCCCTCTTTCTGGCCTCTCAGGAAACTGCTGTAACCACTAGTCTGTAAAGTGGTGTAGGAAAGAATTAAAAATTTATAGTCAGAAGGAGTGAGGTTGGTTCAACTCACTTCCAGTAGCGTACAAGAGGAGTTAGGTCTCCTGTCAAGGATAGAAGAAATTGGAATTTTACGAGAAAACCACTGAGAATGGCCAAGCAGAAGTGGAAGATTTAGGCAGATATTGTGTTACTGTTCATACAAACAGTATAGTCGCTCTTGGAAAGCAATAGGTTAGTGTTGGATCTCATCTCTATCCAAATCACAGTAAGTGGTCTTTTGCCTTCTAAATAGATTTCCTTTTTTAAAACCATAGAAAAATACAGAAAGACACCAAATCAAAGACCCTATTTAAAGTAAGGATCATCATAATGCAATATTTGCTATCTAAGTTTCGCTGGTAAGTTGTTATCTGTCTTGTCTGATCCAAATACAGTGTTTTGTTTCCTGCTGAATTCCAAAGATGACCTTCTTTTCCAGATAACCATATATTTGCACAATAAACCAAATCACAATGTCAGCACCGAGAAGCTCTCAAAATTCTTATTTTATAAATGGTTGTTGTTTTCATAAATCTTTCCCCAGCCCTGATCAGATCCTAGAAATTCCTCCCAGAAGTCAATGGGAATTTTGCCTTTAATAGTCACAGGTCTTGAATCAAATGCCTCAGAAAAAAAGGTGTTGCTGGGTAACGGAAGAATTAAAATTTGTGTCCTGTTTCACTTCCACCCCAATGGGATGACCTCAGCTTTCTGAGCTGTTCCTGTCCCCCAGGTGCTGCCGAGGGGATGCAATTCCCACGTACATCCCCAATTCCTGTCCTCGTGGACACTCTGATCCTTCCTCTGGGTCTCAATTAGCAAAAAGCCACACTTGTGGCTCTTAGAAATGCATATGCTGATTAGAGACCAGTAGTCCAGTGCATAAAGGCCAGCTGGCAGCTGAAACTGAACAGAAAAGCTGCTGATTTTCATGGAAAATGGTGGAATTTAATATCTTTGAGACCTCTACCCTTCTGTCAAAGTTGATCAGTGGGCTTACAGGTTATTGAGAGAGACTGACAGATGGCTGGACAGGCACAAAGCAAGATCATGCAAGCCCTGTTTTCTCAGGCTAAAGACCATGATTAACTTTTGAAAAACAAAATTCAATGTACCTGGATTAATCTTATCTCTAGCAGTGATTTATAAGCAACCTGCAGAATAACGTGCAGCATGAGTTATGTACTGGTGGTGCACATCCAGAAACTTTTCCAGCATTACGAACTTCTAAACTTCTGTTTTTGATAGCATCCTCCTCCACACAGCAGCAAATTCAAGTCAGCTAAAGAGATAAGCAGCTTATCTATTTTTAAGTTGCTTTTCTTCCCTCTTTCCTGCAGCTACTTCATCAGTTAGAAAGCTCATGGAAAAAGGGCATTCCTAGGAGAGATTCACTAACTGAGAGAAGGAAAGAGCAAAATGCAAACACAGCTGATCCTCAGTGAATTGAAACTTCCCCCAAATACTGTCACAAATAGATACACGTACTTCTAGCTTTGCTTCTTGGGATCCTTCTTTCTTATGCATCATATGCTAATTAACATACCAGTCAGCCTGCAACATTTGATTTGGCATTTTTCCTGCTTCTCTCTTGTAAATTTACATCAGAGGAGAGATAGGGCAAAATTATTAATGAAAACGTATCCACAGGTGTCTTTCCAAAGGAAGAGAGAAGATTCCACTTTCAGGTTTCTTTTTAATGCATTTACATTTATCTCTGAACCCTGCTAATTTGCATAGGCAAGAGGATAAAAGCAGGAACAAACATCTCAGCTGGTTCTGAATTTCCCCCACAGACAAAATTATATATCTGCTGTTTCTTTCTGTGCCTGTTCCTCTCAGGAAACAGACAGCACAGCGTTCACTTGCTGCTGTTGGTTCTTTTTACTGGTATCCCAAGTTGTGCCTGGCAAAAAGAGGATTCTCAAATGAGCTGAGACGTGGTAGATGATATTTCTATGAGCAAAAGTTGTCTGAGATACAGCAGAGATGAGGAACTTCATGTCAAGGGTTAGGTAGTAGTAAGTGGTGAAGGACTTTTTAGGCTGTCGGGTAGTGGTAGGACCAGGGGAAATGGGTCAAAACTAGAGGTGGGGAGATTCAGATGAGATGTTAGGAAGAAGTTCTTGCCCAGGAGGGTGGGGAGACACTGGCACAGGTTGCCCAGAGAGGTGGTGGAAGCCTCATCCCTGGACATTTTGAAGGCCAGGCTGGCTGGGGCTGTGAGCAACCTGGTGTGGTGGGAGGTGTTCCTGCCCATGGCAGGGGGTTGGAACTGGATGATCTTTGAGGTCCCTTCCAACCCTGACAAGTCTATGATTCTAAGTACTCAGAAGTAAAGGTCTGTAGTGAACTCAGTTGTGGCCTAACTATGGGTATGTAGCTCAGCTGACGTTTGCTCAGATGAAGTCCCCCCATCATGGCCACTGGGTGCTGGAGCAATGAGGAGGAACCGTGGAGGACGTACCAGCAGAAATGAAAGGGAGTGAAGGAGGAAGGATGAGCTTTTTTTCCCCTCTTGATGTGTATGTACATGCCTGTCTTATCCTGCAGCTAGAGTAAATTAGTCTTAGTAGCTCAATAAATGGGAGGCATCACACAGCAGTAAATCTGGAAGATGGATGTGAACAGAGGAGGATGTGCAAGATCAGATCAAAGCCAATGCGTTGCTTGAGGAAAAAGTATATTTTTGTTCACCATCAGTTAAGAGGTATCATTTCACCAGGCAGTGACAACATGCAGGACAACATCTAGGATGATTTGCATCTCTAATGTCAGCAAATATAGCAACAAGGGTGGGTTGCTGTTAGATGCTCACTGCTCTTCAGGTGATGAAATGTGGGCTCACCAGTCTGTTTGCAGTGTCCTGCTTTTGGAAACTCAGTGTTTATGACAGGAAGGAGTCAATTATTTTTTGGTCTAACACAGTGTTGTCCCTTAGCCCATGGTACACAGACAAGTGTTCATTGTCCAGTGCTCCATTGGACATCCCTTCTCCAATTTTCTGTTTGGATGGTTATTCTTTACTTTCTGACCAAAAGATTTGCTTTGGTTTTGGTCTGCTATGATTTGCTACTTATGACTACTGAAAACTTTTAATGAGCTTCTTTTAAAGAGGTAAATTCACTGAACTGCTCTCCCTGAACAAATTAAAAGAAAAGCACTTTCGATTTGAAAATTGAAACTGAAAATGTCAACTGCAAATTCAACATGGTTTTTTTTCGTTTTCTTTTTGGTCATTCTTAGCTGAGTATTTCCTCTTAACATTTTTTTTTCCTGTTTTTCAGCTGTGAAACAATGAGGAATCCTTGGCTTTTAGGCTTTTCTGCTCAAAAAAATTCTGATCAACTCTTGCCACCAACAAATTGCAAAACAACCCAATTGTGATATAATTTGCATGGGTCCCATATCACCCAAACGCTCCTGATAATTCCATGAACTTTGTCCTGCATTTCACCAGAATACTTATGACCCATATTGGGCACAGCAGAGCTGTTAATGAAACTGGAACAGTCTAATTACAACACACTCATCCTTGAAGATGCAGGCAGATGTGGGGAAGAGTATTCCATTTGTCTCGTTGAAATACCATTGCCAATTACCTCTGCACTAACTATGTTTAAATAGGAAATAAAGGGGAAAAAAAATAATCTTGCTCAATAATGACAAGACAAGAATATCCATAAAAAGGAAACAGAGATGACACACTTCTTTGCCTGTGACATACATTTTTTACATGGCTTAAGGGCTTTGCTTCCTGAGAGTTTACGTCGTCAACTGTCAGGGTCCTTCCATGCATGATTTATGTGTGCATAATAAAGACATTGCAGTTGAGGAACTGATCTGTGATTTCTAACAGCTTTGAAACTAGCAGCAATAAAATATACAGTATATGAATAATATAGGGCTTAGTTAAAAAACATCAAGTTTTTTTAAATGGGAGGCGTATTATTTTCCATGACTTCAATTTTTTTATTATTTCAAGCAAATTGAATGACAGCTGTTAAGGGAGACAGGCCAAGGATTTGCAATGCAGGGTTCAGGCTGTGTATAGAGGATTGCTTGTGCCCCCTTGCTCCCATTGCAGATCCCAGACACTCTGTGGGAAAGCACAAACCCAATGCAGGTAATCTCAGTTCAGATTTAGAAGATGACAGACTGTGAAGCTCTTGAAGCGCGTATTTAAATAATCTCTAAAATTTCATGAGACTTCCCACACCACTTTTGCAGCAAGGTTCATGTAGTAGTAGTACTGACTACTGGAATTGTTTAGCAAGAGTGTCAAGAGTCCATCAGCAGAGATCATAGAGGGCATACACACACCATGCAGTGATGAGCATTATCATGATAGCTCTCGATCCATTGAATCTCACTGAAATACACCTCATCCAGCTCATTAGCCTGAATGCTTTCCTGCCTTCCACAGACAACAGGGCTATGTTATAGAGTTGGTTTTCTTGGTGCTGCTGTTGGGTATTTGCAGCACTGGAAGAGGCTGCATCCCTTCTGAAAATCTCACTAATTCAAAGATCAGATTAAAGAGGCCTTTTTATTTCACATGATAAAATCCAGATATAGGAACTCAATTATTTGAATAGAACCATAGAGGAAATCTGTGCTAACCAGTCCCTAATTCCTGCCATCTTGGCCATCCCTGTGAAATGATCCATTTTATGCTGATAGAACTTTCTCAAGTGTCTAGGGAAATTTCACTGGTCCTGTGCTGCAGTCACATTTCAAATTTTGCCCCTGTTCAGGTTAATGAAATGAAATAGAGGATTAGATCGTGCTTAATGACAACAAGAACATGGCAAAGGTGCAAACCCCTTCAGGAGTTATCTCCAAATCTACATTAAAGTTCTCATTTGGCTCTGCAAGTAGGGAAAGCGGACAGAGGTCCTTCATAGCCTCAGAACCTCTTTTAATTATCCCCTCCCTGGATAATTATTAATGGGGGAGGAGAGAACTGCCTGAAAGTGTAAATGCTAATGGGTTCCCCTGAGAGTGCGAGTCCAGAACATCAAGGAACATATGATGGGCTAATGGCCTCTCCAACACGTTGCTGCTGGCTTAGAAGGGGGATGCTGCAGTTGAGATGCTTGATGATATTCTTCAATGACTTGAAGACGTGAACCACATGTCTCTATAAAAGCAAAGCTGTTCTTGCACTAAAATATTCAAGGGGAAAGGAAATTGTGTAGCTAAAACTTGGGCTTTTGACATAGTCAAATGCTGTCAGGGTGAATGAGGAAGGGAAGGTAGCAAGGATATCTTAAGGAGGAGGGAGTTGTCTCTTCACCTCTGGTTAAGGTGCTGCTTTTTAATAATAGCTCTTCAAGTGATTTATAAAGTGGAAGGAGGCCTCATGACAAACAGAGAGGGGAACCCAGTTCATATTTGCACCATGTCAAGGGGATAACGAGGCTTTTCTATAAAAAAAAAAAACCCAGACACTTGTGGGATTCAATGCACATCTGTATCTCAAAAAAGTCAGGTCTTGAGGTGTTTTTGTCTAGCACCTTGGTTCTTTGTTAGACTAATACCTATGGATAGCGTTCAAAATCACTCACCTCTCTGTTAGATGTTCCAGGTGTCAGATGAAAAGCACATTTGGATGGTCTGTGATGAGCAGGGACTGACTGTTAAAAATAATGCTTTTCTACACAGCCTTGAAACCAATTCTACTGTGCTTGGAGGGAGTTTAGCACATAAGTGCCAGGGCAGAAGATGGAGTCACCTCTTCCACTTTCTGAGGTGTTTTACATTTTGGTCCTCCCTCAAGCAGAAAACAGCGTGCAGAAAATCCTTTGCATGGGGTTGGCATTGGAATAAAACAATATTATTTCTTTGGTAGCCAGTTTGCTCTGAAAGTGACTTAAGCTAGGATTTCACATGTGTTATTCCTCTCAAATTTTATGCATCGAGTTCACAGGACTCATTTTTCAACCTCTCCCAACTAATCACCAAATCTGAGAACTGACTGGAGTTCATGTCAGCTCAAACCAAACCTTTGAGTTTCCCAGTGAGCATTGAGGTTGGTCCCACCTTGAACATTTAGCCCTTTCCCCACCATAGGACCTCCTGGAGAACTCCATGAAGCCAAGGACAAAACTCAAGCAGTATATGGGAGAAGATTGCTCCCTGACCAACACATACAAACGCTGGGTCCTTCAAAGGCACATGAGAAAAAATAGTTGATGTGGTGACAGACGGTCACATGGAAGCTTAGGAGAAGTACCCTAGATTGGTTTGCAGACATGTTCGTCATCATTTGTGTCACATCATTTCTGCATTCTACACAGGGTTTGGGTTCTCCCCTGTGGCCCTTGGGGCTTTCTGTGAAAAAAGCATTATTTCTACATTAGACCAGAGAGAAGGTTTCCATTGGCTGCTTAGAGGAGGACTAATAAGGCTGAATGCTCTTAGAGGCTTTATGAACAAGTCAAAACCTGGCTCACTCTTTCCTAAGGCCTGCCTACATATGGCCCTTTGGAGGTTGATGCAGAGAGTAACCAAACTAGCTCCAGAACCAGCAGCTGCATCTCAGCTAATTAGTGCCCTTGGGCCAGTTGATCTGCTCATATCACCATATTGCCCTGATCGTCATGCTTCCAGGGCCCAAAGATGGTGTCTTGGCATAGTGGAGACAGGACCTTGGCTGTCCTGGCTTTGAAAGGTAGATGTGGTAAAAACCTGCTGGAAGGCAGCAGGTTAGAGCCTACCTGCAGGTGAAGAGAGGGAGGGGTGCTGGTGCTGAGGACTTATGGTCAGAATTGGACCATGCCATCATGGACCACATCCCCAAATCACACAGGAGTCATCTAGGCAATGCTGCCTCTCCTGTGCTGCTGTTCTCCAGCAACAAACACAGACTGCTGCAGCTTTCTCACTCTCTGTCTTCTGCAGCTGTCACCACCTCATGCCAACAGTCCAACATTAGGAGTGTTTTGAGCAAAAAAACCCTGCTCGGATGATCAAGTTTATCTCAGCTGAAAGGCTTTCGAAGCCCAGCTTAGCCAAAATATGTGTGATACACACCATGAGTCCGATCATCCCCCTTAAAGCCAGCTATAAAGAGTTGTTTTTTAAAACCAAGCTTTTCCATGGTAATTTTATTCCGTTCTTGTTTCAGCTCACTAAACATTAACCACCACAACCTACTGCCTAAACCCAAACCACACTAAACAGATTAGGTTTATAACCAAGTCCTAACACCCTGTTAGGGGAATGGTTACAATGCCTGGCTGGTTCTACAGTTCTGTGGGTTGCGGGTTTTTTTGGACAAAGTTAAATCTTTTTACTTGACTGGAACATTTTGGATGGGTTTAACACCACACTGCTAAAGCAAAACACATAGAAAGATCCAATCCATTTATTTAAGAACAGAACTAAAAAATAAAACAAACATGAGCCACAAACTTATCTGCAATGTACATCCAGAACTTCTAAAAGGAACCAACAAGTTTTTATGCACTAGCTTATATATATGTGTGTATTTACATTTTATTCTCATGGACTGTATTTATGTCAGAACATAGGAAATGGTTTCTACCTTTCAATTTACATTGTGGGTCTACATAATCACATGTTTTCCCATGGACAAGAACCCTACCAGAGCTGCCAGAAAGCTGATATAGTAAAGAACATTGCTGAATATCACAGTTTTAGTTTTGAAAGGAAAAGACAAGAGAAGACAAGGGGAAACGAAGCCACATAGGATGATATCATCTGACAAAAGGATAAATGACAGTTCCAAAAACTCAGATAAATCATCATCAACTAGGGGCATTCTGAGCAGCGTCTCCACAGAATCAGACTGATGCTTGGGGCTACGGGATGTTTTTATCAGTAATCTAGAATTAGATATAAAGTCACCACTGACAGAATTTGCAGCTGATGAAGATTGGTAGAAGTATAAATAACTGGAGGGACAGTGTAAGCTAGATCACTGGTGAAGCCTGGCTTATTCAGGCAAAACATGTTTTCATACAGCCAAATGAAATGCAGTCCACGCAGGAACAAAGAATGCAGACTTTGTTCCTATCACATAGTTATGAAATTTCATACATAGGAAAGGGACAACCTTCCTGCAGGCAAGGAATGTGAGGGATGTTTATACGGGAGAGGTCATGATGGGTGAGTAACTCAACCTGAGCTTCACGTTGTGCTGAGGCACTGAGCATTCCTGGTTGTTCCAGGACATATAGTGATGCTTGGACGGAGAGAGAAGACTGCTGGTCCTCTGCTGGGACCAGACTCCTATCATCAGAAGTAGTGTTCTGTCGTGTAGAGCATTTTGCCCTCCAAGACCAGAGCTGGGAAATGAGAAACAAGGAGCTCAAGCCAAGGAAACTGCCTTCACAGTAGTACATTTGAAAGTATTTTAATTAAAATCTTGACTAAGTGATATAGTCAGTGAACAAGGAATACGATATAAGTATGACACGATGAATTCCTAAATGAGTGAGTCTGAAAGATATTGCTTAGAAGATAGAGATGACACAATTTACAAAGAATTGAAGTCTATGCTATAGGTAATATTGAGGATCCCAGACTTGCTTGTAACTGAGTTTTACCTAAGTAACTGCTCCAGTGACCAAATTTTCAGCAAAGATCTTGAAGCAGACAGGAACCTTTGTCTGACCATGAGTTCAGGACAGGAGGTCTCCACTAAGAGCCAAACATTAATTTAGATCTAAACAAGGCAAGCAAATCTATCTAACTTGTTATTAGTGGCCTTGCTTATCACACTCTCCCTGCTTATGCACAACCTGGATTAATTTCTTGTTTCTGACACATCTTGCTTCTGACCTCTTCTGACACAACCCACACTACTATACAATAATTACTTCTATGGCTCTTAGCCTTCAGAAACAAGATGCATCTAAATCCATAGGTGTTTATTTGTATGTAAATATGCTATATTCACTGTATAAATACTCCATATACTGTAATTCATGGCATTTAATGTTAAAAGTCTCAGTTCTTTCTTATACACATTTTTCCACTTCAGTAGAGTTTGATTGCAGCCCTGAACCTGTGTGCAAGATCAGGGTGAGTGAAATGGTAATGCTGCACACATCCTAGTTTGTTTTCTTTCAAGAATGTCAAGATAAAAAGGAGAAATCTCAGAAAAGAACCGAACAAGTGCAGGAGAAAATTCTTGAGAATAAGTGACTTTTCAAACTCATCCTTGGACAAGGAGAAGATGGAGAGGTTAATTTGACTACTAGAAGAATATTTGTGTGGAGAGAAGAACCCATTTGGGAAAGGGCTCTTTAATCAGACAGGAAGGTATGAGAGGGACAAGTGTGATTTAGAGTGAGATTAACTTTTTTCTGAGGAGTATTACTGCTAAAGAAAGTGGTGGGCTCTCCGTTTTGCTCTTCCTGCAAATCAAGGCTGGGTGTCTCTCTGGAAGAGAACTTTCACTGGACATCAATTACTGGCATCAATGTTGGGTGCAACTAGGTGAAGCTTAATAACCTGTGACATAAGTGACATCTAAGCAAGATGATCCTTTGGCCTTAAGATCCCTGCATCTTGGGGATGGTGAGGAGTGGAGTCCCATATAACAATGGAAACATAACCAGAGTGTAAATACCAGAGGGGCAGAGCAATTAGGTCCAAGCAGCTCTAACGAGAAGTGACATCTCATTTGTTTTTTACACCTAAATGTCAGCTGGATGTTAAAGGAATGTTTTGGGACCACATGTAGATGGCTTTGTAGACAGGCTTTGTCTACAGAGTAGATGGTCCTAAGCTTTACTGCATTACTGGGCTCCTTTTATGATCTCTCCTTTCAGTACTTGGAGCTCTGAGGAAGGAATGTGCTCTGCCCAAAGAGGAATTGCATTAAGCAAGGACAAGTTGCTGCGCAGGTACCTTGCAGCACTGGTAACTCCCTTTTAGCTTGGTTTGTGTCTTTGTCATGAGGATATAGTATTTCATGAGTGGAAGAAGTTATTTTGCCATGCCTTCTTTCAGTCCATGGTTTATTGCAAATATTGATGTTTTACGACGCGGATGTTTTATTGTTGAATTTTTTGCTGGGCTGTTACTCAATTTCAGTAATGAATCCCAGCCTGCTTATTTATTTATTTACTTATTTTAAGGAGAGCTAACAAGTTTCACAAGAATTATGTGTTATAGGGAGGTATCTTAGCTAATTCACAGAAGTAAATTGCAAGAGCAGAAAACCTCACATGTGAATTGAATTTCGTAAGAGACACACAAAGTGTGTATGTTCTCATTGTGATGGAGGTCTCTACTGAGACAAAGAGCTGCTACACCAGTCAATGCACATGGGCAATGCTGTGCAAAACTGTTCCCATCCCATGGAAACTGCAGCAGGTCATCTGGATGTGCTGGCAGCTGGAGCTGCAAGATATTAATAAATGGGTTTAATTGGTAAACAAAAAATTGGTTTATAAGGAAGGTAAACAATCCTGTTTTAGGATATTTAGGATTTTCTGTTCCTGAGGTCCCTTAGTAGACTAGTGGCAGTGACAACCAAACAGGGCAGATTTCCTTGATCCATAACACAAAATATCTCTCTTGTCCCAAGGCAGGGAAAACTCCCCTTGTCTGCAGCTCACCAGGTGGAACACACATCCCTGAAATGTATGGTGCAATCACTAATCACAAGGTGCTTTATACTCACATTTCCCTCATTTTTAAAATCAACCAGAAGGCTTTTTTGATCTCGGTTCTTGATCTTAAAACTACATTTTGAGATATGACCTATGAAAGCTGTCAGTAAGCAGGACAGGGAGATCCCTTGCCAGCCTACTAGATGAATTTTTAGAGAAACATGTCTTTCATTGGCCTAAATATTGATTTATCTTATTCTTTCTGAGCTAGAAAGTGAGAGCTTTGTTATTACTTATGCTTATTTCCCACTGGGACAACTTTCCTACATCCCTGGTTATGTGAGGGTTAATGTATAAATGAGTGCTGGAGACACTACATAAGTAAAATCTTATCCTAAATGTTAAATTATCATCCTCACTTAGAACCTCTCTGAACTTTGTAACTAAAATGAAGGAAAACAGAGCAGAGGAGATGACACAGAAATCCCAAGTTCCAGGGTTTTTAGTTCTTTGTTGCAAAGTACCAAAGGTATTCCTGAAGGAGACCAATTTTAACTGAAAGAAAACACTGCTGATGTTTTTTCCGAGAATAATTGACCTTTCTTGTTGCAAGATGAAGGTCAAACAATGTTTAGGGCAACATTTCCTTCTCCATCCATCACCAGATGTTGTGCTCCCAGGAACATCTCTGCTTCCAGATCTGATTTGAAATGTGGAGACCAAACTCTGCTACAACTCCAACATTCCAGCTCTTCCTAGACATGGAGCTTTGTGTAACCCAAGCTTACATCCCTGCAGCATGATTTCCCTGTCAGTGCTTTCTCAAACATTAAAAAAGCCTTGAATGACTCGCTATGACAGTGCCACCTCCTAAAACATGTCATATTCTCATCTTTCTTGACTCCACACTGCCTGTTCTCCACTCGTACAAGCGAGCATTTGTACCGTTTTGCCAAAGCAGCAGCAGAAGCCTCCAGTATTGTACTTCTGACATTGGCCAATGCTAGATATCCTCCAGATGGCAAAAAATAATCTTCACAGACCTTGGAGGCACTGATGTGGTTCCATACCAGCTGACACCAGCTGTTGATTACCTAAACCTTGTAATTTTTATTTTCGTTAATGTACCTCAGCTGCAGCACTTACTGTCACATGACATATATGTAGTTGTCTAATCTCTGTATTCTCCTCCAAATTAGGAATTTTTATCAATACCAATCTATGATGCTACAAATTAATTATACCAGGCATTAGGATATTTGCTTTGTTCCTTTAAAATACATTCACAGGAGCACTCAGAAGACTACATAAAGAGTAGATGAGCAATTTCATTTAGAAGTATCATTCCTATATATATATTTGTGTGAGGGCTTTCATTTATTCAGCTAAATCAGGAAAAATAATTGTCTATCTTAATTTTTATCTTTAGAAGCAGGATAATATATGCCAAATCAAACATGTAACTCATCCATCTTTAATAGCTTTCTTTGTGCCATATAACTGCACAGCAGCTGCTTTGTCAAATGACCAAGAAATTAGAGTTTGGCAAAACAGTGTTTTTCATCAGCATATGACCTTAAGATAACATTTACATTTCAGGAGATGCTATTCCAGTCAGAACAGAACTGCAGGGCAAACTCACATCTCTGGATACTTATGGAGGCATCCGACAGAAAAGCTAATAAACGCACTAGATTAGTACAGTTTTATTTTCCATAAATCTGGGACATGCTCAGCAATGTCAAACTTGTTCCCGTGCGTTTAAATGAATAAATAAACCCAAGCTTACTCTGAAGCTCAGAAGTGAGGCGGAATTCATTTAGCTCATTACCATTTAGATGATAGATGGACAGGGTAGACTCTTTTCTTTTGAGGCAAGGGACGGACAATGTGGAGATGAGAGCAGTGGCATTACATAGACGTGGGCTCCCAGGCTTAGATGATTGGATTCAGATGTTTCCAAGGAAATTATTTGCTCCAAAAGGGCTCTTTGGTTACTAACAGGTATAGCAATCATATTTAAGATGTTTTTACTCACAGTTAGACTCCTATAGCTTCAGTCACATAGGATTTACTGGAGGGCTTATCCTTGGGCTGCTCTGCTGAGTGCAGAGAATTCAGGTGGGTGCTTTCAGACGGTCAGGCTGCCAAGACATACAAAGTGAAAAACATGTTTAGAGGAGAAATATTTTGCTTTTGCCATTTTGGTTGTAATTTATATCCCGCTTTTGCAGTAGGTCAGTATTTGCCTGTCCTAAGTTGCAGAGAGATTGAAAGGAGAGAGAGTTAACAGGTGGGGGTTTTGTTTGTTCATTTATTGAGTGAGAAAAGGAGGTACCTGGGTAGCTGAGAACAAAAAGGTAAGATCTTCACACCTAGCCTAGAAAGAAAACATTCCACTATTTTGTAAATTAAGCCAGTTCTCCATCAGTCAAGTCCCCTTTGGAAGAAGGAATGAAATGATAACTTTTCTGTATTTGTCTTATTTAAAAGATAGAAAAAAAAGGATCCCAAACCAGAGAATAGATTTCACGTGTGACACTGATGCTGAAAAAATCACAAATTTCTTGCTGCTTGATTTCTAGTTTTCTTGTAACCTTGCAGCATGATGTAACTTACCAAAAGTTTCATAAGCCCCCACAGGTCTCTCCTCACCAGTTTCCAAGGAGCTACCAGTGGAGGCAGAGCTATGGATAAGCTGGCGTGTGCAGGGTTCTGGCAGCATTTTGATCCTGGTATCAGACACAAGTAGTGGCATGGGGAGCAGGATGGAGAAAGTTGTGGGAAAGGGTCACACGTCTTATAACTCTCCTTGATAATAATTTTTCTTCCTAACAACAGAGCTCTTTAACATATTGCCACACATGAGTGTTTTCTCAATCCAGTCCATGTTAGTGGCCTCCTAAGTGGTGACAAACTCTGCATCAGCCCTGCACCAGCTCTAGGACAAGCCTTTTCCTATTCTTTACACCTGAAGCCTGATGTTCTGCCTACACCTGGCTTTTTCTGCAGACCTCCTTCCTGCTGGGTGCTTCACATTCCCCCAGCACTTCAGATCTCACAGATGGACATGGTCTGGGCTCCTTAGGGAGGGCACAGCCTCTCCTACTTCCCAAATTTATCTTTCTGCAGTAATTGGGAAAATTGCAAATGAGTAGTTTTCTTTTTTGCTGTCTAGAAGCAACTCTTGCATTACCATAACTTACAGTAAGAAAATATACAAGATACCACCCATCATAGCACCCTGTATTCCTACATCCATGCAGCTCTGTCTCAAAACGTGCAAGATCTAATCCTACAAGTAATGCACTGCTCACACATACAGCTCAGTATCAACTTTGAGGTCAAAATTGAAATGAAAAGGGAGACTATATTAGACTGAGAGAGTTGGGGTTGTTCAGGCTGGAGAAGAGAAGGCTCTGAGGGGACCTTATTGTGGCCTTCCAGGATCTTAAGGGCGCTACAAGAAAGCTGGGGAGGGATTTTTTAGGATGTTGGGTAGTGGTAGGACTAAGGGGAATAGGTCAAAACTAGAGGTGGGTATATTCAGATGAGACGTTAGGAAGAAGTTCTTGCACAGGAGGGTGGGGAGACACTGGCCCAGGTTGCCCAGAGAGGTGCTGGAAGCCCCATCCCTGGACATTTTGAAGGCCAGGCTGGCTGGGGCTGTGAGCAACCTGGTGTGGTGGGAGGTGTCCCTGCCCATGGCTGGGGGGTTGGAACTGGATGATCTTTGAGGTCCCTTCCAACCTGACAATTCTATGATTCTGTATGCTGGAAAGGGAAGGTATGTGGGGTCATTGCTGCTGGTGCAGCTCTTGCAAAGTGGCTNAATCCAGTCCATGTTAGTGGCCTCCTAAGTGGTGACAAACTCTGCATCAGCCCTGCACCAGCTCTAGGACAAGCCTTTTCCTATTCTTTACACCTGAAGCCTGATGTTCTGCCTACACCTGGCTTTTTCTGCAGACCTCCTTCCTGCTGGGTGCTTCACATTCCCCCAGCACTTCAGATCTCACAGATGGACATGGTCTGGGCTCCTTAGGGAGGGCACAGCCTCTCCTACTTCCCAAATTTATCTTTCTGCAGTAATTGGGAAAATTGCAAATGAGTAGTTTTCTTTTTTGCTGTCTAGAAGCAACTCTTGCATTACCATAACTTACAGTAAGAAAATATACAAGATACCACCCATCATAGCACCCTGTATTCCTACATCCATGCAGCTCTGTCTCAAAACGTGCAAGATCTAATCCTACAAGTAATGCACTGCTCACACATACAGCTCAGTATCAACTTTGAGGTCAAAATTGAAATGAAAAGGGAGACTANCATTCTATGATTCTATGTTGGATTCCTCAGCTCTGGAACTACCATGTTAGGTCTTCAAGGCACCCAGTTTGCAGAATGTGGAGTACCTGAAGCTTTTAGTAATGCTTATGAAAGTCAATGGAGTGGAAGCCAGTACTACTGTAGATTTTTATATATTTTTTTTGTGTTGTTTTGGGGAGTGTTTCTTTTATCATGTGCAATAAATCTAAAGCTTTCTCATTTGAGAATATGAGAAATTTTAAGACAAGACAGAGAGGTGGGAGGGTGGTACAAGACAGTGAAAACAATAGGATGATCCTTAATTTTCTTCCTTTGGTGAAACAATGGTAGTTTGAGAAGCAAGGAAGAACTTGGAGGAAAAAGGGTGAGTGACTTGTCATCCTGAATGCTGGGGGGTGTTATGTGAGCAGGTGATAGTACTGGCAGATCTTCATAAATGACTATGGGGAATTACACAGAAAATTAACACTAAAGCAGAATCACTGGGGGTGATTCAGTTTCTTGGGTAGGTTGGGTGTGTCAGCAAAAAACAGCTTGGGGAAATGTCATTTTTGACACCTAATCCAGGAAGAGGAACAGAGCAGGAGGAGCTGCAGGGTAGATTGGTGGGGCTTTTCTGGGTGGTCCTGCAGAGAGAAACCTGCCAGAGAATTGCAGAGGTAAATGGTAGGACTATTCCTCCTAAATAATTTTAAAAAGAAAATAGTCCCAGGTGACTTTTTGCTGTGTCAGGGCTGGACTCTACATAAGACTTGCCTGCTGCAGCAGAGTTAACTCAAGTGTCTCTAGGCTGAGTCCCCCTTTCTTGACATTAAAGGAGCTCCAAGAGGGGCACTTTCTCTGAAGGGCTGCAAAGTTGGTTTTTTTTCTCTTTCTTGGCCTGGAACAACCTAAATTTGTTAGCACAAGCAGAATACAATACAAACTGCATTGCTTTGGGGAAGGATTTAAGTGAGTGAGCCTGGGATTTCCACTGAGGAGGGAAGCTTTCTGAGAGGAGATTGTTTATGAGCAAGTTTGTAAGAAGCTTGGCTATTTGTGGACTGATGTGTTGGCATTTCTTCTCTTTCTTCTTCCCCCCAGTTTAGGAGTCTACAGCAGCCCTCCTTTAATACACACAAATAAAATGAGGTGGAAAACAATACTAAAAAAGTAGCTGAGGACTGAAGGAGGCAGCAAGAGGAGGGAGGGGAGAGAGGCTTTGGATTCTACAGCACCAAAGAATGAAAACATCTGTGTCCAGTTGACTCACTCTCATAAAGATGCACTAGTCCTTAATCAAACCCATTCAGGGGATCTTGTCTGAGCTGTGGGGTTTATACCAACATTATGTAGCTGACACATGGGCAGCCTTTCAGTGGCCATGTAGGTAACAGAGCTGAGGGATTTGCTAGTGTGTGACATTTTTTATTTTATTTTAATGAGCTAGGCTGCATTTGCAAACCACAAATTACATTTCTCCACTGTCAACAGTTGCAATCGTCTCGTGGATGCCTCGTTGCTCTGGGCTTGAACCTCAGCCACAGTGCTATTGCCTCTGTGCCCACCTTTCAATTGCTGTTGATCCACCATCCATCCCCCTGATAACCTGGCAGAGCAGCCTGGAGTTGGGCAGGCACGCTGCACCTCACCTGCTGCAAGTGTTTTTATTTTTGTTGGCTTGGGAAAAGCTGTTGGTCTCAGTTTCTTTTAAAATATTTTGTGTTAAAGAGAGGAAATGAAGCTGAGCTGCAGAGCCTGGGGGCTCCATTCACTGCTAAGCTTCACTTCTTCAGGTCAGCTGCCAACAGCTACCAACACTGTGTCTTTCAGCATCTGGTGTTGGAGGGTGATTTGGTAAAGCCCTCCATCATGAGCCTCCCTGTAAGCCCACGAGTCGTCCTCCTGATTTCAGCGAGACTATTCAAGTCACTTATGTGCCTCAGCTGTAAATGGAGCTGGCAAATAGAAACAAAATGAAATATAGAGGTGTTTTCCTTGTTACATGTCGCCCGCAGGAGTGATTGACTTTGTTGATACTGACAGGTCCTCCAGCCACAATATATGGTTTCTTAGAGTATATTCATTTAAAAACCTCACTTGCTTGATTTCCAGCAAATAAACAAATGGGTTTTCAGACGTCTTAAATTTAAGGTTTGTTTCCTCATATTTACCAAGGACCACACTCAGACTAGATTACTCTAGGCAGCACGTGGAAAATGCAATTGAATAGGGTATTACAAAATGATGTCTGGCAAGGTTTTGCAAGTTAACCTGAGCAGATAGAACCAGTTTTTGTGGCCAGCAGACCAGTATCTCATCACCTTTTCTTGCACACAGGACATATCCACAGATGGGTCAAATGGAGAATACTTCCAGAAAAAAAACAAACTTGCATGCTGGGCACAAAATAAGATGCCTAATCTGCTTTTCTGCCATTTCTAGGATATTCCCTGTGTAAACCCACTCTTAACCTCTGAACATGATGTAGGATCTTAACAGTTGGAAAGACCTCCACACAGAAGCACAGCTTTAAGGGGAGCCACCAACTTGCAAACATTGCAGATGGTGCCACTGGTGGTTGGACATCATTTGAACAACCCCAAATTACCCTCTGGCTCTCAGAAACATCCCTATTGCCTAGAGTGGCAAACTGCTTCAACAGCTTAGGAGGCTTAGGAGTAAACATGTGGCAGGACAGGGTCAAACAGACAAGTGACCCCAGGGTAGCCCAGTTGTCCTGCAGAGAGCACCATACGCACGCTCTTACTCGTGCCAGCCCAGAAGCAGTTACCACAGAGTGGGTGATGTGCCAAGCAGCACACTGATGCTTATTTCATGGTGTCTACAGTAACTTTGGGCTTATGACAAATAGAAGCTGCTGCAATGCAAACCTTAAAGGGAATTTACCTTCTTTTCTGTAAAAAAAAAATGCCTTGGAATATATGGCTCTGGAAATTCCTTTGACATCACATCTTCTTTCACATGAATGCTGTGGATTTTGTATCCCAGATCGTGTGGCTTTTCTGATAGTGATCTGGGGAAGCACCCCTTGGCTTTCTCATTCTGCCAAGAGTTTCTGAGTGGTAGGAAGAAGGGGAAAAAGGTCTTGTGAAAGAATCAACCCTGATCTGGAAATGACTGAGGCCTGTTAAGCACTGGAGTCTTGCCAAGCCTTTTTTAGATGTCTGCTTTATAAATATAGACCTCGCCACCAGCACCTGCTCTACCAATAAAGTATCATCTGCGAGATGTCACTCGCTGACATTGAGTGTCACATACAGAAGCAGGCCAAGCATTTGCTGTGCTGAGTCTGTTCTCTAGAGGGAGGAATATAGCTACAGATTATATGACCTCGATAACATTTGACAGGATTATGCCTCCATACATGTTTGCTCAGCACCTTACGCATTGAAGCTCCCTCAGTCTGGAGCCACAGGACATTACTGTAACCCAAGTATTATTTATGTTGGCAACTAGGAGATAGATCGTGGGTGAGGAAAGTGAAAAAGAAACATTGCTAGTGAACGAATTTGGGTGTTATGTCCTTTATAACATCTAGCATCTTAGTATGAATAGAGACTCTATAGACCTAAACACACAGAAGAGAGCTTCTGTCCCAGAAGCTTTATTTTCCGTACAGATCTAGATTTTCAGAGCTTACGCTTATTTTTATACATTTTTGTGGCTTCTTTCTTCATGACAACTCCACTTCAGTGAGTGACGGAAAGATTTCCCTCTAGGAGAAGAGGGAGGTGGCGGAACTGCAATGTCCCTACCTAGCAGGGCATATAGCTGCAGTGAAGCGACAATGGTTTGTCACTTTAGCAGACTCACCCCTTCATATTCCCGAGTGGAGTTAGAGTGGGACTTGGGCTTCATGGTTTGGGATTGCCTAGGACAGGCTTAATATTTCAGCCAAACTTTAACCAGTGTCTGTTCAAGTTCTACTGAGATATGCCAGGGCAGCTAGCTCAGGCTTGGGGTGGGGATCTCAGCCCTTGTCTGAACATTCCAACACTGAGCTCATGGGCTCTTGCACTGTGGTAATTGCAGATATTCACTAGCAGCATTGAAGCCAAAACCTACACGTATCTCTGAGGTGGGCAAGCACATGGAGGAGGCAATGCATCTGAAGTCTTGGTTGCTCAAATCACTGCCTGGCCACGTCACCATTTACCATAGTCAGCTGGATATAGGAGTATTAGGGGCATTGCTTTACACTCCTGGCTTTCATAAGATGCAATGATGGCTCTTGCTGTTTTTCAAAGCATGTCATTTTAGCTACCAAACTATGGGCACACAGCCTTCTTTCTCCTTCCCTTTGCTGTCCCCCATCTCTTTTCCAAGCACCTGCAGTGGCTTTCAGCATACATTCATTCTCTCTCTTTTAGTTGCTGCATACATGCTCAAATTATTATTTCCCTGCAGATGTATCACATGAAGATATCGAATTCCCAACCTTCCCACCCCTCTTTCAGAGCACTGACTCTGCTCTCACAGAAGCACCCGTTTTATTATAGCAGAGCTTAGATTTAAGCTTCATTCTCAGATTCTCCTGTCTTAAAACACAAGATGTTAAAAAATATTGGTGATGGTGAAGCAGCGAGTGTAACCTCCAAATCTCCCCTGTTCAGATCAGATGTAGCCTTCCTGCTGTAATCATTCCTCTTTCCCCCCTTCTCCCCTCCCTTCTCTCTCTTTTTGGATATGTGTTTCTCTCTGACTGTGATTCTGCAGTGGCAGAAAGGGGTCAATCTATCTGTAAAAGATGGACTCAGCCAAGCTTTTCTAGTTCTTTCCTGCTGATGGCAATTATCCGGAGGTTGGCAGCGGTCCCAGAAACCTGCAGTTCCTGCAGTCCTGCTGCTGTGGGCCTGCTCCACAAAGCCAGCATCCTAAGAGGATCACTTGGTGTGATGCCCAGGAAATGACAAACAGAAAAGGTCACACGTACTCCAAAAAGATATACTGCTCGGCAAATTTAATTGACATTGTGCAGCTTTTCAAAACGTCCCTGTAGACATTCCAGCGTTTAACAGATGCAAGCAAAGAACAGCAAAATAACAGGGCTTTAGAGAAAGGGCAGAAAAATATACATTCTGTCCCCCCGTAAGAATTTTTTCATACCCCGGTAATATCCTTTCACATGGTCTATTGGATCAGGATAATTTTTTGTTACCCCTTGTCTGGCAAGTTAAATCTGCCATCCCATCCCCCAGCCTCCTTTCCTTTCCTCGTGCACATGCTGCTGCTTTTTAAATCATTGAGCTTTCATTACACAGGGTAACTGTCCCTTTTTTTCTCCTTGCATGTTTTTCTGTTAAGATATTGTATGAGGAACCAGCTCCCTGTCAAGACCAGGGCTCTCTGGAGGTTTACCGTTGTGTCCTGTGTTATCTAGCCAGAGGGAAAAATGCTGTCTGCATCAATGGGTGCTTTCTTTAAAGAAAAGAAACAGGAGATCTGTGGAAATTTAAGAAGGTGTCAGATATCTAACACTATTAGCAAGAGGTGGTGGGAAAGCAGGAGTGGCCAGAGTGAATCTTGGATGAAGACAGGTGGTCTGGGCTCAGCAGGGACTATACTCAGCTCTTCAGTTTTTTTTTTTTTTACTCAGCCTCCATTTGCTGAAACGAAATTGAGAATCAATTGATTTTGTGCCTTTGCTTTTAATTTCCCCAATTAAATGGAAAACAGTGGAAAAAAAAAAAAAAAAAAGGTATAGTTTGAGTACTGAAGATGAAGCAGATGTGACACGTGACAGATTTGAATGCTTGGTTCACTTCGTGTGATTTGAGATGAAAGGCACCATCTTCCCAATTCAGCTAGGACCATGCAATCACCATGATTTAGATGTCTGGGATAGTAAAGAAGCAAGGTTTGAACCACTGGTGTGCTGCTAGCTCTTTTCCACAGGCCAACACCAAACTCAACAACATCCCCTCAGCATAACTTCATCTTTTATCCTTCATCTGTTGGCTCTTCTCCATCTCAAATCAGCCAAAGGGGAACACACCACTGAGAGAGTGCTCAACAAACTGCCTCCAACAGAAACTCTCTTCCCCAGGAACTCTCTTTAAACTGATCAGTTTCTTGTTTCTCCTCACAAACTGGTCGGTTAGTGATTGATATAGCTCTAGCCTTGCCCACCAACCCAACCAAGATCACTTGGGGGCAATTGGGGCCTCACACAGGTGGGCCAGGTTCTGTCTGTGGGGCCTGAAACCACTTGGAGAACAAAACATGTTGCTGGGTTGTGATTCATCTATAGGTCAAGTCCAACTCAGGGCCCTTCCCTTCAGCACTTCAACTAATAGCCTTGATTCTTCATGTCACAAGTCCCAGTAAGTGTGTCAGCTGAACTGGTGTAGAGAGAAGTGATTTTATTTCCAAAGCTTTCACAAGCAGCTCTCTACATAGAAGAACAAAACTCTCCACTTGCGTAGATGGTGTAAAATACTTGGTGTATTAGACTAAACACTTCAGGACTCTATAAAACATGAAGATCCATGTGAGGTTTTCTCTGGTTACTATATTTAAGAAGAATTAACTGTCACATCTAGACTGTGAGTGTGTATGTGGATAGCATCTGTGAAATTTGGTCATTATTTGCCTGAATATGGCTAGACTTTAGCCCAGCAATCCTACAACTGTAATTTCAACATACGGTCAGTGGTACAAATCTTCTTTATTTAACCAGAAAGCAGTATGATCAGAGATTTTACAGGGTGTAACAGCAGTAACAGCCTGCAGAAAACAGAGAAGATGGACAACTGAAAGTAATTTGGCTTTGAAGTACTGCTTCTGAATAAAATATACCACTGGAAGTGTCGGAGTAACCCCTGAACAACACCTATGGCTTTGCCAGCCATGAAAAATAGGGAAATATGGCTTGGCTTTTTTTATTGTAGCAGGTAAAACATCGTTGTGGCAACTGTTTGGACCAGAACTCAAGAGTCCCAGTCCACCTCTGTGCTTATAGAGAAGGTTGTACTCAAATAGGTGGGACTGGATAATGACAGATGCACTTAGAATCATAGAATCATAGAATTGTCAGGGCTGGAAGGGACCTTAAAGATCATCTAGTTCCAACACCCCTGCCATGGGNACCCCAACTCTCTCAGTCTATCCTCGTAAAGGCAACTTTCATTTAGAACTAGAATAACAAAAGACTTTCAAGGCAACTTTCTCAATTTCAATATTTGTCTGCTTCAAAGGAAGATCCTGTTGGGAAGAAAACATGACATTTGACTTCTTCATCATGGAGGTAGCAACATTCACTTTCTGAAGGAAAGATGAACCTTACCACTTAAGGAGAGGTAGTACCCTGTAGCTAAAACACAGATGTGGGCCAGACTTTCAGGACTATTCTTTCTGATTCTGAAGATAATTTGTCTACCCTTCATCCATCTCTGTGCCAGGGCAAAAATTCAAAGCCCACCACCATCAACCTCATGTCAGTGCCCACACCAAGCCAGGCAGAGTGGGAGAAACATTATCCCTTCCTTTGAAATGTCCTTTGCAACTAGTCCAGCCTGTAACAGTTTTCAGCTCTGACAAAGCTTCTTTCGGTTCAAAATGTTCTGTCAAGGAATGTGTGAACAAATACACTTCCATTTACATTGTGTTAAGAGAGGATTTTGACTTCCTCGTGGACAAGACAACCCTATCCTAAGGACCTGCTGTCAGAAACAGTTAACTTTCCAGCAGGAAGTGTTTCCAAGAAAGGATTTTCGCTCTTGACAAAATTGGTGTATATTAAGTGACTCATAACTGTGTAATATGAAGGGCTGGTTTTATAACACACTCTCCTGTTACACTGAACTTCACAGGAGCAACACAATAAAATTCAGAAGTTGAGCTCCTCTGTACTGCAGTCTGCTGTTGACACAATTATATTGGTCAGGAGAGGCAAGAGGTGAGATCTCTGGCCAAAGAGCTGCCTCAAGAAAAGCCTGATTGTAAAAAAAGACACAGAAGTCAAACCTGGGCTTTCATTTCACTGTGTTCACTTCAGGATGGATGGGGCAGAGGGGGAAAAACCCAATAGCCTAACATTTTGGTTTTTTCTTCTGGGTGGGAAGATCTCTAAAACATCTCTGATATTTTAAACATAAAAGTTTTCTGAATTAAAGCTTGATCTAGTTCTTCTGTCTCAAAAAGCAAAAGCTCCAATCCTTTAGACCACAGGAAACTTGCCAGCTGTGGAAATATTAAGGCTTTTACTGTATGCAAGTGAGCTGTTCTGACTCCATCTGCTAAAATGGTAAATTTTCACATATGCTTGTTTTGACTGATACCCAATCCTGAGTACTTTGTAAAGCAGTTACACATGCAGGTCTGGTAAAAAATATTCATCTCCTGCCAACTCAGGAAGAAGATTGGTTCATTAGAGGAAAGTGACAGAATGGGTCTTCATGACTTAACTGGAGAGAGACAGTGTTTGTAAACCACTGTCTTGTTTTGTCAGCAAAAATGTTATTAAACCCAAGAAAATGCTGTAGCTTTTCTAGTCATCACGGGAAAATAGGTGAGATGGTTAAAAAAAGGCACATACACCCTGATGAGCTTCTTTTGATTTATAGAATATTAATATTCTGCAAGTCAATGTTGGGTTGATTTTATAAATCTTGCCATCAGGGTTTTCTGTTTTCATCTTTTGTAACTAATAAGTACTTGGAAGTCTTAGTAGATTAAAACTTCAGGAAACATAGAAAATCTCACTTTGAAGCCACTCCTTTCTCTTCATGGAACATTTAGAACTAGAATAACAAAAATTTCCAAGAATAAGTCCCTGTGGTGTATCAGTGTGAAATATTGTCGGTGGGAACTCAAAGATTGTGTAGTCTCAGGAGAAAGGAGAGAACACAATTTAATTAAAGCTTCTTATTTTAATTGCAAAATTATATCATTCTGTAGTTCAATCTTTTCTAGGAAAAAAAAACCCCAACCATAAACTGAATTATGGCCAAATATGATGGATGCTTCTTGCTATTACACAACCGCTTAAGAGGGAATCATGGAATCTTGCAATAATTTCGTAGAAGGGACCTCTGGAGGTCACCTAATCCAACACTCCCCTCAGAGCAGGAAGCACTGTATAATGCTGTTTCAAATCAAAACTGTAGGGAAATCAGGGCAGAAAGGAGGTCATGATCTGACTTCCAGATAGTTTGCCTGCCTATGCATTTTATTCTCCTAGTTTTCAACCCAGAATCTGAACAGCTTCCACAGAGAACCAGCAACATCAACAAAGTCCCTAGCAGGTTTCACAGGGTCTCTAGATTTGCTCTCTTTTTGAGAGAAAAGTTCTGGAAGGGGTAAGGGTATTTTCCCTCCTTTTTCTTTTTTCTTTTTTTTTTTTTTTCCATATATTTTTATATTTTTGAAAGATCTGAGCAGCATCTTCTGTTGCTGGGAGCACAGAAATAAGTCCAGGTGCCAGCATTATACACTTAATGATGAGAGTTGCTTTTTAGATGAAAGCTTTATATTGCATCCTTAGGAGAGAGAAAATCTCAATCTACCCACTCTTTTTAATGTGTGCCTTGCTGCCCTTGATCAAGAAATGCTTTGCCCTCAGTCCTCACATGCTCAGCTCAGTTATTTAAAATATGGTTGTAGCCTCATTAAAGACAAGAAGGGTCAGGGTTTTGGTTTTCTGTTTTGCTTGAAAGACTTGGACATTCCAGACTGCACAGAGCTTTCTAAAATAATTCTGGGACTTCTGTCAGTATGATTTATAACAACATATGTCAGATTTAATTACACCATCACTCTATCCATTCATCACCAATGTTGCTTTCTGCAATGCTCTTCACTAAATCTCCAAGGGACATAGTGACCTGAGCTTGTTTCACCAGTGAACAACAGGATTAGATGTCCCCATGCCATCATGTTTTGTAGATTAGTGACCATGCTAAAAGTGAGGGGTATGATCAGAGGTCCATAAAGCAGAGATGCTGGGGATGCCCTTGCCCAAGCCCGATCCATAACCAGCATCACTGTTAACAATCCCTGCTGAGAGGACTTAAATCACATTCACACTGTGAATATATTCTTTATATGTAAATCTAACACACCCTTAGCACCTCTGAGCTGCCTGGTGTGGGTACACTAATTTCATTCAGTACTGGCTCTAACATCTTTGAGCCATGCAACAATATCTGGTATTAGACAATTCATGGGATTCTCACCTTAGTTTTGTGCAAAAAAAAAATACTCCAGACCCTTTCTCTCCCTTAAATATCAGAATGGAGGTTTTAATCAGTGCCAAAGCACTGTTTCCTGATGAAAAGTAAAGGAGATATAGGTATAATTATAGAATGACTCTATTGCTGTGATAACCAAACTCATCAAATCTGAGCTCTTTCTTCAGAAGCTCTAAATTTATAGTCAAAATACAATGTCAGTGTTTATTTTTTGTTTTACTTAGTTTTGTTTGATCTCTCCTCAGCTTTAAATTTCCTTGCAGTCATAAATCCAAATAACTGTCAGGCTATCATGGCAGCAGGTTTATCATTGAGCAGAGACTGAAGATCAAATACAGAATTTAATTAGCATTGGACAACGTTTGTGGGAGGGCAAAACCTCCCTAAAATCAATTATTTTTCCCACTGAAACATTTAATTCCCTTGGGAGGAAGTCTGATTTTGAACCTAAAGGCTTGAATTGGGGTTCTGAAGAGTTTAATAGTAAATAGCACATCATGCCTTCTAGTCTCCATATTATGTTCCTTTACTATATCTGGTGATCCTCTCCAAGAAGATTCTGGGTGTGTCATACCCACAACTCCATTTTGGTAGTCAAAGACTGCACTTGGATCCCACCTTAGTTTTTCCCTGGCTAAGCACTTCTGTTTGCTTCATTGCATGCAAACTACAAAGTTTCCAGAAACAGGAGGAAAAAGTTTGGTTTCTTAGATATGCCTTTTCATTTTGGATTTTTGGGTTTGTGTTGGTTTTTTTTGTTGGTTGGGTTTTTTTCCCCATAGTATTAAAATGCCTTTGGGAAATACTGACCTAACTTTCCTCTTCTGAACCATGTCATTTCTTCAAACTGTGTCCACCCTTAGACATACATCATAGTCCAGATAAGTGACACAGAAAAAAGTAAGATTCTGTTTCTTGTATAAAGCAAGAATTGAACTCATACTTTCACATCCTGGTTGTCAGAAATAGATGAAATGAATTTTGCAATGACAATCATCAGCTTCACAGACACGTATGTAACTATATGACTTGGTAGGTGGATAGTATTTCATCCATGCCATGAAATCTTTCAACGTTAAAGAAATTCAACATCTAATTCTGGGGCACATACAAAGATGAAAACCAAGAATAAACCACAAATATATATATTTATACAAAACAACTAGGCACAGATAAACTTTCATAAAGGGAAAGGCGAGAAATGCAAAATCAACAAAAAGCTGAAATTCTGAGAAGGTATGGAATTCTTCACCACAAGATGTCATTGGGGACAAGAAATGAGTAAGATTTGCACAAATAATGGGAATATCCAGAATGATCATAGAAAATGCTAACAAAACCTTTGTGAAAGGCATATAAGGCTTCGTATTTCTGGGTTCAGACCAATCTGTAACTGTTATGATTTAGGATGAAACATTCGTTGAGAACAGATTACCCAACATCTGCCTTCTGCAGGCTTAGTACACATTCCTCAGAGGCATCTGGCCTGGGCTGCTGCTGCTGGAGGCTGGGTACGTACTAGCTAGTCCATGTCTCTGATCCAGGCTGGCACTTACTACTTCATTCTGACTCTTCCCCTACTCCCCTTTTACCAGGGAACAGAAAGTTGTTCCTCCTACAGTGTTCCTTTTGTCCCTGAACACCTGATTGTATGCACAGAATGGTGGAGACAAAGAGAAAATAGAATTGTCCTGCACCATGATGTCTCTGGAGCTAGCATCCTCCAGGACAAACTGTCATCGACATTTTCCTCCTCTGTATCACCCATTCTGCTTGCTCTGTAGCCTTGTATTCCAAAATAATCCATTTACCACCATTCTCTGTACACCTCCACACAAACTGTCTCCATTTGCTTGCCTAACAGACTTGATTTCCCTCACCACAATGGAAAGTTTGGATTTCAAACCTCCAGACACAGATACCTGCTTGGAGAGAAAGGCATGAGCACCCCATAGCATCATTCCTTTCAGACTGCATGACCCATCTCTCCCTTGCTTGGGTCTTTGTCTCTAGAAGGGTGCAGAATGCTCTGGGATAGATCACAGTTCCCTTGTGCATGCACATTATTCTCACCCAACCTTCAGCACTATGTTAATTTTAGTGCTCCCTACTGTGTATTTAAATCATGGGGAAAATTTTTGCTTTCCATGTAGCTCAAGCTAAGTCTGTTAGAGAGCAGAATAGTTTAATTGAGTATACTATTTTTATATCTTAAAGATCATTGTTCTTTTAAATATCTCGAGTTCTAAATAAGTAACTGAAGATGATTGATATGTCTATTTTCCATGCAGTATAACGCAACTTAATGGAGTCATAAGATTTCTGCCAACACTTTATAGGATTTGGAATCTAAGTAACTCTTAGATTACTGGCATCCATGTCTCCTACCACAAGTGATCACAAACGGTGGTGGCAGCTGTGATATAAATCACAAGAGTATCTCTATCTGTCATTGCTATAAGGAGGTTCCCGGAAAAGGGGATTTGTCTACAAGCAGGTGAAATCCAGGGTGCTTATACCCAGATGTCTCAGGCCCAACAGTTTAATTGCAATGGCAATATTAGACTACACGATAATTTTTCTAGAACTGAAAAAATACTTATATTTTGCTTTTGAAGACATCTTGCAATACTAGCTCTGTCCACACCCCTCTCTGGCTGATTGAGGCCACCTCCATGCCACAACTGCACAACTGTGTCAACTCTTCACCTCAGCTCTGACAGTGATGACGTTCGGGAGGACAGTGTATCTAAAGTTTGAGACTTCTAGGCAACCTGAGGTTTTAGACAACCTTACTCCTTCAGATACTTTTCATGCTTCAGGAGGTCGGAACTTCCACTGGTAGGTGGATGTAGTTCAAGTCAAAGGGTTTCTCCAAAGAGAGGTGGGCAATCTCTGTTGATTCAGACCAGATTTATTCAGGTTTCATCAGCAGCATAGCAGGTGGCTGTTGCTCATGGTTACTGCTAAGCATATTTTGCCTGAACTGGTCACTATTTATCTTAAATAAAGGAACTGGTTTTGTGTGGAAAATAATACATAGTGAAAAGCTGCAGAAAATTCCTTTAAAGAGCAAAGGCATCACTTCTCAGTTCTACCACTCTCCAAATGTTGACATATAATCAAAAGCTCAACATTTACAAATTTCAAACCAAGATAAGGGCTCAACTCCAACAGCACTGGTGAAATAGCTCTACTCTTCACCCCCTTCAAGGCTGACAGCATGAGATTCTCTGGTGCATGGAGGAGTAGAGATCAAACCTCCAAAGAAAAGCTATGAGTTCTGTTTTGTTTTGCCCCCATCATTGCAACATGTCTTCTGCTCACCTCTCTGCTCTGTGACATGTTCCTGAGGACAGACTACATCCCTGCCCACAGCCCCATGAGTAAGAGCACTACAGGGGGGCCCTTACCCAAAGTGCTTTAAACTCTTGTTGAATTGCCAACAAAGCCTTGTGGGAGGAAAGGAGTCACTCCAAAGAACACAAAGGCTATTTGAAAAGGATTTGGATGTTGATTTTGACAGAAGGAGAAGAGCTTGTCTCTGACTCATCTTAAATTGTCATTTTAAGAATGGTTTAGATACACTGTGCGCTTCATTCTGCTGGGAATGAAGCACTCTGCTCATTGTGATCTTGATACCATCTGAGTCATTAGAAGTGGTTGCCATGGATGAGCCCATTTCAGGCCTCAAAATACAAATTTCTCTGGACAAAGTGGCTATAAGTATTGCTCCAGTAATTTCATATTTGGATTCAACAGCTGAAATGAATCATGAAACTTTCTACACTGTCACGTATTAAGAAGAAACTGTAAAATGCTGATAAAATGCCAAAATGAAGGCAAGGGGATTTAAAGGTCATTCTGCCAGCCTTTTTTATCTGGTGAGGTGTTTAGACTAAGCTAATTACCATAGTACCTGAACACTTGATATTCTCTGCAGGATTTGGTAGTGATCTTAGTAATAAGCTGAGTAAACAATCATATCTATAAGGTCTCCAAACATCTTCAGCACATGGGTGAAAGCAGGTCCAATGGATTCAGTGCATGTTGGACTGGAAGATCCAGGTTTAATTTTTAAAACAAATGACCTGTTGAGAGTTTTCCCCTGTTGCTTGTTATGATCTCCATTTAGACTGTGAGCTTGTGAGAGAAAGAGCAAGTCTAAGTGTGTGCTGAGCACAGCCAATACTGTTGGGCCTCTGGGAAGATCTGTAATATAAGAAACAATTCATGCCATGCTTCCTAAGCTGGAGAAGCTGAGGATCACTGGTGCAAAAACATATCATCAGACTTTGGACTTAAGAAAGAAGGGCAAATCTCTCCTGCCCTTTTGTGCCTCTAATGGTTCACCTTCTTTCGTTCTTTAAGAAGAGATGAATCCTTAGAACATAAGTTAGCTTTGTATAAAAAGAAATTGAAAAAATGGGAAGGAACAACTGAAAGGGAAAATCAACCAATCATGAGTTTGGAAGCTGGCCACAAATCTATAACATTTATTTTATTCTAAACAATGGGATCAGCCATTCATGGAAGAAAGAACCAACATTTTGGGTACTTACACTAAGCCCTGTACAGACTTACATCCTCACTAAGGTGCTCTGGGTATCCATTATGTTTAGAGGAGAAAATCTTTATCTTTGTTTCTCTTTCTCGTGTTTTGACATGAAATGCCATCCTTGTTTGACACCAGTATATGGCTTTATGTGATACTTCCAGAGTATTTCTCAAATATTTCTTGAGGAGTCGTCTGCAGACCTCCAATTCCAAAGGTCAGCCTTGTTGGCACCTGTTTGTTTATTCATACAAATGGGTATGAAGTTATAAGGTATGAATTGCACTGTAAGGGGAAAGGAAATATCATCTAAAATTAACAAATGCTTCCTTCAGTGTGTGACATGGCACACACTTTTATTTTGGCTACATTCCTGCCTCTATTACTCTTCATCACTCTTCAAATTGTAGCACTTTTGATGTTCTCCACGTTGATTTACACATACCTTGGAATTTGATCCTAGTAGTAGGTTATTCTTCTATTTTGACAGACATGCATTGACACAGATGCTAATTTGATATTGAACTAATCTCCTTTATTGCAATTACAGATCTCATAGCACAAAGCTTTGGGCAAGAATATTAGAAAGCAAAAGGAAATATATAAAACCCAGCCAAGAACTTATGCCACACAAGTGGCTTAGCCTTATTCTTATTGACTTCAGTGGTACAAGATCAGGGCCAGAGTATATCTAATACACAGAGACGGGGCTCATGGCTTTAGTCCTATTCCTCTGTTTTTGTAAGAGATCCTGTTCAAACATTTCTTTATGAAACAGGAGACTCGTGGTTTTAGGAGTTTGCTCTTCTATGAGCACATGACCTATAACCCTGACAGTTCGGTAGATCATTTCAAATTAAATAGGGAAGCTGCTGTAATTAATCATTTGCAATAACTAAAGCCAGTGATTGGTTGAGGATTTTGATTATTTCTGCACTGACTCAACTTATTTGTGAACTGAACTTTGCAATAATTACTATTATTTGTTGGCATAGGTTATCCTTCCTGTGTTATTCATAGCCTTATTCATTAATTTTTCCTACTTTTATAACCAGTACCTGCTGCCTCCAAAAGGAAGATTGTCACAGGGAAGAGAAAGCCTAACATAATAATTCTCCTTTTTTTTTTTCTTTTTTTTTTTTTTCTTTTTCCCCTTTTTTGTATTGATTGCAGCAAAAAACCCCAGCATATTCCTTTAGAAGGAAATCTCAGACTTTATGTATTCAACACATTGTGTGGAACTATTTCAGAGCTTTGGGTCATGAATGGCTTATTTCCATTAAAAGTAATGGTGTTATTCCTGGCGATGTGAGCTTGCGTGATTCTGCTCACAAGTAGAGATCTGCCTATACATATAAATCAGCTCCCGCAGCTTCAGGAGAGCAGAGGAAGAGGAGGCACAGCTCGTCTCCTAACTTCTAAGCTATACCGGCAATTTACTCTTGCACTCTCCACTGCTGAGATTTCCATTGTTGTTTTTGGTTCTATTGAACTCGGGATTAAATTGAAGGAAGCAATTTTGAAACCTGGCCTTGGGGGCCTCAAAGACAAGGTTGTGGGGAGAGCAGCTCATAAATAGACTGCAGGCTGGGGTCTGCCGGGAAATGCACACCTGCCACAGAAAAAGCATGATTAGCACTGGCTCAACAAGCCTCATTTGGAACGTGTCTGGAAACCCCTCCTTGCCCTCTGCTAATCAGGGCTTAACTGGTGAAGAGGTGAAAACAGCCCCCACTCGGTGCATTCCTCGCTGCTTTTTATCTCTGATTTTAAGGAATGGCAAATGCAAGCTCTCCCTGATGCCACAACTGACAGAGTCCATCCTTATACACAAAGGATGTGTCTAACCTGCTGTCTTCACCAAGGCTTGAAACAGCCTAGGGCTGGGAAGAAAGTGAAGCATTTGGCTTTTTGCCCAGAAAATAAGACCCTCCTAAAGGTCACATGCACACATACACGCACAGAGAAAGGTCTCGTGGGAAAAAGAGATGGAGGAAGAAAATATGCTTTTCTGCAAGGTTAATTGGCTATAAGGTGAACTTCGTCTGAGGACAGCCCCTTGTGCTGAATGCCTCCATTTGTGATTTGGTTGAAGGGGAATAGATGATGCACACAAAATAACCACCCAGCTGGGACACATGCAACACATGGGAGAGCTGATTTTTATCATCAGGCCCTAACAAACATCAGGCAGGTTTCAGTTTCCACTGTAGCTTTCCTTTCCAGGAGCACTGGGTGCATCACACCCTCTGCTGATGTCAACAAGGACTATTAAGTGTTAGGCACCTTTGAAAATGAGAATTCATGTGTAGGTGGTCAAATATGGACCTGGGGCCTCTAATTCAAGACTCTCAGTCAAGATCGTCCAAGGTATTTTAAGAACCCAACTCGCACTGATTTACAATAAAATATTGTTACACTGGAAGATCCCAACCCTCAACTTTAGTGAGGGGAAAGCTAGGATGGTGTGATTATATCACCATACTAAATCAATTGTGAGCCCTGGGTAGATTTCAGGAGAGGTAGTTCATATGTACACGTTAATTTTTAGTTTAAGCTCACTGAGAGGAACTCTGAAAGCTCGTCTGTCCATAATGTCTTCTGATGGAGCTTAGTATCCTTTTTTTTGTGGTGCACTGGTTTACTTCAAATAGTCACTTGCTTTCGCTGAGTTCTTTTCTTTTCCTGACAAAGCAATAGAGAATGTTGGGAAAAGGGGTGGAACATTGTGTGCAGGAGGAGAAGCTCTTCAGTAGGCAAGACCTGCCCTGTACATCCTCAGGAGACTCACACAAGTCCTGACACTTTATCTGTCAGCTCTGCTGATAGTATTTTCCTAAGTCACTCATTGCTGAAGAGCTGTGACAGGTTGCTTTCATACCATGAGCAAAAAGGAAGAATTACAAGGAAGGGTTCAGCGTGGTAAGCAAACTCAGAGTGTGAGCCAGGTTTGGGTCAAAATCCTCACTTCTTGGTGAATGAAGAGCTGTTCCCAGAGTAATGTACACCTCAAAATACACGACCTTGTCCCAGATGTGTGATTTCCAGATCAGAGCAGGGTCTCACTCACACAGCCTGGGAAAAGCAAGAATGGGTGCATGTCCTTACAGTTGTTTGTGAAAGCTGTTGACAATGGATCAATGCTGTTGACAATGGGTCAGTACTTCACTACTTAAGTCTTTTGACCATAGGGAAAATTAGCATCACAAAGATGGGCTGTTGTGAAAAGCCAGGCTCTAAGAGGAAGCACTAAAGATTCATACTCAGCTTTAGAAAACAATTATGAATTGTTATTTATAACACAGGAGTACCTGGAGTTCCCAGCTGGACTCAGGGTTTTGTTTTGCTGGCTCCTCTCCATTTCCCCTCTCCTGCTTCTCACAAAATACACCTTCCACTAGTATGAAAGCACTACTGAGATTACATTATTTTATGGCCAAAGCCTAATCCTTTAGGAAGCCGATCCCGGCCACTGTCTTATCATCCACATATCATTTGCCTTGATTTCAAGTTTCATCCTATCTGCAGATGGATTAACAAGTTGCAAGGTCCAGTAATTATAATGGGGAAAAAGTCCAACAAACCTCTTTGCTTCTAAAGGGAGAAGGAAGAAGAAAAGAAATGGAAAAAGCATCAGCTCAAAATATGTCCTCTAAGGACCACATTAAAATTTATAGATTTAAAAAAATATATCATGTATCAAAATGAAGCCAAATCAGCAGTTTTGGCCTTGCTTCCCTAAGCAGAAAGGCTTTGCTGTCTGACTTCTCCTTGGCTGCCTTTCTAGGCCTGCAATTCACAGCTGCATTGAAGCAGAGCAGGTCCAATAATGCCATTTGTTTTCCACTTAAAAAAAAAAAAAAAAAAAAAAAAAAGGGGAAAAAAAAAAAAAAAAAGAGAAAGAGGGACATATAAATGGATGATAGAAGAAGGGGGCCATTAGCAGACATTTAGTCTGACCATGGCTGGAAGTGCAGATGGTTCAGAGGAACACAGCCAACTTGGCGTTTATATAAGCTATCTTGTATCTCCCTCTTTTTTTCCTGCACTGGCACTCAGATTGATTAAGAGGTCAAATAAAGGCTGTTTCAGTGTGAGAGTGTGCATGATAGATGACAAAAAGTTCTGTCTCACAGTTAAGGCTTTCTAAACAGCATAAAAGACAAACCAATGTATAAACTAATTCTCAGCCTGTTTAAGTCTTTTCTTCCTGAAAGTCGTATGGACCTCTCTGGGTTTTTTGGTGTTTCTTTTTTTTTTCTCTTTCAAATAACCTAATGACAAATATTTAGAGAACTGAGTGAGGAAAAGCAGGCAGAGCAGTGGAATGTGAACACAAAGAGATAGAATAGGGAAAGCATTTCTAATAAACCAGGTGAAAAATACAAAAATGTATCTAATTTATTCAATAAACATAATAAATATTCTTCAACAAATGTCTTCCCTGAAGTGCAAGGAAGAAAAGCAAAAATCAAAGTGTGAAGGTCTTCTTATCTTACTGTTTCCCATGTGGCACTGTCTAGCCTTTTTGCCCCGGTGTTCGTCTCTTTGCAGAGAGAAAATTTTGACTCTATGAAAGAAATTTGATGGAGGAGAATAACAAAAGTAATGATCTTTCTATGAACCTGGGCACCTAGGGTTTTGATCCGTTATGGTGTTTAGATATCTGTCTTTCAACTGCTTTAGGGACACAGGATGTCCAAGCACCAAATTGGTGCCTGTATCATAGACTCTAACAAAGAAACCCTCTCAAGACCTACTTGGTGACCTGCTTGACTCTTTGAAACCTTCTGGACATAGATCTCCACTGAACTTCAGACACCTTAAGGTGGTTCAGCATCTGAAAATCAGGCAAAGCTAGAAGCTTTATTAAAGGCAGAATCCCACCCCTAAGTACATCTGAAGATCTGAGTCTGAACCAGAGCTCATGTTGCAATAGCTTAAGCAGGCTGACTGAAGTCCTGCCTGTGCTTTTAATGCTTAATTATCCCAGGTGCCACAGGGATGGATACATAGAAAACAGATGGAGAGGTATTCCTGAGCATCTGAAGATAAGCAGATCAGCTAGACCAGGTTCTGTAGATCTTGTTTGAATAGTTAATCACAGGAACACAGAGATGAAGAGAACCACATGGGTCACTGAGCTCAGGCCTGTGATATTTTCTCATTATGATTTACAACCTGGATAGTATCAAGAGCATGCCAGGTGCTTCATATAGTCAAACAGTCTGACAAGCTGGTATTTATTTTGTAGCCAAAAGAGGCCTGCCTGTTTTATGAATCAAGGTTGTTGTTATTTTTTATTTTGAGGCTGGGAGGCTGCTAATCATTTTATTTACACTGTACTTTGCAGGGTGATATTTTTGCTTCCCTCTATTACTGTCGACTGTGCATCATGTCCTAGTACTTTAATTTAAGAACCACGATTGTTGAAGCTTTCTTCATTACTTTACTTGTCTACCCTTGAACGTATTTTGCTTTGGGCTATTTAGAGACAGCCACACACCTATATAGCTAGTGGAAATTATAAATAAGTATATAGTCATATGTGCTTTAAGCCCACCCATATACATTCCTCAGATTTGTACATTCTTTAAATACATGTATGCATATACCATAAAAAATTAAAAATCTAATTAAATGTAAATTGTCCTACTATCTGAAGCAACCAATTGTTGCTTTTCCAAACACAAAACCAGAAGACAACAGACACACATTTTGTGGCTGGGATTATTGATGCAGTTTAATCACTCCCAACATGCATAAAAGAATCAATGGCAGCCTGGAGTTATAATTGATAACCAAAATTCTTATTTATTGAATGTGAGTTTACATGATAAAACTACATTGTTTTGTCTGCTTTAAGGAACAGGCTATCACGGAGTTTGACATACTAGTGTAAGTTTCTCTATAAATATCCCAGAGAAAGCAAGTGCAGATGATTTTAGAAGCATTTATTGGACTGTGGAAAATCTACATTATTGAGTAGGCAAATATTTTTTGAAGGGTGTTCATATAAAACTGTACTAAAAGAT
>VYZX01010002.1:612171-667594 GCA_013401335.1 Brachypteracias leptosomus | reverse complement strand
TGCCCTCAGAGTTGTGGTGGTGGCCAGGAGTGCCCCAGGTTGCGCTCGGAGCTGTGGTGGTGGCCAGGAGCGCTATAGGCTGCCATCAGAGCTGTGGTGGTGGCCAGGAGTGTCCCAGGTTGCCCTCAGTGCTGTGGTGGTGGCTTGTGTGGGCTGACTCTGAGCTGCTCATCTCCCTGCTGTAGTATGTCCCAGGCCAAACTGGGCTGGAGTCAATGCTGTGACTGGGACCATAGCTTCAGGGAGTGATGTTGTGTTGGGGATTGGTGTCTTCTCCCAAGAAACAAGCAATAGGACAAGAAAAAATGGCCCCAGGTTGCACCAGGGGAGGTTTAGGTTGGACATTAGGAAATGTTAGCCTCGTTAGCCTGGTGACTTGGGGGTGCACTGATGGTGCTGTTGTAAGATGGCTGATCTGGGGATCTGCTTTTCTGGTTTGTCAGGAAGCTCTGGGAAAGTGGTGGTGCAGAAGATGGAAGCTCTTCCAGAAAACTTGTGCTACCACACATTAGCAGCTGAAATCACTCAGCAGTTTGCTTGTGGCCCCTCCTTTTTACACTCAAATAAAGCCCTATCTGTGCAGAGACCTTGTTCTTCATACTTGAGTCTTCTTTGAGCATGGTGGACTTGTGAGAAGAGAGCTATCTGCTGCCTGAGGGTCAGTTGTTAATAATGAAGTATTTAAGACAACAATTTGCATTTCAGCAGCACTTTTAATTCTTGGCTCTTCAAATGCTTTACAGACATTGATTAACATAGCCTCATAACAACCCTGTGAGGAACGTGGATATGATCATCCAACCACTGCAGGGACAGTGAGGGCACCAAGGATAAGGAGATTGGAGTGAGTGTGTTGGGATTTGACCCAGCACTTGGCGAGTTGTGTCCCATTAGGCCTTCAGCTTCAGCCCATGCTGTTCTAATGCATGGATTTGACTTGATGTGGGGCTGTACTGGTTAACCATGGACTATAAAGGCTGTTAATCCAAGACAGTGGTTTAACAAAGTAGTTGGTGCCTTGGTGCTTCCAGCTGCTGGAATAATCTGTTTGAGGGCCTATCAACAGTGGAGTTAGATGTCAACCATGGGGCATGGCAGGCTGTACCTGGAGAACGCCCTAGAGCCCAGGTGGGGAAGCTGTGTGGGATGCTACTGTGAATGTGTTGATCAGGAAGGACATAATAATTTATATATAAACTCCACCCTTGCTCTTTTCTCAAAGGAAAGCAAATAATAAAAGAACCTAGAAAGTCACTGCTGGTTGTCATGTGTCAGCTTCAAGCTCTGAGGCCTTGGCTTCATAACACCTGCAAGAAGAACACACCGTGGTGCATCAGCAGCTGGTTTGGGCTGGCTGAAGAAGTTAAACAACTCAATCCCAGCTTTAAAATGACAGAAAATGATGTGAATTACTGCTGTGGAATGGATCAGAGAGTACTGATGGGAATGTGCTTCAACACCACCTGTGCAGCATTAGTAGATGAGCTTGGATTGGAGAGTGACCTGGACTTCTCAAAGGTTGGCTCATTTACCTCTTTATTGAATGACAAACCATGCTAGCTCTGTCTGGCCCCAGGTGATGGCACCTCCATATGTGAGGTGTACTTGACACCTGGAGTTCAGGTAGCTTGGCTAAACCTGAAGAGGGCACCCAGACTTCTCAGCAGGCTCACTGGGACCAGTTTGGGCCTTTAGGAGTTTGGTGGCAGCTGTTTTTTTATTACCTTTCTGAAGGAATGAGAGCAAAGAAATACCTCAAAGATGTGCTCTTATCTAGCAAGAGAAACAATCCCCAGCTAACTCTAAAGAGCAGGGCATAAAAGGGAAACCTTTTCTGATGGTGGGTAGCCCAAGCTGTTGTTCATGTTGATGTTCTTCATGGAGATCAGGGTGATGCTGTTATCCTTCTGGCTTGGGCCTGCTGAGCAGCTGTTGGGAAGAAGGTGGTGTTAAAACAGGAGGCAAGTGGGGAGGCTGTGGCTGGGACATGGGGCCAGCATTGACTTGCACTGCCCTTTGAGCTGCTGTCCTGATTCAGGCCCATCCTTCATGCCAAATTCCCCATCCCCTGCCTGAACACGGGTTTGGGGTCTCTGGGGGAACAAGCAGCATGTTCAGATGAATTTGGGCGTGGTGCTGGTTTGCACCATTGTCACCTGTGTCACCTCTTGTAGGCAGAACCAAGGAGCAGCTTGGATTGGGTTCTCAGGGACTAAATTACCTTCTAGCCCTGCAGCCATTACCAAAACTGAAACAAAAGGAAAATTTACTGTGTCCTATGTCCCTATTTGTCAAAGAAAACGAGCCCTGGATATTTTTACATCATGTGCTGCTGGTGTCTCTCTTAAGATTGAGAGTTACAAGTGCTGGGAAGGTGGAATTCCCCTTTCTCCCTACCCTGAGGGCTGGGATATGTTTTGTGCCAGTGGAAACTGGATGACTTCAGGGATTAGGGTGTCTTGGGGGGCACAGTCCTCTGCTCTGATATGTCCTGCCCTGGGGGGCTTCAGGTCATTTAGATTGTAGTCATTAAGGGTATTTGGGAACCAACCATGATGGTGCAAATTTGGCACCTAAATACTTGGGGGCTTTGCTCCCTGTGTCCCTTGCCTCTTTCCAAAGCAACTTTGGTAGGAAACTATCAGATGGAAAAGTAGGAGCAACATGGTCCCTTCCAGCTCTTGTTTCCTGTTGCTTTCTCATATGTAGCCTTTCTTCTTGAGTAGCAGTGATGGACCATGGGGTTCCCCAGACCATCCTTCACTTGGTGCTTCTCTTCCAAAGGTCTTTGGACTGGGGCCCCCTTATCCTGCTCTTCTAGGTAACAATAATAGGTGTCTTGAAAGATACTTTTGGGGACCTGATCTCATCTCACTGGGGCTGCTTGAGATCCAGAAACCCAAGTTTAGACCTCAAGCCTGTATCTAGGCAAAGACAGACAAGCAAACTGCTTAACTGCTCTTGACGGGTGATGTGTCTTCACCAATATCAGTGCAGCTTTCAAATGAGGTCCCTAATATTGAGCTTCTACCTTTGGCTATATCAGGCAGAGGATGAGGTGCTATCAAAGCTGATTTGTTTTTACCTGTCTAAAAGATGTCCTGAAATGTTTCCTTCCACTTGAAAAAAACAAAGCAGACTCTTTTCCTTGCTAAAATTAATCCTGGAGTAAAACAGGCACTTCCAACAGGATGAGTAGTGCAAGCAGCCTTACCTCTCTGACACCATGGAGCTCCCTGGTTTCTGTTTGTCTGGAGGGACAAAAGCAGTTGAAGTACAGGTGAGGAAACACTGCAGCCAAGCCATAAGTTGTCTATATTCAGAATTATGTGGAACAGGGCTCTAGATGAAATCTAGATGAGATTAGAGACACCACAGGGAATATCTGAGAGTTAAGTTCAGCTCGAGTGACATCCAGGCAGGGTGAATCATTTGCTGCCCTATTTGTCACTGGCCTCCCTTGGTCTTTGGCAGTTCCTGTCTTGCTGCAGAGCAGCCTTGCCCTCTAGTGGGCACTGCCCAGTGGGAAATGGGTTTCCCAGGAAAAAGGGGTGTCAGATTCCATCACTTTTGCTGCCCACCTCTGGGAATCTGCATGTTTAACCGTGGCAAACTAGAGACTGTTTCCTTGTGCAGGTGGGACTGGGCTGGGGCTCTGAAAAGGTGGTCACACAACGTTCTTACCTACTGAATCTGTCTTCCAGTTTAGCTCCAAAACCTCCTCACCATGTAAGCTTTTTAAAAGCACCTTTTAGGAATTGCCCAATTCACATGGAAATTGATTTTTTGATGAGGGAAGGACAGATCTTGCCAAGCAAATACCTTCTGAGTCCTTGGAGCGGTTGCACTTGAACCTCAGGCTGACCACGCTGACCAGAATGATCACAACCACAATCAGGATGACTATGAAGCTGATGACACCTGGGGATAGAGGAGAGAAGTCTCTGATGGAACAATGTGCCTGTCCAGCAGAGAGACTTGGACTGGCATCAAAACTTGGGTAGGAAATCAATGTTTTCATTAAAATGAGCATGGTGCATAAAAGGCAGAGAAGTAAATGGTCACTAGAGTGAATGGCTTTATCCTCTTCAAACACCTCCCCTCCCCAGCTTGCACAAGATCTTACCAAAAGCTGCCACTGTCAGTGGTGATTTATCATCTATGGGAGTGGGCACAGGCAGGTCGTCAGAGGGCTTTGGTGTTGGGGTGACTGGATCTGGGGTGCCTACAAGAGGGGAAAAAGGCAGTGTTATATAAAAGTCTTTCTTCCAGGGTTGGGAAGAGGGTTCCTGGCAATGCTAGGGGACCTAACTTGCACTTTATTGAGGAGAATAACATTGGATTCTGGCCAGCCCCATCAATGGTAACAGCAAAGTGACCACAAGCTCTGTGGGAATCAAAATGCCTTGATGTGGTCCTCTTATTGTCAGTCTGAGAACTGCTCTGGAAAGGTGTTGAGCGGGGGGGGGCTTGTCCTGTCTCCCTCCTTTGACAGCCTGTTGCCATAGTGGCACCTTTCCTGCTGTCACTCACAACCACCATTCCCAGACTCAACCAGGTTGCCCCAAAGTGCTGCCTCTGTGGAGCTTTACAGGCTTTTCAAGGGCCAGATGGGATGGGCGCAGCCCTCAGGTACTTGTTGGCTGTTCATGCTGCCTTGAAGACAGCTGGCCTTGCTGTTGGCTGTGAAAAGGGCTGTAGGATATCTGGCAGTAACCACCTCTCTGCAAGGGAAAGGAGAAGGCACCTTGAGTTGCTGGTGTCGTGGTACTCTTGCCTCTCTGGGGCTCTTGACCTGCATGGAGAAATGCACAGTGTGAGTCTTGTCCTTGGGCACCATCCAATAACCAAGAGAATTAATGTGCTTGCTGGAGGGAACAGATTCACAGCAATGCTGCTGATACCTGGGAAAGCACAGAATTCATACTTGGGCTAAAACTTTCCCACCAAACATACTTTTTACTATTTTCCGTGTCCAAACACAAGCTTAAGGAACCAAAATTCAAATGTCTGTGTATGAACTCTTCATGTTCTGCAGTCCCAGATGCAGTTTTGGGGCAGGTACAGCAGTTGAATACAGGGAGAGTGAGCTGGGAAGGTTGTAGATTTGCTGTTGCTCATAAATGTTGTGACCTTAAAAAAATCTGTTTAGGGGAAGAAATTCTGCAGAATACAGGTGTGGATTGTGTTTGACTTGTCCTTGGGATTAGTGGGCATGTTGTCCTGGGCCATCTAGAAGTAATTAAGCTGGTTTGAGTTGGGCTGACTTGTGCACCATATGTAGTCTAGCTGGGGCAGGTGGAGGTTTGTTCCAGCAAGGACTCCAGTTCTCAGTGGGGTGAACTGGTGTGTGTGAAGCCAGTTGGGTTTGTGACAGCTGCTTCCAGTGCCTGTGTGAGCAAATTTTAAAGCTTGCCCATGTCTTTCACTTGTAAGGAGAAAAAAACCCTTTGCTGCTTCCTGGATATGTGTTGAACAGTCAGATTGTCTGCAGTGACCTTAATGAACAGCCACAGGCCCTGTCAAGAGGGTAAAAATGATACTTTAGAGCTTCAGAAGATTGTCTGTAGGTCATGTAGGATCTTCTTTCCTCCTTTCCCATCCCTGCCTTCCCAAGAACAGCATTGGCCAAAAGTGCATGCTGCCTGGAGGAGTGTGGAACAGCTTCTGGCACAGGGTGTATGGCTGCAACTGGAGCTCCTGTCTTGCAGAGAACATCAGTTTTGGAATGTAATTTTGCCAAAAGTCAGAAGAAAAAGGGGAAAAGGTATGAAAAGGGGAAAAGGAATGAAATAACAAATCTAACTGGTTCAGAACTGGGTAAGGACATGGAGCAGAACAGTCCTAAGCAGGCACTTCCTGCTGTACCATTTTTCACCAGTCATCAGCCCCTTTGTTTCATCCTGAAATTGTTCTTCCATCCACAGGTGGTGGGCAGAAGCTGTGGTTTGCTGAGCCTGGCATGGATACCCCATCCCTGGGAAATACTTGGTCTCACACAAGAGGAGACCTGGCTTTTGGAAGCATCAGCAACATTTCTGCAGTCAAAGCTGTCTGGAGCTTTCCAGGTATAAAGGAGGGTTATAATTAATAGCAGGCTGCTCTGATGCAAAGGGCTCTTGGCTTAGCTGGGCACAGGCATGCTGCTTGGACATCTGTGCAGGCAGAGCTGCTGACCATGGGTTTTTAACCTTGCTTACATTAGAGAAGCTCTGAGAGGTGCTCAGAGGCAGTGGAGTGTCTGTCTTCACCATTGCAGATGTTTGAAGTTGAATCTTTAACAGGGAATCAGCTCAGTTGTCAGATTTCAGCCTTCCCACTCTCTTGCATCCTGCCCTTATTCTGAGAGTTCTTACTGAATTCTCTAAGTGTTGTTTACAGGCTGGGTTAAACAAACTGCCAAAAGCACAATTTAACATCCTTTTTTAAAAAAATAAAGGGCTCCCTTTTCCTAAACATAGCTCAGTCTTTCAACTCTCCAAGTTCATCCCAGGCAGAGGATGTTAAGTGCCTTTGGTCTTGTTTTATTGCTGCTTGTCAGGATACCAGACATGATTTTGGGTGTTGCTGATGGCTCAAGCCCAAGATTAGGTGGCTCAACTCAAAATCGTGTGCTTAGATAACCTGCATTGTGTAAACCAAGTAATCCAATTGCTATGAGATTATCTAAACTCATTGTTACTCTATAAAAGTACCTTGAGTTGGTGTAGCTGTTGTGCTTCTGCTTCCAGTAGACTTTTCATCTGAATAATGAAAACATGGGAAAGGAGAATTAGTGCTTGAAGCTGCCACTAATTGTGCTATGGAGAGCTATTGGGTTTTCATGGGGTAAAAAACTGTTTGCTTGAGATTTCTCCTTCAAACAAGGACCAAGATGTCCAACTAGCAGGCTGTGCAGTTGGTGTAGAGGGTGTACATGAGAGGTGAGCCTGGGAGAGGTCTGCTGGGGTGCCTGTAGCTTCTCCACATGATCTGGCTTTTTCGGGGGGGGGAGCTTGCAGTGCAGCTGCCACATCTAGGTCATGGTGGTGTCCAGCCCTGTGCTTTGGGGTGGGCTGGAATGAGCTGCTCTTCTAGCAAAGACTCAAAGGCATTTAAAACTTGGTGAATCAGTAGCATGATGTGGACCAGCCCAGTCTTTCTGATGCTCCCCAGTTCTGCTTGGACAAGGAGGGATGCATAAACAGGTCCTGTCTGAGGAAAAAATTGTTTTCCATACTTGCCTTGTGCAGTTGACACCAGCAGTGTTGTGGTGGAGGGGGGTTTGGCTGTAGTGGTTTGGCCCATGGTGGTGAGATTCGAGTCAGCTTGTGGTGTTGATTTTACTGATGGCTCTGTAGAAGAAGCACAGAGTTACTTCAGAGTCTGCTTTTTGCCACTGCTTTTTTCCTGCTTTAAAAATGAAGGTTTTTTTATCCCTGGACACTTTAACTGGCTGGATCTGCCTGGCACCCCTGTGTGTGTGTATCTGAAGTGCTAATGTTAATGTTTCATTTCACTGAGTTTCTAAACACAACTAATTAATTTCTTGCAGTGGTCTGGGGGTTCTGACACCTTCCTCAGAAGATGTGCCTCATTTATTGCTGGATGGCCCAGCTGGGCTGAAAGCCAGACCAGTCACAAGCCAGGATACCCCTGAGCTGCACCATTAGGTGTCCAGATGAGTGTTACCTGAGGTATGGTTCCTCGCTTCAGGGCTCTGTGATGTTGGTTGGGATTGACCTGTAACAAAAGCAGAGACATGGAGGTGATGTACCTACATGTGGTCCTTGTTGGTGGGATCCCCACAGGGAGGTTTGAAGGATGGGATGAGCTGTTGTAGCCAATGGGAGCTAAAAGGATGATGGAGGCAAGAGGTGCTGAGGAGAGGGTTTGTCACTGGTGTGGCTACAGGGACCTGGGGGCAAAGGGACCTTGGTGCTGAGGATTTGGGAGGGAGAGTGTGCTAACTGCCAGGAAACAGGGAGCAAGGATGGGTCAGGACCATTCTGCTTTCATAGGCTTCCTGGAACACCACATTGCTCTCTGCCAGACAAAAGGGGAGTCAGGTGAGGTCGTGGCCAGATCTCCATGGCCCCTGGAGATCTAGGGGGGAATGATGGTATATGGGGCAGGCAGACATGGGCAGCACAGGGTTCTGGGAGAAGGTGCTTCAGCAGATGGGAGTGTTCAATCTGGTTCACATTTCTGGGGTCTCCACTTGCATCCCCACATGGGCATGTGCAGCCACATCCCAAGAGACATATAAAGCAGATCCCAACCCAGGAGGTACCTGTTAGGGCGTGGATGGAGGAGTTTGTGGAGGTTGAGGTACCTGCAATGAAAGAAGAGTATCAGCAGAGCTAATCTGTGACTGTCACACATGGCTGTTCTTGCTGGTTGCATGGTTTGGGCTTTCCTCACCTTGGCTTCCAGGGGCCAGTGGGACTCTTTTCCCTCCCTCTCTCCTACCTCTGATCCTTCATTCCTGTGGATTTGCATCCTGGGAAGCTGGCTGTAGCCTTGTGGCCATGTGAGTCTGGGCACAGTGAGGGGGCTGCAGCTTGGGGGCTGACCTGGAGCTGCCTTCCCTGGCAGTGGTGGGCAATCCTGGGGGTCCATGCAGGGCTTTGCTCACCCAGGGTTGTAGGTGTTGCACTGAGTCCCTCATTTCTCAATGGAAAGGTGTTTTGGTTTGGTTTTGGGTTTTGTTTTGGATTTATGACAAATGCACCACAAATCCTGTGGTGCCTACTCTCAGATCCCTGGTGCTTTTCTTTAAGCCCCAGCTCCTGGAGTCCTGTGATTAGATGCGATTAATCTGTAGTTAAGATTAATGAAAGAAACTATATTACAGCTACAGAAACCAGCTGAACCTGATCCTGGTCTCACCAGAGACCCACAAGAGCTAAAGGCTTTGGACAAAAAGGGGCAGCAGTGGGGGTTGGATCCTCCCAGCTCGCTGTGCCCAGTAACATCTCACAGCTCCACTGCAGTGGTGCTCTGCCATGAGGTGCTGGGCCTTCTCAGGATCCTCCTGTGACCCCTGAGGGGAGGTCCAGCAACATGGCATGAGCCAGAGCAGAGCTCATGTGCCCAGTCACAGCCAGAACCCGTCCTCCTGGATGTGAGATTCAGCTCTCCTGCTGCTTTACATCTTCTTCTCTCCTGCTGCTTTACATCTCCTGAGCCAGCCTGCAAGAGGGCTCATCTGCAGGCTCTTTTCTCCCCGAAGAGAGGACCAGGCACTTCCAAACCCCTATTTCAGATCTCTACCTTACCTATTTCAGGTTTCTACCTTGTTCTAGCTGCAGCTAGAGGAACCTACAACATCCCATTGTGTACCAAGAGCCACAGCAGTGCTGTAGGTGAAGTTTGTGGTTGTTGCCTGTGCTGAAGGTGTCTGGGAGAGGTCAGATGAACACCCTGAGGGTTGTGTGTGTCTGGAATGAGGTCTTTATCACCCAGTGAATGGGGCTTATCAGGGCTTGGCTCAGAGCCCACCCCTTGGGACTGTCTGGGTGTAGTGAGCTCCTGACTGATCTCCTTTCTCTCATGGAATAGTGTTGGAGCCCTGATTGTTTTGTCTGAGACTTTCTGACAATGATCCCAGCCAAACAGGAACCCAACCAGTGTGTAAACCACGGGGAGCACGTAATGAAATGTGGTCTCTTTCCAGATGGGGTTTGGCTGTGAAAATCAGACCTGCCTTTTCCTATTTTTCCCCTGCTTACTGGGCAGGAGACTGGCAAAGCTGTCTGCTCAGTCCATGGCAGAGGAGACATGGTCAGATCTTTAATGACAGAGAGGAAAGGACTACCTGGTGTCCTAAATCCATTGGGGACAGGACCAGAAAACAAGGACTTTTAACTGCAGCAAGGAAAAGGGAGGTTGTGTAATAGGAAGCTGTCTTGACATAAGGATGGAGATTTGCTTGGAGGGATTGCATAGGAGAATTATGGGGTATTCTCTGCAGGTTTTGGAGGGCAGGTTAGTTGAGCATCAGTCTAGTAACATAGAAAAGATTATGGACAGATGCAGCACCACTTACTAAATCAAGTGATACAGTGGGGAAAAAAAGATCTTTTGGGCACTGGGTTGCCCTTCTTCCAGAGGTAGAGATGGCTCTTTTGAGGAAGGGGGATGCACCCCTTTGCAGCCCCATCACCTGGGGTGCTGTGGGGCACTGCCTGCTCCCTGGCCTGGCTGACTCCATGGAGAACATGCAGTGACTTGGGCTGTTTCCATCTGTCCCAAGAGTTTGCCAAGTTTTCTCTTCATCACTGGGTTTCCTCCTCAACAGCTTTACAACACAATTTCTGGATGTTGGCTTGCAAATGGTTTAAGATATACTCTATACATTCAGCCCAGAAAATAATGTGCTGGGGGCCAATATCCTCCAGCAGCTGCCAAGCCCAAACAGCTCCTTTCCCCAGCATGCCCTTGCAGAAGCCATTGTCTTGTTTTCCCATGGGCAAGAGTAGCTACTTGTAACATATTTTTTTCTCTTGAAATTGTCACAGGTGCTTTTTTTAGTGTACATGGCACATGAAGGCATCAAGAATTGCTGAAGAAAGATATTGTCTCCACTTAGTCTTTGTCAAAGGAAAAAGGTGCTGAGCTGGCTGTTTGGTGCAGCTGAGGAGAGATCTGAGAGCTTGAACAGAGCCTCCAGGGATGGAAGGAAGCTGAAGGCAAGGGAGATGATATTGTCCCCTCCTGCCATCCCTGATGGGAGCATCCCATGGGCTAGCTCCAGGACAAGAGGAGGAGGATCATGCTCAGTGCTGTACTCCACCACAGCTCAGCCCTTTGCTGAAGGTCACACCAGAGAACTGGCTCATAAGGAGTTCTCAGTTTGCAAAACTAAACCTTGGGGTTATTATAAATAAGATGAATAAGCAGGTTCACCTGGCCAAGTCGATGCTTGCCCTGGGCTGCTGTTTGAGCTTTGCTGCAGGGAAGTGACTGGTCTTACTGTGAGGAGGCCAAGGGATGGAGAAGCCCTTTTGGCTCTTTGCTCGGGGATAAATGGCTCTGGCTTATCTCAACACAACCACACGTCATTTCAAAGCAGAGCAGGCCTGGCTCTGACTTCTGGCCACTGCTGCTTGTTATGGCTTCCCTGCCAACCTAAATAATCAAAGCCCCTGTTGCATTGAGGTGTTTTCTTTTGGGGAACACACTTAGCACCCTGTTGAATTGCATCGGAAGGGGACGGAGACGCTCAAAGCTGAGGATGGGCAGGAACAGCAAAGCTCCTGCCACGTGTCCCAGCTCCCTGTGGACGTCCATGGGGGGGACCCTGGTGTGAATGGTGCTGGAAAGGGCTTCCTCCCAGTGCTGCCAACAGGGCCCTGCCCGGAAAAACAGCTCCTAGTAGGGATGGGGACTCGGCCAGTGCAGCTGGAGTGGCAGCAAACATCAAAGCTGCTCCAGTGACTTGCCTCTGCCAAGGTATTTGCTGCATGTTTGGGTGCAAGTGATTTATAGCTGGATTGTGCAGCTCTAGGTGGAGCTTGCCAAGGGATTGTGGTGGGAAATGTGGCTTTGGGCTCTTGCTGGAATGGGAAGCTCCTGACTGCCCACCAGAGCCATAGGGCTGCAGCAGATCTGTGGGTGCCATCCAGCTCTGGCTCCACGCTAGCTGCTTTGGGCTCATTTTTCCAGAGGATGAGCAGGGGAATTTGAGGTTTCTGTTGCTTTCAGAATGCTATTTCTATTTGCAGAACTGCTTCTATGAGGTTAGATGTGAGTGAGAGCAGAGGGGTCTTTCCATGGAGCCTTCTCTCATGGCAGCTGTGGTGTTCCCAAAGCCAGCAGCTCACCCCACTCACCTCTCAGCACAAGAAGAGAACAAAAATAAGGTGAATTTTAGGTATTTCTGCTTTGGTATTATTCTTGGCAGTTGTTTAAAGAATGTTTCTCCACCTCCTGAGCAAAGAGAGGTCCTGACATTTAAAACCCCCAAATTTGACATCAGTGCCTCCATGTAGCAGCACTGCTGGAGCAGAAACCTTTTGGAAACACATCGCAGCGTTTAGGTGAGGCTCAAGAGGGTTTGTGGCATTCAATCTGTGTCCACAGAGGGATGGAGTCACAGGGGAGGATCTCTGGCACTGGTATGGAGGGATTGGGACTGGTCCTGGTCCTGTCCACCCAGAGCTGGTGATGGAGAGGGACAGTCTGTCCCCAATGACCTGTACCCTGGGCTTGTTGGACTCTTCTCCTTCCCTAGCAGTTTTGGGGGGATGTGGTGCTGTCCTACCTGTCCCCAGGTAGCTCATTGGATGTCAGGAAGCTGCAGAACTCTACAAACTGTGCAGCCTCTGCTTGCAGGCTGCATAAACACATGTTTTCATAAAAGAGACCTTGCGACCTAAAATTAGACTTTTCAATTCCTATGTTGGCACTTGTGTCAAATGACCCATGCCAAAAATAAACTGACTGCTTAACAAGTGCAGCTGTTTCCTGGGTGAAACAGCAGCTGCTGAAGCAGCAGAGAGCAACAGCACCCAATTTTTAGGGCTTTCACGTGGAAATAAATCCTGTATTAGGAAACCTGGAAAGCAGAGAGCTCTACAAAAGTCTAGGTCCCATTTTATTAAGTGCCTAAAACAGGTTCTTCTGCCTTGAGGGTCTCCCAGCAGGACAGAGAAGGTGGAAGATGATCTTTAAGGTCCCTTCCAACCCAAACCATTCTATGAAATTGTGGTGGAGAGAGGAAGAATGTTGTGATGCAGGCTGGATAACTGACAGCTTAAATCAGGTCCCAGATCCACAGAGGTATTTAAGCCTCTAATTCCCAAATGAGATGGGGGTGGCAGCTCGCTGCCAAGTGGCTCGGGATTGGGATGACTCAGCCAAAGTGTTATGGGAAGTTTAGAGAGCCAGGAATTAAACCCGGATCTCGTCGGCAATTAACGTTAATCTTTGTCTTCCTCTGCCCCTCTTCAAGGGCTGTGCTCAGGCCCTGGGCATCCTCTGAGCTCCTCTCTGAGCTGTTCTGGGAGCAGAGCTTGGCGGAAGGCAATTAAAAACCACTTGTATGTGGAAAACAAGCTGGGACACAACCAACCACGTGCATGGAGCGGGCTCTGCCCCGTCACCCTGCGTGCTGAGGTCTGTTTTACCAGGAGAAGTGGTTGCCCCTCCAAGAGCAAAGCAGGATGGCTTTTCTGCTGGCTGCACCACCACTGCTGTGGGGTTTGGGGAGTGAACACCTGCTCCGTCAGGCTGCTGCACCAGCACCCTCCCAGCTGCTGGCTGGTCCCAGTTTCCTCCAGACCTGCTTGTTTTAGAGCTCTATGCTCACTCCTGGTCTCTGTGGGTTCTGCCCTTTTCTTGGCTATGCTGCTTCTAGGGTTTGACCCTGGGCCTGGGGGTTTGGAGGAGGAAATCACTCCATGCCCAGCCAAATGAAAGATGTGGGGACCACCTGTCCAGGCTCGGTGGGAGCAGGAGCCCAGCAGCTGCTTTTTGCCTACCTACAGTTTTTTAAAAAATACTATCCCTTGGTAGATCTCAAAGCACTTTCCAGAGGACAGGGGTAGTGTTAAATCTGCTTTGTTTTCTGAGGAGCAGAGGTGTTATGAGCTGCAGGCTGGTTCAGCTGTGCTGCTTTCACACCAAGGTTCTGCTGTTCTACAGGTCACCTTGCAGGTGGTCCTCACCAGTTTGTGTGAGGCCAGGCTGAGAGAGTTGGGGTGGTTCAGCCTGGAGAAGAGAAGGTTCTGGGGAGACCCCATTAGGTCTTATTATAGCAACCTTCCAGTACTTAAAGGGGGCCTGGTGAGGAGGGACTCCTGTCAGGGAGTGTAGTGAGAGGATGAGGGGAAACAGTTTTAAACTAAAAGATGGTGGATTTAGATACAAGAAAGAAATTCTTTACTGTGAGGGTGGTGAGACACTGGAACAGGTTGCCCAGAGAAGCTGCGGAGATTCTTTGCTGCCACATCCAAATTTATTCACAAATTTATGATTAATGAGTAATTCCAGGATTCCCCAGGTTTATTTGGGTGTTGCTGGTAGCAGCCAGGCTGTGTGGGGATCATGAACCACCATTCAGGACCACCATCTGCTGGGATCACTTCAGCTCCCACCTTGTGATTCATGTGTAAGGGGCTGGTGGCAAAGGGGCTTCTCCTCATTCCTGTTCTTTCCACTTAAGTCTCCTTAAGGCTTGAACCCTGAGGGAGCAGCTGAAGGACATCCCTGCCTGGATGCAGCCATTTCAGCATGCTGGGGAGGCACTGGGCAGCTGCTGCCTGAAGTGCTGAGTCTCACAGAAGCAGCAGCTGAAGAGCAAATAAAGCATCTTGGCCTGACAAGCTTCATCTGAGTCTGGATTTTAGGTGAGTGACCCCAGTGACATCACCTAGGCTTTACTCACAAATTTCACTATTTCTATTTCATATCTGGGGAAAACAAGGCACAGGAATGTTACGTGGCTGTGAAAAGTGGCAACCCCAAAGCCCAGTGGTCCTGTGTCCCCACCTGGTGCATTGTCAGCTGTGACCTGCTTCTCCATCCTTTCCAATCACACTAATTTCAGTGTGGTTCCAAGATTTTTAGCAGCTCCAGATACCACTGGCAGCTCCACTGCCCTCAGGAGTGTGCAGAGTCTGCAGAGTCTGATGATGGTGGGAAAGGTAGGGGGGACCCACCTTGCACCCCCTCTCTTACCCAGAGCCAATGCTGACTGTCCCCAGTGCCAGAGGGTTTGCTTGGCTTGCTCTGGAATGTGAATGGTCACTCTCCACCCCTCCATGGACCCACATAGCTGCCATGAGCAGCTCCACATGAGCTCTGTCCCCTCTTCCTGTAGGGTGACAAGGCCAAGCCACCAGCTTTGCTTCTGTGCTATGATGTCCCTCTCCCATCCCTGTGCCCCAGACCAACAAAACCTTGATCTCAGAGTCCCAAGCCAGTGGTTTCTCACAAGCAAGGGGTAAGAAGATTCCCCCTAACCTGTGAAACCCAACTGCTAGCAGGGCAGTGCCCTTCAACCACACCCCTGATGGTTCCTCAGGTTTCTAGGAAGTTTTCTACTTCCTACAGCTACCAGAATTAGGGTCAAAGTCTCCTTGAAACTTTTATATTTCCAGACACCACCACAGCCAGAGATGCTGGAGGTGACTTTGCTCCTTTCTGCTGTGCTGGGATGATTCAGCTGAATGGTAGAAAAAGCCCCCACCCCCAGCACATAAGTCAACAAAAAGGACCAATGGGAGATTCCTCCTTGTAGTGGTGGTTGGGTCACGCTGAGTGGCCTCTCCTGGGCAGTAGAGTAATGAGACCTCCTAGCTGAGGCTTGGCAGTGATGCCTTTTGCTGCTGCTGTCCCTTTCCCAGCCTTGGGCTAAGCCCACACCTTGGCTTTCCCAGCAGGAGCATTCCTGATGTTGTTACCAGCACCATCCCCTCCAAGGACACCTGTTGTTGACTCACCTATTGTAAATGGGACATAATTCCTGGAAACATCTCTGGCCACCTCGGTCAGATCTGCAGAGTCATCTGCAGGGTTTCGTGTTACTAGAAGGGAGCAGTTTGTTTTGTGAACAAACATTTCTCCCAACCACCCCCTGCTTTTTCTCTTCCTTCTTCACCAGGTCAGGGTTGCCCTGGCCTCTCCTTTTTGGTCAAGGAACCAGCTTTAGGATGCGCTGGTAGAGCCCTGGTTTAAGGACACAAGTAGTGTCTGGAGGATCTCCTAGTAGCTCAGTGTCTGTCCTCTAGCTGCACCCACATTTCTGATTATATAAAAATATATATATAAACTTATTTATGTTTTCAATAGGCTTTTCATGGCATCGTCCACCCCCTGACTGTGGTGCAGATAAGGAGAGCAGTGGATGGAGCAACCAGCAGTAGGAAAATCCTGCTGGGTTCTCATCAGCTTCGAGGAGGAATTTTTCAGTGGAAATCTTTTTTCTGGGAACTGCCTGCCCATTGTAATGGAAGCCATTCGTAGGAAGAGGTTTGTTTGGACAAATTTTCTGCTAAGTGATTCTGGGGGAGGAAAACCAAGTTGGAAATGTTCCAAACCTTCCCACATCAATTTCAAAACAGCAGTGTTTGAACCTCCCTTTAGAAATAACTGAGAGCTTAGAAACTTAAGAAATAATAAATTATAAATCAACAAACTTGCACAAAATAATAAGGCCTGTGGGGAAAACAGGCAGGGGTTTTCCAGCCAAAGCAAATTCTGTCTCTCCTCCAAGGTTACCTCCATCTCCTCAGGTGCAGGGAGATATCTGAGCTCTCTGTCTTGGCCAAGAGCCCCTGATTCCCTCCTGCAGCTGCCTGTGTGTGGGGGAACCAGTGGCACCACTGACCCCATCTCTGCCCCTTTCCTACACCTGCTGCTTTCCCCCATGCAGAAGCTTTTGCCCCAAGTTCTGCTCCACCTTAGAGACTTGACTGTAAAATTCAGAATAAAATTAGAGCCATTTCAGAACTGTCTTATCTGCCAGACACATCTAGTGAGAGTGGTCCCTGCCCCATGACTTCAAGCAGACTGCAGAGGACAAACTGATGTGCTCAGGACCCTTCCAGGGTCCATCCCATCCAGGTCCAGAGGGATCTTGGCATGATGCAGCCAAGGCAGGGAAGGTGCCACCTCTGTGGCATTCCTGTCCTGTGCAAAGCATAGCAAGTGGTTTTAAGAGAAAAACAGCATTCAGGGCAGGCATGAAGGAGTGTGGCCAGGGGCCCTCAAAGCCCTTTGTCTGATACCAGGCACAATTGGCCCCTAACGAAGAGAGAATTTTTCCAATCCGTGTGTTCTCAGAGTTACACAGCCACTAACTGAACTGGTTTCTGTATTCTCTGCCATTTAAAAATCCCATTATTACCAGTGGCTGTAACCCATAGACAACTTCTATGCTTTAATGATAAAACTTTGGATTGGAGACAGGTTTTGCAGTGATGATTGTGCAGTCTGTGTTCCTTCACAGGCTTTCCAGCTCCTACAGCTGTCGGCAACACCAGGGGTGCCTGACAATGCAGGAAAAAACAGCCTGTCACCCTTTGGAGCAGGAAACAGGCTCCTTCATCCCACGCCACGACTCACGTGGGGAAGAGGAGTTAAAGCAGGAGCAGAATGATCACAATGAGGACGAGGTATGTTCTGCATGAGTCTTGCCCAGGGTCTTTGTATTTATACCGATGAGAAGAGTTAAAATCAGCCAAAGAAAAAACTCCCTTTGAGGAAAAGAATGTCCTGTACATCTAAATGTTCTACCTTTACACTTGCTTGACAGAGGTCACTACAAGATGCCCCAGCATCATGACTCTTAGCAGAGACACTCCTTGTTAACCAGGAAACAAGTTCTTTTATTCCAGCTCGGTCAAATAAACCCGTTAGACCTGGTACAGCCGCATTTTTCCCCACAACCTGACTCCTGCCACCCCTGAATTTAAAGCCTGAGCTTTCCACTGGCAGCTATTACACATGCAAACCTCAGGCCTGTTCCCCTTGATGCCCCTGGTGAAGCTGGGCTCCCCAGATCACCCCCTCCCCAGGGTGTGAGCAGAGCACCTCACCTCGGAGCAGCGCGCAGCCCAGCAGCCAGAGGAGCGGATGGACGGATGGAGCCAGCATCTTCTCAGAGGCTTGTGGCTCTGCAGCCCCGCTGAGGCTCTGTCCATCCCGGGAGGGTGAGGAGTGATTTGCCTGCCTGGGCTGACTCTCACAGAGCTTCCTGTTAAAGAATAGAAGGAAACGGGCTGAATCCACAGGGGAACTGTGTTTTTTAGCCCATTATGGTTGAGAGGATGTGAGACATCGCTTACGGGCGGCAGAGGAAGCCTCGCCACCAGTTGGTTGGGGGATTCAGCTCTCGCAGCGAGGGAGGGCAGGTTCAGGGACCTGTCCTGCTTTGGGCTGCAGTAGCTTCTTTGGGGTGCTTGGGGTTTTGGGGAGAGGTGGTGTTTGTGCTGAGGATGTGCCCCCCTGGTCCAGTCTGCTCCGCATCAGCTCTGAGGGCTGGGGGATGTGTTGGTCCTTCCTGGGCTAAGAGCTGCCTGAGGAGCTGGTCCTCCCCTCTCACTTGAGAGGGGATTTCTTAACATCTCTGGGAGGGATTTGGAAATGTTTGCTCCTCATGGGGCCAGGGTAACTCAGCAGCTGGTGCTGCCCCATGCCCTGTGCAGCTCCATCAAGTCCAGGCACCAGGATGTGCTGGTTTTAGGATGCTGGTGTTGGGATTGTTTTCCCAGTAGCAGCATCATCCTTCCCCCAGAACATACAGCGCATGGCAGGCTTTGACTTACCCTAACTCCAGTTCCTTGCCAAGGGGAAGAACTGGGAAATTGGTCCAGTTTTGTCCCCCATCCAGCCTCAGGGGTTTGAGGCATTTGGTTTCTTGGCCCTGACTTTGTGATACACTTGTCTGTGCACATCTGTCTGTCCCTTGGCATAGCTTGAACTTCAGAGGTAACAAGTTGCCTCATGTTGGTGTTTTGGGGGGAAGAAGGGTCTTAGTGTCCCCATGTGGGAAAGTGTCCTGTGTCTGCCCATCTTGGAGGGTCCATGTATGTGTTCAGGGTGTAAATGTACAGGATTGTGTCTCCTGGCTCACAGGGCTGGTCCAGCCCCCTCCCACAGCCCCCTGGAAAGCTTCAGAGCTCCAGCTGAGGGTGACAGAGCTGCTCCTTCACTGCACAGAGCACATCAAGGGGGTGTCTTCTACCAGCAGCAAGGTCCTCACTTTCCATGGGCAGGAGACAGCAGCAGGAGCAGGGGGAGAGATCTCCCATGCGCTGTGCAGCTCCTTGTGTTTCAGTGGGTCTCCTCAGACACCTCCCAAAGCCCAAGCAGCCCATCAGGGCATCCGACAGCAGCCTTTGCTTTTCCAAACCCCCTGGCAGCAGCCTCCCCCTCCATTTTTTTCCCTCTGTCTCTCTCGCACAGATGTGATGCTCAGAGATTATGCTGTAGATTAAGGTTTTACTGAATCCTGAGATGAGTGCAAATTCCCTGAAGCTCCAATGTGCAGCCAAATCTCTTCTGGATGCTCGTCTGGATGGGGGAAGAGGCATTTCCCACCCTGTCCTTCCCATGTGCAGGAAAGACAGAGCCCAAATATTCACCCCGGCTTGTCCACTGAGAGCCTCCAGGTAAGAACAGTGTCATTTTGGGATAGGCAGATGGAGAGACGTTTTGTGAGGGCTAAAACTCCAGAGGATCCATCTTTTCTGCTCTGAGGTGTGCTCAGGGTCACCCCGGGTGAGAGTCCTCCCAGCCTGCAGTGTTGTGTGGGTACACTTTGCTGGGCTGTGCAAAGAGCTCACATGCAGAAGGGTGGGTTTTTTACACCAGTTTCTCAGCAGCATTAAATTTTAACACCGAGTGGGTGGAAGGAGGGAGGTTTCCTGCAGTTGGGTGGCCAAGGGTTATGTGTGTGCAGCCGAAGGGGCGGTTGGTGCCTTCTCCTCAAACAAAAGGGTGCTTGTCTTGCAGCAGAGGAGAGGAGGGCTTTTTTTCTGGCGAGGGTGTGTGACAGGGAGGGAGGGGGTGGTGACGATGATGTGGCACTGGGCTAGGTGAGGGAGCACCTCTTCTGCCCACGGGCTGAGCCAGGAGCTTCCTCCTCTGCCCCGGAGAGTCCCGGGGGGGCGCGTGACGTGGCAGCCACTGAGGTGAGTCTGGCTGCACCCACACCACACAACCAGCCCGGAGGTTTTGTCTGCTGGTCCTGCCTTCAGCTTCCCAGCCTCGCCACTGGAGATGATGGTTCCCAGGCAGCAGGGACACCGAGGTACCCTCTGGGGCTGGGGAGGGTTCTCCTTTCCTTCTCTCTTCCCCTGCTCCTACCATGCTGGTTCCTATGGGATTTTGTGGCTATCACAAGGGTCACTTCATGGTGTGTTCTGGTGGGGTTGGGTCTCCTAGAGAGGTCCCCATGGGGTTTGGTTTAGCACCGTGGGGCTGGGGGTGAAGAGGGGAGGGTGGAGGGCTCCCCTTTCCCATCACTGCCTGAGGCTGGGGAGTGAGGTGCAGCAGGGAGGGAAGACTCCACGCTGAAGGTGTCCAGGACAAGGGGACAGGGCATCCCCTCCATCCAGGGCCACCATCCCAAAAAACCCAGCTAGAACTGCTAGAATTTATCCTGTCCCACAAGCCCAAGGGAGGGAGCATTTATGGAGTGGCCCCATTCCTCAGCAGCTGCAAATGCAGGCAGGAGCTGCTGACTGGAGGACAGGAGAGAAGAACATCAGATGTCCTCTACTCTGTGGTCACCGTTTTCCCCTCTATGTTTCTCTGTCCCAGGCCACCCTGCTCAGCCATGAACTCCTCCATGCCCAGCAGCCAGCTGAGACAGCCCGAGCCCCAGGAGGCGGCCGCCTTCACTCCCACCTCCCTCGTCAGGAGCATGACCAAGAAATCCGATGCCCTGCCCATGATCTCCATGATCGTCGTCATCTTCGTCCTCCTGGCTGTCTTCATCATCATCGTGGTGCACTGCGGCCCTCACCTCCGCACCGTCCAGGTCACCCTTTACCACGAGCCCATGCCACAGGACCTGGACAATGGGGTGCACCTCACAGACTGGAAGAAGCTGGGTTCTGAGAAGAAGCTGGGTGACATGGGCATGACCAGCATGAGCTGCCAGTGCTCCTGCAAGCACCACCTTCCTGGTGGGAGTGCTGAGCCCAATGTCATCGAGATCACCTACCTGTGACAAGGCTGGGGGCCACCTGGGCAAGGCTCGAGGGACCATGTCCCGCTGGAAGAGTAGTGACTGGGATGTCAGCTTAGGCAGAGACTCACCAGCTCCTACATGTGGAGGTTTTAGCTACTCAGGTTTGTGTTTCTCCCCAGGTAGGCCCTGACAGAAAGTTGTGTCACTGCAGTGACCCATCTTCAGCCCCCAAAAGTCCACTCTGGGGGGGACCGCTGTCCCCAGGCAAGATCTGGGTCCACCTACATGGGATGGTGTTGGCACCTCTTCTGTTTTTTCTTGCCCTGGTTTTACCTGTCCCACGCTGTCTGGGAGTGCCCAGGAGAGGTGTCTTGGTCCTTGCCCCAGCTGGGGAGCTCTGGGCGTATGCTCAGCCCCTTGGCGGGAGCTGGAAGTTGCATCATCTGGAGTAATTTTCCAGATGAAGATGTTTCCACATGAGCAGTGTCATCCTACGTGGCACAGAGAAGCCTCCAGCCCATCTTCTCCTCTGTGCCACAGCCCCTTTCCCTCCATTGGAGGGCTGGGACACCGTCCTCCCTCCTGCCAGCCCCACACTGGGCTCAGCCCGTTGTGGCAAACAGCCAGAGGAGAGGAGACAATACCTGAACCCTGAGGTCACTGTGGTCATCTTGGTTGTCCCCATGGCTGTCTGCTGTCCCTGTGCCAAGGGAAGCTCTGCTTGGGCACCTGGGGACTGGGGTGACTTCAGTGTTGGAAGCAGCAGGACACATCCCAGCTGAGGAGGGAGTGATGGTGGGGTTGGTGTTGGATATTGATGTGGCTCCATCACCCTGGGCAGAAGCTTGTTGAGGTGGCACAGAGGGAGGGGTGAAACATCATCCTGAGCCTCATAAGGCTCCTGGTGGTAGCAGACTGTGGTGACTTGCTCAGCCCTGGGAGTCTTTCTGCTGCTAGAAGTGCTGGGCATCTGTTTGGAGAAGAAATTGGTCTCAGTTTCTCCTCACTCAGTGGAAGCTGACCTGTTCTCTGGGTGTTGGGGTCACTTCTGACATGGCTGGTGCTCCAGCACCCTTCTTCTCACTCATTTCCGGCTTTTCTCACTTACTTTAATGCTGAGTAGTGGTTGGACTTGCTGGAAAGTTTTGGTCTTTACAATAAACATAATTTATATCACTTTTGGGGGGGGATTGGTTTCTGTTTTGCCTTATTCCCTGTTGTTGTCCAGAGGTGTTGGTACACTGTCAGTGCTAGAGGAGATAAAGGCTGTAAGCTCAACTGGAGGTCACTGTGAGTCCCACCACCCTTTGCATGGCAACGTGAGGCTTATGTTTTTTCATTTATACATCCCTCATTAGCAGCACCACCTTCCAGGGACATCTCCTTAAATGGTGGCTGTAGGTTGGGATAATCCAGGTGGTCTCCCATGGTGAGGGCTCAGCTGAAGTTCTTGAGGACACCCCTTGTGACCATCACAAGATGTGCACTGTTGTATCCAGGCTGGGGACACTGGCTGCGTGCTGTGGTGTGTCACCCATCCAGGGTGAACCAGTGGAGCTGTCACCTGGCTTTGGTGGCTGTGTTCTTTCAGGTCAGGGGGCAGTTTGGTTCAAGATGGAGTCTTTAGCTGGAGGAACAGGAGCTTTCGTGGCAGTTCCTACTGAAGCACAACCGCAGCAGGGAAACACCGTGTTTGCAGAGAAAAGATTAAAAACGTCTAAATATTAATAAAGGGGAAGATGAAATGGGTAATTATTGCTCCAACTGCAGCTGCTGGGGCCTCTCAAGGGTCTGATTGATGTTGCCCACATCTGTCACACTGCGGAGGAGCTGGGGCAGCCCCAGCACTGCAGAAGGCCTTCCCATGGCTCAGGTACCTCAGGCTGTCAAACAGAACTAGCAGTGAGCAAGGGTGCTGATGGGGCTGCACCTTCACCAAATTTGTGCTGTGCTCTGGTCCTTCCAGCCCAGTCCAGGAGCTGTCGGCTCATAGAATAGTTTGGGATGGAAGGGACCTTTAAAGGTCTTCTAGTCCCAACCCCCCTGCACTGAGTAGGGACATCTGCGACTCGAGCAGGTTGCTCCTAGCCCTGGCCAACCTCACCTGGAAGGTTTCCAGGGATGGGGCTCCCTTTTTTCTAGTCTAGCTCTACTCTAGGTCTAATATTGAAGTTCTGCCCTTCAGGATTTTTTCTATGCATTTCGTTTGCAATCACTTTTAAACACAGGAAAAAAAAAAAAGTCCTGTAGGACTTATAATAATGAAGTAGATGATGCAAGCAAGTGACAATCTCCTGCCAGCTTCCTCCTCCAGAAGGACACCAAGGCTTATGTCTCAGCTCTGCTGCTTGCTTTCTCCCACAGGGTAAACCACCATTTTTACAGGTTCTCCTCTTTTTTCTTTTCCCTGCTCTGCTCAGGGGACTGAGAGTTCATACCAAGAGTTGGTAAAACACCCTCAGGGTCTGGAGTGGCAGAGGCTGAGTGTGGGAATCACCCAAGGTGATGACTCTCCTTCCCAAAACCAAGCTGATTCTGATTTATTTCACTTAGAACTTGCTCCCGCTCTTTAACAATAACATTTTTATGAATGCAGAGCAACAATAACTCTTCTTATTGTACCATCTATACCCAGGGGAGCTCCTGGAGCCCAGCAGGCAGGACCTGCAGGGACTTGGAGTGAGCTGCTTTCCTCCAAGCCAGGTTGCTGCCTGAGGAGGCTGCTAAAAGCTGCTGCATCATCAGCTGTTAACACTCCTGATAATTAACGCTGCCCTTTTGTTACCGTCCTAATTAGGATGTTCACCTGCTGCAGGGTGGAGCACCTGGAGAACCCCTGCCCGAGGCTCCCAGGAGCATTTAGCAGGGGTTTTACAGGTGGGGTTGCAGGAAGTTCTCGTGGTGCTACGAGGTTGCCTGAAATTGCAGGAGGCACCCAGAGCATGAGCAGAAGAAAGGATGGAGAGGAGCTGCAGCATCACCCAGCGCCTCCCTGCAGGGCTGGGAGCCAGCTCAGCCCAATCGGGACCTTTGCCTTGAGGTGAGTGGGGTCAGAGACCTTCTTGTTGGAGGTTTGCTGCTTGGTGGCTTCTTCTGGGTGCTGGGGAGAGCGTGGGGACGGTGGCAGAGCCGAGCGTGGAGCAGCAGTGGGCTCTTGTGGTGGAGGCAGCCAACTGCACGCTGAGCAGGCTCCGAGCTGGGGGGACGTTTCTCCTGCTCGCTTTAAGGGGGTTGGACTAGATGACCTTGAAAGGTCCTTTCCAACTCAAACCATTCTGTGATTCTATAGAAGGAAGAAATTTTTGCTGCTGAGGGTGGGGAGCCCTTGTCCCAGGTTGCCCAGAGAGGTGGTCGCTGCCCCATCCCTGGAACTGTTCCAGGTGAGGTTGGCCGGAGCTCTGAGCAGCCTGCTCTAGTTGCAGATGTCCCTGCTCACTGCAGGCTGGAGTAGCTGAGCTTTAAATGTCCCTTCCAACCCAAAGTATTAGATAATTCTAAGTCTTCACTGTGATGAAGGATAAGGTCCTGAGCAGGTACCCTCAAAAGGGACACGGCTGACGGGGGAGGCTTTTTCTCCTTTTGATGTTGGATTTGAAAAAAATATTTCTCTTCCTCACTTTCACGTACCTGGTGATGTGCAGCACAGCTTGTGGTGGGTCCCAGCTGACTCCAAGCCAACCCAAAATGACAATCAAAGTTTGCAGCCCCCCAGCTGTGCGATGGAACTTGGAGTAACCTGGCTGGGCTTGTTCTCTGCTGAGTGATGGACAGTGAGTCTGTGGTGTCTCAAGTACAGCTCCTCACCCTGGGAGGCTGGGGTGTCCCCTCTGTCCATGCCTTGCTCTGGAGCCTCCAGAGCAGCTGAGCTCCAGAGGAGCCAGGTTTTCACACCAGGAAACATCACTGACATCTGCCTTGGGCACTAGGAGCATCACACAGAGGCTGGAGAATATTGCTGCAATAATTGAATATAACTGATGCTATTTCTGGGCTTTAAATGAAAGGTTTTAGGTGCAGCCAACCTCCTGGGGGGGAAAAAGAATTCTATGTTTATAGGCATAAAGTCATCTATGGAGGCTTTGAAGCACCTGCAGGTTGGAAACCTGCCTGTGTGTGCACTGGGAACGGGAGCAGACCTGTCTCACTTTAGCACCAGATCTTGTTTTACTGTCTGTGCTCCTGGCGAGAAGCTCAAGCCCGCTTTGCTTTTCTATTTTCTTTGTTAGCATTTCTTTGCCCACCTTCTTTCTGTGTGGTTTGCAGCTCACTGTGCTTCTTCAGGGTCCTGCAGGTATCCTCCCTCCAAACTGCTCGTGTCCTGGTGGTTCAGGGTCACAGGTCTGGTCCGCAGGGATTTATTCCTGGAACACCGTGATAATTAATGCATTAGCTCCTCCAGCTCCTTTTCTGTAGGGAGCCCTCCTCTTGTTGAGTTTGACTTCTCCTCGCAGCACCAGGACTGTCACATCAGCCTTTCCCTACGGGGCTGAGCAAACTGGTGCTCCAAATCCCACCTGATCTGGGGGAGAAAAGGGAGCAGTTTGGGGCTGCAGCAGCCTAAAGGAGCATCCTCCCTCCAGCTGGTGGGGTGGGGGCTGCACCAAGCAGGGTCCAGCACATGTGGGTGCTGGTCTGGGAGGACTACACCTCCTGGCACATCAGTGGTGGGTTAGATGTGGGGCACGTGGTGAGGTTGGCCTGTTCTGCAGATGGCCTGGGAGGCGATGGGGAGAAGGACACGTCTTGCAGGGCTCCTTGGGGAACCCCCACTGCTCTCAGGTGTAATTTATTCCCTTTGCTCGGTGACATTGCAGTGGGTCCTTCTGTTCCTCCCCATCCCTGAAAACGAAAGGCGTAAAAAAAGGAAGGTGGAAGGATGAGAGTCGCTGCAGAAGGAAGTAGCCTTTCCACCCCCCGGGCTGGGAGACACCCACCCCTCCATCCACAGCTCCACGGGCAGGAGAGCATCCCTCCAGAGAGCGAGCTGAGGAGGAAGCGGGAGCACAAAGCAGGGAAGTCCCTTGGCAAAGGTCACCTGGAGCTGGGGCCGAGCCCAGGAATGGCAGCAGGTCTCCTGCCTGGCTGCACTGGCCCTTTCTCGTGGGGTGCTGGGTGGTGGCACTAACCCCCCTGCTTGGCACCAGGGTGGTTTTGCTTTTGCTGTCCATTGTGGCATTAAACTTTACCAGAACAGGAGGCAAGTGATGAGAGCAGGGATGCAGGTGATGGGGATCCTCAACTGGGTAAATCAGAGCAGGGAGGGATGGGAATGGGATGGGGTATGGAGGTGCCCATCAAGACTGGAAAAGCAGAAGGAGAGGGGCAAGGTGGACACGGGACATCAATGGCAGACTCAACGCTGCTGGAGGCTGCCTGGGAGATGTGAGGGCCAGGAAAAAGCTGATGTGGCTGGTGGGACTCAAACCACACCATGAGGATGCTCTGCTCTCCCTAATGGCCAAGGAAATGTCTGCAGTGACCTTCCCTGTCCTGAATGCCTTCGATCATCTTGAGACCCAAAGTAGAGCCCAGCCTGGGCTAACTGGGTGACCTGCTGGAGCAGGATGAGATGATCTCCAGAGGTCCCTTCCAACCCCTACCACATAGGGATTTGGTGAAATAAGGCAAAGAAGAGATCGGGTGGTGCAGAGTCAGTGCTGGGTGAGGAGTGACACTGGGGAAATCAAAGCAGAGCCAAGCTGGGGTTAGAACATGGGCCAAGCTGGGCGGAGCTGGCCAGGACAGACAGACGTAGGGGATGGGGAGAGGCCTGACAGGACACGGCCTGTGTCTGCCAGAGCCTCCTTGCTTCCTGCATGCCCTCCTGCCCCTGTTTGACGTGGCAACGCTCCCAGTGATTCATTAGCTCTTCTTGGTGTGTCCAGCTGACAATGAAGCAGTGACATCATCAAAAGCCATATGTTGGAAAAGGTGACATGGGAGCATCACCCTCAAAGCCACCAGCAGAAAGCAGAGCGAGGAGTAGGGATTACACACTGGATTGAGGTGAGATGAAGAGAACCCCAGGTAAGTCAGGACTCTGACAGTGTGGGGAACAAGCCTTTGGGTTAACACGAGAGAAGTCCATCATCGCTGGTCCTTGCAGGCATCTTCTTGAAGCACACAAGAGGCTTTGCAGGAGGTTAGGGACCATCTGCAGGACTCGTGCCTTCTGTAAAACGCAGAAGCGATGGTCTCTGTGGGTTGGGAACCCAGGGCACTTCCACACCTCTCTCCCAGCTGGGGAGCCGCCCCATGAGCCCCCCACCCCAGGCATTGTACCAGCCGGGCCCTCCCTTTTCCTGTAGGTGGGGTTTCCATAGGAAACACGGCTGGTCCACCTCCCGGCCCGGCCAGCCCGACACTGCTCCAGTGGCCGGTCCCCTCTGCTGTGGGCCGAGCGAGTCAGCCCGGGCAGCCGCTGGCTCTCCGCTGGCTATGGCAGGGTGGGGGGCAACCACCGGACCCGCTCGCCATCTCTCCTTTCCAACCGGTGGCTGGTGCCCGTGGGACTTGGGGATGGGAGAGGATGCTGAGGAGCGGCGCTCACCGTAGGGACCGCTGGGCTATGCGGCGGGCGGCGGGCGAGCCCGCGGGGTGGGCAGGGTGCGGGGGCAGCGGGGCGGGGGGCTGGGCCGGCAGCATGGTGCTGCTGAGCTGCTCTGCGCTCCAGCTCCCGGCCCTGTGGTGGTACCTCTTCCTCTCGGCCGACGCGCAGGAGGTGGCCACCTTCACGGTGCAGTACCGCGTCTTCGAAGAGGTGCCGCCGGGCACGGTGATAGGGACGCTGGCCGAGCACTTTGAGGGGGGGGAGAGCGGAGAGTCGGCAGATGCTTTCCAGCTGATGGAGACCCCCGGGAGGTTCCCGCTGCAGGTGGGGAGTGGGGATGGGGTGCTCAGCACGGCCGGACGGGTGGATAGGGAGCAGCTGTGCCGGCACAGCCACCCCTGCTGGGTCTCCTTCGACGTGCTGGCTGCCCGCAACCTGGCCCTGGTTCACGTGGAGGTTCAAGTGCTGGACGTCAACGACAACGCGCCGCGGTTCCCCACGCCCGAGCTGGAGCTGGAGATCTCGGAGAGCGCGTCCCTGCGGACACGGATCCCGCTGGACCGAGCCCTGGACGCCGACGCCGGCCCCAACGCCCACTGCTCCTACGCCCTCTCCCCCTGCGAGCACTTTGACCTGGAGGTGGTCTCCAGCTCCGATGGGACGAGGCACGCGGAGCTCGTCGTGGTTAAAGAGGTGGACAGGGAGCTGCACTCTTCCTTCGACCTCGTGCTGACGGCCACCGATCACGGGGACCCACCAAAATCAGGTACTGCTTTGATTAAAGTCATTGTCCTCGACTCCAATGATAACAGCCCCGTATTTGCAGAGAGCTCGTTAACGATCGAGGTTTGGGAGGATGCTCTGCCCGGGACCCTCCTCGTGATGGTCACGGCCACCGACCCCGACCAGGGTCCCAACGGGGAGATCGAGTACAGCCTGAGCAAGCACGCTCCCCCAGAGGTGCTGGGGGCTTTCGGCATCGACCCCCGCACGGGCAGCATCTTCCTGAAGCACCAACTGGACTATGAGGAGACCCACTCCTATGAGCTGGACGTGCAGGCCCGGGACCTGGGTGCCAACCCCATCCCAGCACACTGCAAGGTCCTGGTCAAAGTCCTGGATGTCAATGACAACGCTCCTGACATCCATGTCACCTGGGCTGCCCGGGTGCCCGTGCTCTCGGAAGCCCTCCCCAAGGACAGCTTCGTGGCCCTGGTGACAGCCAGTGACCCCGACTCGGGAAGCAATGGGCAGGTGCATTGTTCCCTCAGCCAAGGCTATGAGCACTTCAGGCTGAAGAGGACCAACAACCACAGCTACGTGCTGATGACCAACGCCACGCTGGACCGCGAGCTGCGTGCTGAGTACAACCTGACACTGGTGGTGCAGGACCAGGGGAACGTCTCCTTGGCTGTGCTGAAGCACCTCACCATCTGCATCAGCGATGTCAATGACAACGCCCCCTCCTTTGAAAAGGCCACCTACGAGGTTGCTGTTGCTGAAAACAGTGAAGCACCTGCCTTCTTGCTCACCATCCATGCCACTGACCCTGACCTGGGCTTCAACGGGAAAATCACCTACAGCATCCCAGACTCCTCTGCTGCGGGCCTGCTCTCCATCGATCCCACCACTGGGGATGTTTTTGCCCTCCAAGCTTTTGATTACGAGCAGGTGAGGAGCCTGGAGATCCTGGTGACCGCAGAGGATGGTGGTCACCCCAAGCTGGCGTCCAACGTCTCTATCAGGCTGGCTGTGCTTGACCAGAATGACAACGCTCCTGTCATCACCATGCCAACGCTGGTGGGAGGTGTGGCCACGCTCTCCATCCTGGTCAATGCAGAGACGGGGTGCTTCTGGGTGACACCCAGGAACGAGAGCACCCAAGGGACGGCAGCGGTGGCCAATGCAACGCTGGCATCATGTGCCAGTGCTCCCTTCCTCTTCACCATCATGGCCAGGGATGTGGACTCTGGCATCAATGGGGCTCTCCGGTATGATCTGCTGGGTGGGGATGACGCTGGGCTTTTCATCCTGGACCCTCTGCTGGGGCAGGTCTTTCTCAACACCAGCAATGCTAGCAGCCTGGCCGGCAGTGAGCAGGAGCTGGTGGTCCGGGTGAGTGACAGGGGGGACATCCCCCTGCACACCCTGGCCCGGCTCCGCTTGGTTTTCCGGCACCACGGGGCCTTCTCTAAAATCTCAGCCCAGGATCCCGGGTGGCTGAGCCCATTCCTGGTGGTCATCATCTGTGTGGCTGCTCTCCTGGGTGGGTGTCTTCTCCTGCTGGCTTTAACCCTGTCCTTGCGGAAGAAGGAGAAGAAGGATGGCATGGCCTACAACTGCAGGGAGGCCGAGGATGCCCGCAGGCAGCAGCAGCTCAAGAAGCCCCACAGGCAGATCCAGAAGACAGACATCCACCTTGTCCCACTGCTCCGGGGGCGGCCCCGGGAGGCTGAGCCCTCCCAACCCTTCCAGGAGGACCTGCCTGGCACAGCGGCCCCTGAACCCTCCCCCCAGCCTCCCCTCCACTTCACCCCCACTCTCTACAGGACCCTGAGAAATCAGAGGACCCAAAAGGACTCAGAGGAGCAGCAGGAGACCTTCACCCTGCCCATCCTGCAGCGCCGGCCCTGCCAGCCCCACAGGCTGAAAAACCCAGGGAAAGAAGCTGCGAGCTCCCTGGACGGACCATCGCATGGCAAGAGCTTGGTGAAGCCACCACAGGGGCCCCTGGGAGAGCCCCTGCTGCCACCCGACCACCCCGTGGGTGCTGGGGCACCCGGGCAGCCCCAGCCCCACCAGCACATCCTCAGGAGCCTGGTCCGGCTGTCGCTGGTGGCCCTGGCAGAGCAGAGCCCGAATGGGGAGTTCGCGATGGAGTCGCCACCGGTGCAGGTAGGAGCTGCCCCTCATTGCTGGAGTTGTGGACACCTCCTTCCCACCCTTCACAGCCTTCCTTGCCCAGGTCTTGCACGCCTTGGGGGGGTGGGAAGGTGCAACCTGATGGTCTTTGGTTGGTCTCTTCTCCCAGCCCTGGGCAGAGGTGCCGCAGCAGTAGAGGCTGGGTAGGATGAATGGTCACCCCACCATGGGCAGGGTCTCTCCACACCCACCAGGACACCTTGGGAGCTGGGATGGATGAGGGGACAACCCCAGGGAGGTGTGTGGGCAGAAGCCCTGGTGCCAGGTAGGCTGCCCGGCCACTTGATGTTCCCCCTGTGTGGAGATGCTGAACCATCTGCAGGAGGAGGAAACTCTATAAAAAGTCCGGGGGGGCTGGAGGGGACGTCCTGGCAGGAAGCAGCTTGAGTGGTGCTCAATGGGGCTCAACAGACTTTTCCTGCCTTACAGCAAATCTCCCAGCTGCTCTCGCTGCTGCATCAGGGCCAGTTCCAGCCCAGAACAAACCACAGGGGAAACAAGTACACGGCCAAGAACGGCAGCAGGTAAGGCTGGTCCTCATCTCTCAGCCCTTCCCTTCCCCATGTCCTACTCCCCTGCCTCTCTGCTGCCTCAAGAGTCTCCAAGGGCAGGAGGCACCTTTGGCAGCTCCTTCCATACCCACCTGAGCTATTCCATGGCCATTAACCATCTGACCATCCTTGCTAGTGGGACACTGAATGTGTCCAACTGTGGTGGAAAGGTGCAGTCATGAGCACAGAGTCCCAGGTTTGGAGGCAGCAGCACAAAGATGAGTTTTCTTATGGTTCTGGGTACTTTTTAGAGATGCTGTTGTCTGTTGACATGAGCTGAGGGCCTCTGTCCCCAGGCCAGGAGGCTAGTGAGGGACACACTGCCCAGCAGGGGCGGGAAGGACTCAGATGTCCCACCTGTATGCTGAAGATGTTCCTAGAGAAAGACTGTGAGCAGGGTGGGGGACAAGAGGCTGGGGCCAGACTCTTGTCAGTGGTGCCCAGTGACAGGACAAGGGGCAACAGGCACCAACTGGAACCCAGGAGGTTCCATCTGAACAGGGGGAGAAACATGTTTGTTGTGAGGGTGTTGGAGCCTGACCCAGGCTGCCCAGAGAGGTTGTGGAGTCTCCTTCCCTGGAGAGATTCCAAAGGGGCCTGGACATGATCCTGGTCCCCCTGCTCTGGGTGAGCTGCTGGAGCAGGGGGGTTGGACCAGATGATCTCCAGAGGTCCCTTCCAAGCCCAGCCACGCTGGGACTCTGTAGGATAAAGACAACCGTGTTCCAGGTGGTGGGTGGGGTTGTGCTGGGGTTCAGTGTGACACGAGTGTTTTGTTGCCCCTGTCAGGGCCGGGGGGCTGGACAGTGACTGCCTGAGCACGAAGGACAGTGGGCATGGTGAGAGCGAGGCTGAGGACCGCGACTCGGAGAGCGGGTTTGAGCTGTCCATGCAGCAGCTGGTGGGAGAGGAGCTGGAGACCCTCCTGGAGCCGCAGGCAGGTGAGGTGGGCTTGTTACTGGGAGCACACTGGGGGATCTCCTCAAATAACACACTAACCACACCCAAAAGATTAAACTGGCTGGCCTGCTGCAAGCCAGGGGACAGCTCATCTTGGAGGGTGGCTCTGATAGTGGAAGATACTTGGGACAGCTTGTATGGACCATCCTGTGCTTTTTGGTACTATTATTAGGGCCTTCAGCAACCCTCTGCTTTCATGTTGGGTGTTTTAGTGGAGTCAACCCCAACACCATCCACTTCTCTGCCATTTATCACTATGGAGAATGGATACTCTGGGACTCCACCAGTGACCTCCCTTGCAAGGAAGATTTATTTATCCCTATCCTCACTTTCCAGTTTTTAACACATATTAGTCCCTAGAACCTGGCTGTTAATTTATGGACAGCTCAGCCCCCCTGCGAGCTTGGCTGGTACTCTTCTGCAGGCTCAGGGGGTCCTCTGCCAGCCAGGACTCTTCATCCACCTCTCCCAAAGACACCAACCAATTTGCAAAGCTCAATTCTCCACCTTGCAAATGTCACGTCAGTTCTTGCCCGACTAGCAGGTACTTGGCTATCTGTTGAGTCTCAATGATTTCCATGAATCCACCTGTGCCAGATTCACCTTCACACACTTAAAAACTGATGTCACCACCTCCACCACCCCTTCCTCTGGTACCGTGTTCATCTGAAGCAGTACTTAACGAGCAGCAGCTAATAACCCAGGCAATTTCATCTCCGAGTTCCTCTCGCGCTCCGGGGTGAATACCATCTGGGCCTGACATTTTCTACATGTTCCTTTTATTGATTTGTTCTGAAAAATCTCTTCTACTGGCATTTCAATTTGGGAGAGCTGGGCTGAGTCATGTCCTGTAGCAGCAACTTCACCGTGGAGCCTCCATGGCAAGAGGAGCCCAGCAAGGGGCTGCTGTGGTCGGTTTAATTCCAGCTCTGGGTGTTTTCTGTGCTCTTGCTTGGAGGGAGACCCACACTGCTTGTTTGCCTTTGATTGTAGCAAACAATGGAAATGCTGGGTCAAAGGAGGCCTACAAGCTTCTGCTGCTTGGTCCTGCAGCCCAGAGGCTGCCCAGCTCCATCCCTTGGGTGTGCTGACACACTGCTCCCAGTAAAGGCACTGGTGGACCTGCTCAGCAGCTCTGTCCAGATCCAGTCCTGCCCAGACAGGCAGCAGCCTAAAAAACCCATGCTATGGCAAGGCATGTCCATGAAGTGCCATCTCCCACACTTCTTGGGTTTGACAGAAAGCCCCCACCCTTTTGCCAAATGACTGGAGTTTCCCCATGACCACCAGTGCGTGCCAGGGCTGCTCCCTGCCCACCAGCACTGCTGGGCAGGACAAAAGAGGCTGCCCTGCTTCAAACAACCTTAACCACGAGCCCAGACCTTCCTGAGAAGGTGAGGGAGCTGCTGGACTCCTTCCTCCCCTCCCAGAGACAAACAGAGAAGGGGACTCACATCCGCAGAGAGGGAGGAAGGAAGTGCTGCTGGTTCAGGAGCAGCCCCGCAGCTGCTGGGGACCTTTGGGGCCTTTGTGCTCTTCACAGTGAGGGGGAACTTCTCCATTTATCCCTCCCAGCCCAAGATCTGGTGGTTTGTGCCCAGCAGGAGGTGAAGTCTCAGAGCTCAGCATGGTCTGTTCACCCTATTTCCCCCACCAGCCAAAGAGATCACTCACAGCAGCAGGAAATAGAACTTTATTGGTTATAAAAACAGCCACCGCTCCCAAAACACCATTAAAAGAAGGCAGTAAAGAGTTATGGGTCAAATTAAACAGAGCTAATTATAAGGTTTCATGATCACAGGACCACCAGCCCCCCGAGTCTTGGCCACAGACCATTGTCATGCCCTGCTCTGGAGCTGAGCATCAAAATATTCCAGGAGTGCAGCAGCTTCTGGGAGACTGACGAGAACTGAGAAGGTTTTAGGGCAGAACTGTGTGATGTGAGCACACTTGGGAGATCTCTTAAAAAACAGTCACTGTGACTGAGACAAAATACTGAGATTGCAGGAAGAAATCCTGGAAGTTAAGCAACGCCAGAGAACTTTGGGGCTTCAGCTGAAACAAAACTGAAGTGAGGTATCTGTCCTTCTCTCCTTACTGGGTCTGAACCTCAGCCCCATCCCGCCCCAGGACACGGCTGCTTTTCAGAGAGAAAGGACTGATTAGTTGGCCAAGGAAGGAGCCTTGTCTCAGTGATTGACTAGACTGAGGGACACTGCCCCAGGCTGTGCAGGGTATTGATTAGTTTCTGGAAGCAGCCTGGGGAGAGCATTAGGGTGGGGACCCTCCTTCCAGAGCTGACTTTAAAGGTCAGTGCTTAGACACCAGCTCTTACCACCTGACTGGGACTGTCACGTTTTGCCACCAGCCCCCACTTTTGCTGCTCTGCCTCAGGGCTTCACAGCCCTGGTGGTCTCGATGACCCTCCCTGTGGTTCTTGGTAGGGTTTTGGAAGCAGTGGTGTGGGGCTGGCAGGCAGAGCCCCACATCACACAGGCCTGTTTACCAAAGCTCTACCTTCACAAACAAGAAGCCCCATTTCCCTTCCTGCCATCTGAGGAGGAAGCTATTCCAGACTCACTCTGCTATGGGGCCCTTCCTTTCATTTCCAGGCTATGTTTATTCATGGACAGTTCTAATCACTTCTTCTTTTGCCAACACTATTTTAAGCATAAAGATTTCCTTTGTTGGTGTTTGTCTCCTAAAAATAAGGACAGGTTGTGGTGAGGATTGGCTTCCTTAGGCTCAGCAACCCCTGCCTCGTGGGGTCTCCATCACGTAAGCACGGACTCCTGTTTTCATCTGTTTTCCCTGCACCTCTGTCATTTCAGATTCTCTTTCATCAGATTTGTATGTAATGCTCCTAATCAGACCTAGTCACAGCACCATGGATCTGTCTTTGTGCCAACAGGGAATACCTTGTCCAATGCACTGTATGGCTTCATTTGCCTGTTTTGGGGCAGAATCCCATTACTGGGCCACTAAGGAGCCTGCAGCCCGCACACACACCCGACTCCCACTGCTCCTCATCTGTTCTCAATTGATGAACAACTATTTTATAGCTTAATTTTTTCATTACTAGTCTTCAACCGTCCAGCTGGGCATTTTAGAATCCAGAATTTCATTCTGCTTCTGCTGTTCTTTTCACAATAACCCATTTCTGCTCGGTTTCAGTATGTCTGAGTAGCAGTGAATTCCCACCCTGGAGTGACCCTAAAGGGAAGTCCACCAGCAACCTCCTTTCTGTCCAGCACTTCCCCCTCGAAAGCTTTCCATTGTCCTCTCCCTTTAGCCAGTCCTAAACCCTCACTTTCCCTGGCTTGGCAAACAATTTAGTGAAGTGCCACTTGAGGCTGCAATAATGACATAGCAAAGTGATCCTAATGGTTATTAGAGTAAAAAAAACAAAACAGAAAACCCCCTAGTTTTAAACCAGTTCTAGTTGGTTTGGTTTTTAAGCTGCTGGTTTGAATGGTGCTGCTGGTAGCTTATCTCTAGACCCATTTACAATCCTCTCACAGCTGATTTCAGGAAGTCTCCTTGTTTCTCAGTATTATTTTTTTCTTTCTCCCCCACCCACTGCCTCCCTTCTCTCCTCTGGTCTCCTCCACTCCCAGTCTCACCAGTGGTTCTTGTTTCCCCTCCCTGCAGAGCTGGCCCTCAAGAGGCTGACGGCTGCTGACCCCGCGTGGGTGGCTCGGCTCTCCTTGCCCCTCACCGGCAGCTACAAGGACAACGTCTTCTCCCCTGACTCTGCACGTTCACCTGAGGACGAGGAAGCTGCAAGGCAGGAGAAACCAAGGACCTTTGAGACCTTTGGCAAAGGTGCTGCTGGGGCCGACTCGAACGCCGCTGGGACAAGACTGGCCAGCACTTTCCTCTCAGAAATGAGCACCCTCTTCGAGATGATTTTGTCCCAGAAGGTGCAGGTCCACAACGAAGCAGGCTCAGGGCTCCTGCGGCAGCTGTCGGCGCGCGGGAAGAGCCTCGGCCTGGAAGACAATGCTCCTGCTCTGTAGGTGGCTGTGATAACGAGAGAAGAGTCAGACAGAATTTCTTCCTGCCTTTGGGATGTGCTTTAACAGGAGCTCTGTACCACCCGTGTCCAGACTGACCATGACAGGCATGGTCCTTCCCTTCCCTCACCCCATCTAACTGCTCCATGACTGATTTCACCCTGTCTAGTTCCCCTCCACCTGCCTGTTCTTGCCTTCCTAGCTTTCCTTCTCCCCCACTCTGCCATCACACCCCTCACACAACCACAGGAGAGCCCTTTCCTCCCCGGGCAGGCCAAACGAGGGGTGGGGGGGGTTGTTAGATTAACCACAGTCACCTCCATCCACGTGATCACAGACTGGGCACCATGGACCATAACCTATCGCTTTGTGACGTGCTGCAGAGCTGGGCTCCAGGGTCTCCCTCTTATTTAAATAAAATTGGGTTTTTCTAACACTACCACCTCTGGACCAAGGTGCAGTAGAGCTGACGTAATGTCTCTCCAACAACTCCTGAATAGCAATTTGGAAGGAGGGGACCTGCCTGTTGTCTCCCACTGATCCCTTCAGCTTTTGTGCTTCTACCACTGTGAACTTGTAAAACGCCCCCAGATCAGCACTATGGCTGCACCAGGTGCCCTCAACTCCTTTCTCTCTTTTGAGGCCATTGGATTTTGGAGCATAGTCCTTGCCCAGAAGCAGAGGACAGATGGCTGGAGTCTGCTAGAGGTAACCTGGGAAAAGGAAGGTGTGAAAATGCTGCTTTAGAAGCAGTCAACCCCAGGCTTCAGCCACGTTATGGGCTTTTGCTTTGGTCTGCAGGCACGTGAGCTACTGGACTGCTTTAGGATAACAGCATGTGTAGGAAAACAAGGCACAGGTATGAGGAACAGAGGCAGGAGCATGCAGGAGAGTCAAGCTATGGGAAGGAGAGCAGGACAGCACCTCTGCTGCTGGCAACACACATCACTGCTGGCTGAGTGACCACAAAAGCTGGGCTGAGGAGAGCCTGGCAGCCCCTCTTTGGCACCGTGCAGGGCTGTACACACATGGCTGGTGTTCCCTCACCACCTTCATGCTGTGAAAATGCTGCCCTGGCTTCACCACAGACCGGTTTCTCTGACATGAACTTGCTCATGGTGGGGCGGCTGCATCAAATGCCTTTGGGTGATATTTTTGGCTTTCATTTTACTGTTACCAACAGGCAGCACAACCTGGTAGATGAGATCCTGGAGCACCTCAGGAGTGTCCTACCTGTGTTCCTTTGCCATGCATCTAGAGGTGACTGTGCCCTGCCTTTAATGCCTACATGGGAGCCACAGCAGCAATCATACAGGTAATTAAGAGCGGAGTAAAGGAGAAAGTTATCCCCTTCTGTTGCTCTTGGGCCCAAATGACAAAAGCAGCCAGGTGAGATTTCCCCTTTAATATCCAAAATAGCCACTGTTGTATCCAGAGCCTTTGCTGGCAGTAAGTGATGGTGATGGCTTTGCCCCAGCCTGCTCACTGCTGCGGCTGCACAGGAATATCTCACTGGTTTGTTTGGGCTCTTGCACCACAACAATGACACTGAGCCAAGTTCTAACTGGGATGCAGCTGCACAAAGGAGGCAGTTCTGTGAGTGTGAGGAGCCCTATGGGATTCCTCTGCCTCTGGGGAGCAAACACAGGCACAGCCTCCTCACTCCTTCCTCTGGAAAGTCGCTTTGATGTACCTGTCGAAGGACAAGCTCTACACAAAAATACATTCGAATAAGCAGGTTAAAAAGGAGACAAATTCCTCTCTCTCTGGGTTCCATTTCCTGATGCTGCAAATGCTTTCAACCCCCCTGCCCCTTACCCCCTGTCCTGCAGGCTGTGCATTATCACAAAATAGGAAATCCACCCGAGGAATTTCCTGCTACTTGTATCCTGCTTGTTAAAGGAAATGGCCTAAGAAAGCTTGGGCTGAGCAGAAGGAGAGACCAGGCCAGAAGAACAATCAGAAGTGTGGAGCTCTGGCTGTGCCCCTCCCTTGCTGAACGGAGACCAGGGCAAGTTCAGGATGGGGCCCTTGCCTTTGTTTGTCAGCCCCTGCTCCACACAAAGCACCTGAGGCTGCAGGAAGCCAGGCAGTTTGTGCAGATGCCCTTGAACCAGTCCAGACTGCTGTGGACCAATGTCTTTTTCCGGATCCAGCAGTCCCAGGGGAAGAAATGATCATGCCAGCTGCTGGCTGCTGCCTGCCCGACAGTGGTTTCAGCCTGCTGGGAACATCTCAGTGGAAATGAGCCACCACGCTTAGCAAACACACACAATATAAATTTTGAAGCAGACCTTGATCGTTGTGACTCCAAGGGGTGTACCTGTGGAAGCAGCTCCCTGCCAGAGCTGCAGGAATGATAACTGGGGAGCTAAGGACATGGACAATGATGCAGGAAGGCTGAGGACGCTGTTATTCTCAAGTGGATCCATAAGCCCTACCCCACAAAAACCTGTGTCCTAATATCAAGAGCAAGAAGGTCTCCCCTTCTCATCTTCAGTCATCTCTTGACCAACACCCCCAGGGTCCTTTTCTGCCAGGCAGTTTCCAGCCACTCTTCCCCCAGCCTGGAGCATTGCAGGGGGTTGTTGTGACCCAGGTGCAGGACCTTGTACTTGGCCTTATTGAACCTCAGACCATTGGCCTTGGCCCATTGATCCAGCCCATCTGGATATCATGGGGTTTATTTTTCAAATCCCAGGTATTTAGAAATATCTTCCCCTTCTACCTGCCTCTTTCACTTACCAACTGCTCTAGTGACAGCAGTGATGGGGCTCCAAGACCTGCAGATCCAGTGGCCTTGCCCTGCTTCCAAGGGAATGGCTCCATCCTGCACCACTGAGCATCATCATGTGGAGTCCATCTGCGCTCCAAGAGTGGGGCAGGGTGAGGGCAGCTTGTCCTGGCTGCGGGGTGTGGAGTCCTGTGGGCTCAACAGTCCAGAAGCAAGGGCTAGAGGAAGAAGCTCTTATTCCAGAAGGGAATGGATGCTTTGTTTGCACACCTGAAAGTACATTAAAACCAGGTACTAATGAGGCATGGTGCTGTGGGAACAGCTTCTTCAGCGCGACTGGAAAGAGCTGGTAAGAAGAACTGAGAAAGAAAAGTGCTCCCTTCAGTAAAAAAGCTTCTTCTTGCCATGGTCCTGTGCTGCCTTTAGAATCATAGGATCATTTAGGTTGGAAAGGACCTCTAGGATCATCAAGTCCAACCTTTGTCCAACATCTCCCTGACCCCTAGACCATGTCTTGAAGCACCACATCTACTCATTTGTTGAACCCTGCCAGGGATGGTGACTCCACCACCTCCCTGGGCAGCCTGTTCCAGTGCCCGACCACTCTTTCAGCAAAGAGCTTCTTCCTAATGTCCAATCTAAACTTCCCCTGGGCCCCACTTTTCTGGGGTCACCCCCTCCTGCAGCCCTGCTCATCCTCTCCCCCCACTGTCCCCAGTACCTTCCTTCTCCTCCTCCTCCAGCACCCGCAGCCTCTCCCGCGCGCTCCTGCTCCCCGCAGCAGCCGACTCTCGGTAGTGCCTCTTCGCTTCTGCCAGGTTCTGCTGCACCCCAAGGCCCTGCTCATAGCAAACGCCCACGTGGTATCTGCTCTGGGCATCCTGAGCACAGGAGGAAGCACAGCAATCAGCCCCACGCCACCGAGAAGTGACGACAGCACATGAAAGGAGAACAGAGAGTCGTTAACACCTTCTTTAAAGTTTACTGCTCTATCTTTGGTCACCTTCTTTAACTTCTCTATCTTTGGTCCTTCAGGTTGTACGTTGGGTAAGTTAGTCCCTTCTCTGAGCACATAGTGAAGGAGAATTTCTTACCAGCTATCTCTGACTCTGCTCCTTCGTATCCCTTTCCAACTAAATTCACTGATTTCCCTCCAACAAAGGAACTGCTGTCTCTGCGGAGCATCCTGATTGTCTCAGGGGTCAGGGCTAAGGGGACTTGGGCAACCTTGACTGCCCCCACATCCTGAGCACACCCAAAGGCTGAGCACACCCTGTGGACCACCCTGCTATGGTTCACACAGGACTCTTCTAAAAACATAACAAATGTCACCGAGGTACTTGCTGCCAAAGGTTGGAAGATTCCCCTTGGCAGCATCAGTGCACCACTATCTTGCTCAGCCCCACCTCATTATATTCCAGAGGATATCTCAAGCAGCAGAAATGAAGGCAAGCAAATAAGTGCTAGAGAAAAAACATACATCTGAGTAGTGTAGGTGCAGCTGCTGGGAATGAACTAGAATCATAGACTGGTTTGGGTTGGAAGGGACCTTAAAGATCATCTAGTTCCAACCCCCCTGCCATGGGCAGGGACACCTCCCACTAGAGCAGGTTGCTCAAAGCCCCATCCAACCTGGCCTTGAACACATTCAGTGTCGGGGGCATCTACAACCTCTCTGGGCAACCTGTGCCAGTGTCTCACCATCTTCACAGTGAAGATCATCTTGTATTATACTACTTTGAATCTCCCCTCTCCCAGTTTGAAGCCATCCCCCCTCATCCTATCACTACAAGCTCTTGTAAAATACCCCTTCCCAGCTTTCTTATAGCCCCCTTCAGATACTGGAAGGCCTCAAGAAGGTCTCCTTGGAGCCTTCTCTTCTCCAGGCTGAATAGACCTCCAGCAAAAAAGCCAGCAACAGAACTTGAAGAGTATGACTGCCAGAAATGTGACCTAAACAAGTCTTGGCAAAAAAACCCCAAACAAACGAAAAGAGGAAAAAAAAAGAAAAAAGGAAGTAAGTAGCAACTTTTAATAAAGCCATGAGAAAAGAACATATTGCGAGTGCTGCTGCCTGGGATGGAGCTGGTAGAGGAAAGTGAAGCACTCAATGAGTGGGTGCTCTGCAAAATGTTGCAAGTCTCAGTTTATGACAGCAATAAACTTCTCTAGAGCTGAGATAAACATGTTGGAGGATTGGCACTTCAGATGTGACAGGAGAAGGGGTTAAGTAAGTATGAAGTATTCCTCTAGCCATCTCCTCTCCAATGAACACCTCACAGAGAAAGACCACAAGGAGAAATCCCCAAATTAGCATGGCATAAGTGATGTGATGCACTTCAAAATCAGAAAGGTCAGACTCAGTTCTCCTACAACACCCTTTAACATGTTTTTTTTATTCAGTGGTTGCACGCATAAAGTAAGGGAGGATAAAAAGTGGGAACTGAAATAAAACGCAGTTCTCTGAAGCGTTGCTGTATCTGGAAGAACATTTGTCAGAGTTTCCCCCTTGGCTCTAGCACAGAACAACCTGAGAGAGAAACACTGAACCTGTGACTCTTTGTGCCCGTGTTCCTTGTTTTGGAATTGTAGCTAAACGGTGCTGTCCTTGCTTCATCCACATCCAGTGTTCTTTTAACCAACTGAACATAAGCTCGTACTCCAGGGCAATGGGAAAAGAACACACTCATGGAGCTCTCCTCCCAGCAGAACATGTGGGGTCACATCCTGGGAGCCCACGAACCTGCCACCAAAGATGAGGTGTGGGACACCTGCAGCCAGCATCCATTGGGAAGCTGAGGTGGGAAGGATGAGTGGGTTCTGAGAGTGGGCATGGATATCACCAAAACATGCCCAACACTGGCTGACTGGGGGACACCCCTGGGACCTGCAGCTCCTTGCTAGATTTCCTGTTGTTAAGGGCATTCAGTAAATGATGATCATCTATTTAATGAGATGATTCATTGTTACATTGCACAGCATAAGCATCTGACACCGGGCTGGGAGAAAGGAGTGCATGATGCAGCTTAGGACACATCTTCAGCAGATTTGGAGCGAATTAGGGTATCAATCATCACGAACATGGTGTCTGAGATGTGGGGCTGGTCAGGTCTAGTCTCACCAGTGATGTGACAGTGTCTGCGTTCTTATAAGGGCATGAAATTGAAGTGGTAAAGTTTGCAAGTGATGTAGCGTCATCCAGAGCGATCATAAAGAATTAATTAGGGAAGATCTTGTAAGACTAAGAGTGGGCAAGACAATCACAGAGGAAACTCAGTGTTGACAAATGCAAAGTAGTGCTCATAGAAAGAGATCTGTGAGTCGCTGACTGTGCCCCGAAACCATCACGTTGTTGCTCAGTGGCAGGCAAAAGGGAAAACAATATCAGGAATTGTTCAAGACTGTTCAGAACCAGGTTGGATGGGGCTTGGAGCAACCTGGTCTAGTGGGAGGTGTCCCTGCCCATGGCAGGGGGGTTGGAACTAGGTGATCTTTAAGGTCCCTTCCAACCCAAACCAGTCTGTGATTCTATGAATTACTGGAAGGAAACACAGAACGAGGAAGAGGACCTCATTATGCCAGATCCCTGGCACGTCTTCATCCTGAGTCCAGTTTTAGTCCAAGCACCTTAAAATGGTCAAAAGAGACTTAGAAAAACGGAGAGAAGACTGACAAGCAAACTGGAACAGCTTAACTACATGGAGAGACAAACTAAACTAGCACTCCACAGCCTGCAGAAGAAATGACTCAGAGAGGCCATACTAAAGGGTGACAGAAGTATTAGCCAGAAGAAGAGGGAATAGCTGTTCATTACTTTCCATGCCACAAAAGCTGTGGGAACCGAAGTTACAATGAACAAGTTCTTCAGAAAAGACCTAGCTATTACCAGCTGAAAACGAGTGAATAATGTCACAGGGCTGTAAAGAAAACAGAGCTGTGGGATGCAGAAACCCAGCTGCAAGACACGGGCTGTCTTGCTTGTACTCCTCTAAGTGCTGGGCGAGGTCCAGGAGCAGAACTATGCTGAGATGGTGGCACTGCCCTGCAGAAGAAATAAGCCTGGGTCACCTGGAGAAAGTTCAACAATGAGCAAGAAAATTGTTGTGGATCTAGACAACATGATGTGTGAGGATAAACAACAGGGGAAGGCTGAATTCAAGTATTAAAATATGTTAAAGGTCCTTGAGAAGAAACAGAAATAGGCTTTTCATCCTCTCTACAAGGGGCAACAAATAATGGGCCAATTTTGAAGAACAGACTCAAGATAGACACAACAAAGTCTCAAAATGATACAGCAGTGAAAGAGTTCGACTGAAGAGGGTGTAGATGCTCCATAATGGGAAAGCTGCAAAGTTGTGCTAGATGAATAAAGGCCCTGGTGCTGCAAGACCCCAAAAGAGGTGTTTCCACACTCATGTTCTGTAGGTCTGTGGCCCAGGCCCTGCTTCCTCTCCACGATGCACCAAGGCTCCTCTCTGTCCTCTCAGCAAAGTCCCAACACTCACTCCCATTTCCAAGAAGCCCTGAATCTGCAATGGCCCCAAACTGGGAACAATCAGCTTGCACATCAGCAGCTACAAAACTACTCACGCCGTTCTTCGCTGCCAGCAGCAGGTACTTCAGACCTCTCTTCTCCTTAGGGTGCAGCCCCCTCATGTACAACACTCCAAGATAAGCCTGTGCCTGCAACAGAACCACATGACCCAGATCAGCCAGGATTTGGATTTCCCCCCTTAATGACTCCAGATCTTTTACCGATTTTGCAGGTTGCTCAAACTCCAGGGTTGCTGTGGCAAGATGAGTGTGCCAAGTTGAGAGGAGGGGGGGCTGCTACATGAGGTGCAGGCACTGCCAGGACCACTGCTGCTCACAACACAAGATGGCACATGCCTAAATGCATCTCCTGAAGAGTGGGGAAGGAGGGCAAGGAACACAGATCCATGTGGATGAATCATCTTGAAGAGTCACAGGTATGAGGATCTGTTCTGACTTCAAGCAGTTCCTCCACCAAAGCAACCTGTGCCTCAGAACTGAGAGGAGATGAACCACGGAGCTACATTTCCCAATGCAGGCCAGTATTCCTAAGCCAACAGGCTGATCTAGGTGTCAAATCTAACAGCAAAACAGAAAAGCAACACTGCTGAGACAGTGGGTACCCAGCTGCCTCCCAGGTGCAGGCAGGGCTGGCTCCCGGACACTGCCAGAAGGGTAAATGTCCTAGAATCACATTATCACAGAATGGTTTGGGTGGGAAGGGACTTTAAAGGTCATCTAGTCCAACCTGCAGTGAGCAGGAAAATCTGCAACTAGAGCAGGTTGCTCAGAGCCCCGGCCAACCTCACCTGGAATGATTCCAGGGATGGGGCATTGACCACCTCCTTCTCCAGACTGACCAAGCCCAACTCTCCCAGCCTGGTCTCCCAGCAGAGGGGTTCCAGCCCTCCCAGCATTGCTGGGGCCTCCTCTGGCCCCACTCCACCAGGCCCATGTCTCTGCTGTGCTGAGGACTCAGAGCTGGCCCCAGCACTGCAGGGGGGTCTCCCCAAAACAGAGCAGAGGGGCAGGGTCCCCCCCTCGACCTGCTGGACATATGTAGGAAGTATTCTGCTTCCAGTCCCACAGATTCTGTTTTCCAGGATGTGTTGTGGTTCAAATCCTTTAGACAGGGTTCTCTGCTGGCTCTCTCCTAGGAACTCCCATGCAGTGGACACTAACCTCTGTAATCCCAGCCATTGCTGCCTGCTCCAGGAAGGTCACAGCCCTCTGATGCCTGTCCCATCCATCTCCAGGTCTGTGGCACAAGAGGTATCTCCCGTAGCGGTACTGGGCCATGGGGTGGCAGCTGCTGGCTGCCTGGCAGTAATAAAAAGCTGCCTGGCAGAAGAGAAACACACTTGAGTGATTCAGGTAACATGTGCCCAGAAACATGATGTGACTCCCCTATGGCCAGGACAGGCTTAACCTCTCTGTCTAGATCTACCAGGGGACTGTGGCTATCTGAGAGCCCTCCAACCATCCACCTTCTCTTGCCAAAACTCCCCCTGCTGAAGAGGGTGGCTCTGGGCCAATACCCTGTACCAAGGGGGATCTGCAATTGCTCAAAAGAAGCTGCCTCTGCAGATCTTTCCAGCTAGAGAAGAGGCTGTCTATGGCCAGCCTGCACTAGGTGGCAGGCTCTAGTTAAGGTACCCACACTGGACGGCTCGAGATGTAAAGAAGCCCTCGGATGTGCAGCACAGTTTTAAATACAGCTACACCACAGGTTTCTCCTTGGTACTCTCCTGGGTGCCTGTGGCACAGCCCAGGTACCTACGAGAAGGCCTCAGAAGCTACAAGAAAGGGTGTTTCAGAAGCAGATCCCTGAGGGGATCTGTGACACTGAAGCCAGTGCTGCAAACCCGTAGCTTATATTATTTATACTATTTCCAGCATTTTCTAATGAGGCTTCGGAGACTCACACCCATGCAGAAGCAGAAAAGCTCCTGTGGACCTGACAAAGACCATCCTCCTGGTCTGTGCTGCACACACACAACCCTACAAGCTGTCAATACCTTTTCCAAGTCCTTTTCTGTGCCTCTGCCGTGCTCGTAGCACAGACCCACGTTGAACTGGGCTTTGCTGTAGCCTCGATCTGCTGCCAGCTTGAAGCAGGTATAGGCTATCCCATAGTGGCCTGCCCTCATACTTTCAATCCCTGCAAAGAAAACAACGTGAAAACAGGGGAAAAGAAACTGGACAGAACATGGCCTCAAACGCAGCAGCCTCCCCTGCAGCTACTGGGCCTCCCCTGGCCCATGCCAAGTGCTCCCCTGGCCCACCCACCAACCCTCGCTCCACAGGCCCAAAGTTTCCACAGGAAAAATGGCAACGCTGCGTTCTAGGAATTTTTCTCGTCTCATTGCAAAGGGGGAATCACGGGCTAACACCACGTATGGCTCACATAGAAGCAGCTTGCTTTTTTAGGGGTGTATATAGGGCAGGGGCTTGTTTCTTAGATCATCGCATCTTCCCTCGGCTTTTCTTAGCGTTGCAATTCTGCAGTTCCTTTTTCAGCTTGCCAGGAAGACAGAGATCTCAGACAATGAGAAAGGATACAAGGATACGACAGCCTGTGTTGCAAAAAGACAGAGATGGCTTCATTTCCAACTACAGATGTGTCAGGACAACAGTGCGGGCTTCAACCAAGCCCGGATTTAAATATGCTGATATAAATCAGGTGGCAGGATGGGACAAAGGGCCATAAATCTCTCAAAGCACGGTTGAAATTGCTGAAAGGAGGCTTCAGCTTGGGTATCTGCCATCTCTGCCTTCACACAAGACCTGCAACCATTTGGAGGCCCTCCAAAAAGAGAAATGTGTGGTTTAAGGACAAAGCAAACCCAAGTCCATGTTACCGAGGATATTCAATGCAATGGAAATGTCAATCCGGAAAATCTGCTGCAATTGGAAAGCAGCTTCCTCCAAACGCCCTCGCTCAGCTGGGTCACCCTGAGGAGTTAAAGAAGAAAGCTGTTAAGGCAGCACAAACATACCAAACCTCCAGGAGGTTCTTTCTTGGAAAACGAGCAGCGAGACAGATTTGTGCTGTACTATAGTTATCTAGAGGGTGATGTAATCTGGTGTTGTGTGTCCACATACACACAAAGATCTCCCTTCCCTACCCAGCCACCTCATTAGGGAAGCTCTATGGACACTGCTCGCCTCCCCTCTGGCCAGGGAGCTTGGTGCAGCCTCTTGGGCATCATCAGACCTTTCAGAATTTGGCAAATAGCTGATGCTATCCTTCACAAGTAAGGTTAGCCCTTGTTCAGCCCCCAGCCTGAACATGCACTGACATATCTCGATATGCCACTCAAGCTGTGCCCACGCCGGCAGCTCACTGAACACCGCACGCTCCTCCTGCAATCCTGCCCAGCACAGACAATGTCTCCTCTGCCCCAGTCAGAGCAGTGGTTTTCACTTCACTGCTGCTCTGGGAGGTGGGAGGTGGATCAGCCTGGCCTGCAGCTTTAGCTTCCCAGCTTGGGTATAAATTTAGTGCCATCGAGTGGCAGCAGCACTCACTGCACACAGGCTGAGGTGCCTCCATGTCCAGGGACCTCAGGCAGCAAAAATGCCCCTTGTCACCCAGCAGCCAGCACTTGGAGCTGCTCTCCAGAGGACAAGACATGGACACGGCCTCCTGAGGGCTGCCCCACAACTATGAACGAGCTACAGACCCTTCCCATGGCACCTCCCGGGATGGGAGCTCGACACTCACCCCCTCAGAAGATTAAGCAAAAGCCCCTCTGGCAGGGGAACAGAGCTCTCTGCCACGGCAAAGAGAGGAACCCACTCTCTTCAATACTGAATTTACCTCTGCTCTGCTCACTGTGTCCTTGAGCAATTGCTCAGCTGACTGATTTTTAAAACAGGGAATCGTCTGCACCTAAGCTTGTGAATTGCAAGGAACTAGCAGCTTTAATCACACCAAGAACAATAATGTCATTTATGGCCTTGTGTGAAGCTGGTGCAACCTCTTCAAGCCCGAAGTGTCCTCCTCCCTATAACAGACAAGAGCCAGTCCTGATTTTGCAGCTTTAGGAGTGGTACCACCTTCTCCAGTCATGGGTTGTCTGGTAAAAACCAAAATAGCAACAGCATGTAATCACCTACTGAAAGATTGCATCAAAATGCAAAGACACAAGAACAGACTGGTGCTACTGGATAGGGTTGGGATGTTTTGGTTGGTTGTGGAGGTTTTTTTTCCCATTTTCTTTCAGCACTTCTCTACTAGCACCCCTGTTACACAGACACCTCAAAGGATGGGGATGCCAGCCTGCAGCCCCTGGAACTTTGCTCTGGCTAAAGCAGAGGGCAGCAAATCAGGTCTCTCTTTGTCCTGGCCTCCAGCTGTGCAGGGCAGAAACCAGTCTGTGTGTGAGGTGATTGCTCAGGATGTGCTTGGGGTCACACTGAGATGTCTTCCTGTAGGGAAGGGTCCTCAGGGGCAGAAGGTGGGTGTGAAAAATGAACATGTACCTTTGCATTGCGGAGAACTGGCCCCGAGCTGGAGCTCTCAGGGATTGGGAACTCCCCTGCATTAAAAAAAAAAGAGAACAGAAACCAGCAGGGTTAAGCAATGCTGTACCTCTGCCTCTTCCCATCCTCTCTATTCCATAGCTCCTTCCTAGAGAGCGGATCGCCCACTCACTCAGGGACACGGAGAACAGAAGGAACCAACCTGACCTTTGTATCAAAAGCAACCAAGCGCCACGTGAACAGAGCCCTGTCATCCACACCTCCTCCAGACAGGCCCCCAGACTTCATCTGAAGACACCACAAGGTAAAGAACCTCCCGCTCCCTCTGAAAAGTTTGTTCCAGCAACTTGTAATCACTGCTTTAAACCTCTTGCTTCATTTCAAATCAAAATACAACCAGTTTCTGCTCCCAGGAGCCAGCTCTTCTCAGCTTTTTTCCCATCTCTACTAAAAAGCCCATTCTCCTTTTGAAAGTCCTGATAGGACTAATCAACCCCTCTTGATTCTTGTCTGCGATTCTAAACAATCTGTGCTGTTCATGGCTTCAACCAAAGTACTTCTCTACCCAAGCTGATTAATTTTATGACTTTTTGCCACTATTCCTGAATTTTCATCATCGTCATTGAAGGGCAGACCCTCACCAGTGTCACAGGAAGGGTAAAGTTGCCTCCTTAGTCGAATTTGTAGTTTGCATGTACCAGAACTGTGCTCCTCTTCCCATTGCCCAGGGTACCACACCAAGGTGCCTGCCTCCCTAGCTCCTTTTCCAGGTAACTTCTTTCCAGGGGATGATCAGACACGCTGCCCTGGCTGCAGGTTTAGGTTATCACCCCAAGGTGCCCCACTTGCTCATCGCTGCCCTCTTAGATCCGATAGCACAGCCGTGTGTTCAGCCACCATCCCACCAGTTTCCATCAGAATTATCTCAGGAAAGCATCTCAGTGAAAGCTAAGCCACCTTGCTCTTAACAGAATTGTGCTGGAAGAGATTACAGAGGCATTTACAGCGGCTACTCTAAGAGGACAGTGACCTCCAGCAAAGAGGACAAACAGGCAAGGGCTGACTGAGGCCAACTGCTTTTAACTGGGACCACCACAAACAGCTGGATCCAGGTGCCAAAGCCTGGATCACTTCAAACCAGTGCTGCCATCACAAGTGCCCTGCCTGTGTCTCCCTGTCCTCCTCTCACGCTGTGAGATCAGGGAGCTAATATGAATTAAAAAATCTGACCTTCTGGGGGCTTGATTCCTTGATTCCTGGCACTACATGGCTCCACAAGCTCTCTTGCCAGCACAGCAGCAGAAACAAGTGTGAGACAGGCAGGATGGCTTCTTGCAGAGCCTGCACCCTCTCACACCATGCATGAAACCATGGCCTGAGTTCCAGCTACAGCCTCATTCTTCCCAGATAAACAATTCCCCTCTGGCTGTATTAAAATGTATTTTATCTGCACAAGCTCTGCTCACCCAACAAGCAAGATCACTATGGCAAACATGATTTCTAGTCATCATTCCACCCAAGGTAATATAATCTGGGAATTTATTAGTTATGCTTTACATTTATTTTCAGATCGGGCACAAAATTATCTGATCTCTCTCACTGTAAGGCTCTAGCTCTTGTTCAGGTATCTCCCTCACGACATAATTTGGGTTTTTTTTCCATATGTACAACAGCAAATCCCATGAAAAAAAGCCTGTTTGTATTAAAAATTCTCCAAATTATTTGTTTAAACATTAGTACATTTGTGATTTCAAGAAACTTTATATTTCACATAGATGTCTACTCCTAAATCAGAGATTCATCATTTACTGAGAAAATGATGCTGTAGTTTGGACAAACCATTACCCCATGAAAAATAACCAGAAAGTAATTCCCAATTCTATCAGCCTACAGAATCACCTCCTGTCTCTCTACCACAGGAACCCCCTCCTCACTTGAATCCCAGTAATCTCCCCAGATTAGCTGCCACTCCCAGGGAGCACAAGGTCCTCTGGAAGAAAACAGAGGGACCAAGAGCTGCTGACACCCAGCCCCATCTCCTGAAGGACGAGATGATTGAATTCTCTTGGACCTCACCTTTGAACTCGCCCTCAAATCAAATCTCTTCATGGGGATCAGGGTATTTAAGCCTCTCCTGTTTGAGAGCAGCTGCCTCAATACCAGGCACACAATCTAAACACAAGGCTCAGGTTCCTTCAGCAGTCAAGGGGAGAAATAAAAGCACCCCCAGGCAGCAAACAATCCCATCCCCACTTCAGCGGAACGAGATGAGCAGCTCAGATTAATCTTCAATCTAACACCAGTTAATACGAGCTCACCCCAACTGTTTGTTTGTTATTTCCCCCAGAATGGCTGAGCTCCAGCAGAACTTCCCAGGAGCTGGGCTTTGAACAAATTCAGTGTTGTATTGTACACACAGAACCACGTGAAATTATTCTCAAGGTTGTATGTTCAAAGCCCACAAAAGCTGGGAGTGCCACAGCTGGAATTTTCTGCACAACTTTATTTCTGCTTCTTCAAACACGACATAACATGACTACACATCCTTTTTCTTTCTGTGGGATCTGTGTGCTGGATGCCCAGCGCTCACATACTCAACAGCACATAAATATTTTGTATTTCCCCACTGTTCACCCTGTACTCATCAAATGTTGCTCAAAGCTAGCTCCAAATGAGGAATTAATAATCATCTCATAGACAGCTGAGATGGCTCATCCCAAAACATTCCAGTGCTTCACAAGAACGAATTCACAACAAGAGCTGGACAATGTCCAGGATTTCTGCCTCATGGAAAATGTTAGTGTTTCCAATTGGTTTCAGTGTGCTTCGATATGAAAACACACTTTTGAAACGTCTATAATCTCAGAATTGAAATAACGAATTTTACAGTTCTGCCAGGGGTAAAATACAACTCCCCAGGGCAGCATTCAGCTGCTATAACACTGAGACTGGCTGTAATCACCTGCTCCTTCACAATGTGCCTTTAACTTTGGGCAAAAAAAGCTGAGTGAGGCATGAACTGCATGAAAAAACACCAGGATGCGATCAGCACTTGCTGATACTAATATCCAGCACACTATTTAAAGCAACTTTTAAATGAATTCCCTGAAGTTTTCCTTTTAAACACACTAAAAGTAGCAGATTCTATTGTATTGTGTTATGATAAAGCTGGAATGGCTCCTCTGCCAAGCTGGAATGTTTGGATCTACCACAGAGATCTTTGCCACTTGAGGTAACCAAGTACCTGACAGCAATAGCAGATGGTCACCGTACACATCAACCAGCACAAGCAAGCCTGGAAATGAACTGAAACACTGAAAGAAAGGGGAAGGACACAGAATTCTCTCTAGAAGGTCCTTCACCATTGCTGCCAACAGCAAACTGGAGGAGAGAAGGTACATTCTGCTCCACTCTAAGCCCTGGAGGTCTGTTCTCTAATGGCAAAACTCTGCTACCAGATTCGCCTGCATCATCTGCCAGGTCTCTGGCCTTCCCTTCCTTCTGCTCACCCCAGCTCCTCGCTGCAGTCTGACTGAACCAGCCTCATCCTCTTTCAGTAGCTATATACCAGGGAAAAAAACGAAATCCTAAACCTTGGGCAGCTTTTTCTGTAGAAAGCAAAATATACTTTTGAGAGAAAGGTATCACCAAGCTTCACTTCAGAACTTTCTACGGAGAGATTCACAGCACTTCCCACATTACAAAACTAGGCATTTTTCAGACTCTTCATTGAAAATTCCTCTGTCTTTTCACCCTGACTTTCCACAGTAAATCCCCACAAACTGGATGCACAGCATGAGACTGAGGAGTTATGTATTGAGCAAAATCACATTATTCCTGACGTGTATTCTCTCTGACAACTGACAGTTGTAGATGCTTGGGCAGAAAGGGTAAGAACAGGGATTATCGAGTCACGCTCTTCCTGGCAGAACTTTCCAGCAATCAGCTGTTCTGTGATCTTCTGAGCAGGAGGTTTTGGCTGGACCAATTAAGTCTAATTTGAATGTGTAATTTTACCTAATCACTTCTTGGAACCCATTTATACCTCTGGCCTGTGGCAGCGAGTTCCACAATTTGCCTCTGCCCTGGCCAAACACGTAACATCTTTTGCCTTTTTGCCACCTGACCATTCCTGTGCTGCCTGTTAATATGTGGATTATGAAAAATATTGTCCCTATTCACCTTCCCTCAGCACTTGTAGTTTCACAGAGCACGAGCACACCACTTCTTTCTGAAGCTGACGAGTCCCTCTCCATTTGTCCATAATTGTCTCCTCTCCATCCTCTTCTATGCCATTTTTGTCACTGCTTTTTAGACAGTGTCTCCTCCTCGAGCGTTCAAGATGTGGCTGCACCAGAGACTTACACACTGTCTCGGCCTCAGCTCCTTCCTTTACAATAATTAACATTTAATTGGCCTCACTGCTGCTGAGCACTGACTTAACCTTATCAAAAACATATCTGCAGTGACTTGAAACGTTCCCTCTGCGCTGTAATGATTAATTTGAGGCTCCTGGTGTGTATTTACAGCTGCCTTCCCCCACAGATACTCATTTAACCTACCTTGGGATTACCCTGTGTTTAGTTCTTGGGCAATCTTTTGCTCTGACTTTCAGATTTGACTGTCCTGAAGAATTTTGGACCGTTTGTTTCTTCTGCCACCTCACTCGTCACTTCTTTTTTGCCAAATCACTGCTGACTGTGCTGAGCTGAGTAGGTTTCAACAAAGGACTCAGGGGAATCCACCAGTAACGGCTCCACACTGAGAAAACTCTTTCTCATACTTAAGGAGTTACTAGCCCAAGAGTAGCTCCTCTGCCTTCCCTCACATCAGCTTTACCTCTCCAGATGGTTTAGGTCCTGTATGAAAAATGTTCAGAAAGCTAAAAACTGGGTAATCTTACTCCACATGCATGCTGACTTCTCCAACAAACTCCTAATAGATTTACAACTCTCTTAAATCTCTGTGATGGAGCAAGCTGGCCTGAGAAATGGCTTCCTAAGTCCTTCCAAGACCTTTGATTCTTTGATGCAGGCCTATAAAATTCTCTGGGATGTACAAGAAAGCTGGGGAGGGACTTTTTACGAGGGCTTGTAGTGACAGGATGAGGGGTAACGACTTCAAACTGGAAGAGGGGAGATTTAGACTACATGAAATGAAGTTCTCTACTATAAGTTTGGTGGGACACTGGCACAGGTTGCCCAGAGAGACTGTGGATGTCACAGAATGTCAGGGATTGGAAGGGACCTCAAAAGATCATCCAGTCCAATCCCCCTGCCGGAGCAGGAACACCTAGATGAGGTTACACAGGAAGGCATCCAGGCTGGAGGTGTTCAAGACCAGGTTGGATGGAGCTTTGAGCAACCTGCTCTAGTGGGAGGTGTCCCTGCCCAAGGCAGAGGGGTTGGAACTAAATGATCTTTGACATCCCTTCCAATTCAAACCATTCCATGGTTCTTTGATACAGGCTGACCATCCAGGTATCTAATATCTCTATTCTACAATAGAGTGTCTGTCAACTTAGAATTTCCTTTTTAGCAGTTCTGCAGTTCAAACAACCCCTCCCTTTTCAAAGCCAGCATCTGGTTTGTCAGTGTTCCTCCTTCTGGTCATACAGCACATTCAAACCCTGGATTATGTATCATCATTAGGGGCTCAGCAATTTCACAGCTTCTGAAGAACATCTGCACAAAGAGCACGTGGCCCTAGTGACCTGTCACTGCTGGGTGTATCAGTTTGCCTAAAAGCTCTTCCTGTTGCCTCTCAGCAGGACCCTGTTTGTCTGACACAGACACACGTTCACCCCCTGAATGTTCAGCTGTGCCAGCTGAAGCCATCACTGTCTCCACTTATTCCCCACCACTTCTCCCAGCGGTCCATGTCCAGTAACCTGCCAGTGAGGCAGTGTGTCTGAGTGCTTCTTAATACGCTCCAGGCAAAAGCAGATGGGTTAAACAGTCTAATTGGCAGTTTAGGTAAATTAACCTGGCTGTTTTCCTGGAGCTAATTAGGAGACATGGAAACAAAATGCTCCATTTGCCATCTGATGGGAATGGCAACCTCTGGCAGGAGGTGGGGTTGATAAGCAGTGATGGGCAGTAGCTGAAGTCAGCCCTGGAGAAAGACAAAAATCGTGAAGAAAGCAAAGAATAGGGAACCCCTCTGACCCTTTCTGCAACATCTTCCATTATTCAGCCAACATCTGTGGGCTGGCTTTTTGTATGCCTCTTCTGCACCACAATGACATGTTATACCAGCTTCTACCCACTCCAGCAGACTTCCTGCTTCTAACAATCTTCCTGAAGCCATGATTACTGTTTATACATCTAGTGAGTAGCTCTGTTATAGGCCCCATCTGATCTGCCTTGATAGGACTTTAAAATTTAACATGTAGGAGGACATGCTTTCCTGGATAAGACTTCAATTTTTTTGAAGTGTATCTTCCTCTTCTTATAAAACTCATTTCAATAAGGATGTCTTTGATACCTCCTTTCACTGTCTTATCTACAGCATAAGCACTTGAAAATAAACCCTCATCTTCCAGGAAGAGAAGAATCCCTTTAGTTTCACCCCATGTACACAAGTCTCCCAGATCACTGGTGCAGTATTTGCCCGAAGCCTTCTGACCACAAACATCTGTCCACAATTAAAGCACAGAAACTGGATTCTGTATAATCAGGTCACCAAGCCAGATCAATCCTGGTGAAGCTGATGTCACCTGCAGTTACAGAGCAGGCTCCTCCCTGCCTTCAGGAGCCTTTTTCCTTCTGTCTCTGGATTCATCTTTCTGAAGTTCTGTCTTTTCACTCTAACCTCCCTCCTCCAGTGTCAATTAATGGCTACACCCCTCTTGGCTCCTAGGGGGAAACTGAATCCTTCTGCCCTGAATATCCTGCCCTGCAGCACATTGCACATACCTTCTTCTGCCCAGGGCTGGCTCTCTCCTTGCCCTGCAGGGATGCCTGAGGATGAATTCTCTGGTATGGCCTCTGGACTTGCTTTCTGCAGGAAGTGGGACCCCAGCTGTGCACTGGGAGAGCTGGTGGAGGCTTCAGTCACCACTGAAACAGAGTGTAAAGCAGTTCCCGTTAGCTGTGCTGTGTCTGCTCGAGGAAACACCACCAGGCTGTGAATCTACCCAGAGTCCTTCTCTGCTCAGGTCACAAAGTCAAGCAGGAGGAAGGTCCAGAAGGAGCAGAGTCCAAAAGAGAAAACAAAGGTAAGGGGATTCAAAGTGAGATTGCACCAAATTGTTAAGGAACAAGTGAGATTCCCCTGACAGTTACCAGCCCTCACTCTCCCCAGCCAGCCTGGAAGCTGATTGCCAGTCTCCCAACAACTCTCTTCCAGGCTTAGCTAACACACCATGAGGCGACAGTCTTGTCCAGCAGCTGGACCCCCCTGCCACAGCCCCTCCTCACAAGCCAGAGCTGCTAACCTGTCTGCTGAGAGGGCAGCGAGGAAAGCCAGAGGGACCTGTGCTCTCTCCTGGCGTCCTGCAGCGACCTCAGCCATGAGATCTGCCTGACCAGCTGCAGCAGCAGTGCACCGAGGGCTCCCTGAAGAAAAAAAGGTATGAATCAAGGAAAACTGCCCCGCTCCCTCCTCCTGTCCTGCTCCCAGCTTCTCCACAGCTCCCTCCCGGGGAGCCCTCCTCCCACCACGTCTCCTCTCCATGGAGAGAGCCCGCAGCTCCCACCCCGCTCCACCACCAAGGCCTTGCGGCCGCAGGCCCTGTCCGCTGCTCCTCACCCAGGTGACTGCTTCCAGCACGGAGTAGCGGGGCACCAGCCCGGGCAGGGGCCGCTGCCGCCTTCCTCCTCGCTCCGGGCCATCCGGGGCTCGTCCATCCTGACCACCGGGCGCCCTGAAACCACCAGAGAGCCCCGTGAAGCCGGCAGCCCCCCGGCCACCCCCGCTCCCCTCCGCGCAGCGCCCCGGGGGTCACCCCGCTCCCCCCGCGGCCCGGTGGGCTGGGCCCCGGGGTCCAGGCCGCACTCACCGCTCGGGGCCGGGGCCGGCGGCGCAGGCGGGTAGGGCGGG
>VYZX01010002.1:374952-612165 GCA_013401335.1 Brachypteracias leptosomus | reverse complement strand
GGGTAAGGGCTAGAGCGGCGTCAGACCATAGAGAGGGGCTAGAGCGGCGCGGAACGGCCCGGCGGGAGCGGCGCCCCCGGCCGGGAGTGCGGCGGGACGGACCAGCCCGGGCTGGGCGTCCCGTGTGGGTGGCCTGGGGAGGGACCGTGTGGATCCGCTGTGGATACGGGGGATAAATCCCCCCAGGGAGGCATGAGCAGGTTGTGCTGAAGGTCTGAGGTTTCTGTGAGGAGTCCCCGAGCCCAGAGGTGAGGACTTGTAATGGCGTCATGGAGTGGTTTGGGTGGAGAGGGACCTTTAAAGGTCATCTAGTCCAACCTGCACTGAGCAGGGACATCTGTAACTAGAGCAGGTTGCTCAGAGACCCGGCCAACATNATGCTGTGCTGTGCTGAGGACTCCAGAGCTGGCCCCAGCACTGCAAGGGGGGTCTCACCAGAGTGGAGCAGAGGGGCAGGATCCCCTCCCTGCCCTGCTGCCCATGCTGCTGGGGATTAGCCCAGGAGGACATTGGCTGCTGGGCTGCGAGTGCACGGGGCCAGCTTAGCTCCAGCTCCTCACCCTCAGGTCCTTCTCCACGGGGCTGCTCTCAACCCTTCATCCCCAGCCTGTGCTGATACCAGGAGTTGCCTCGACTCAGGTGTAGGACCTTACACTTAGCTGTTTTGAACCTCGTGAGGTTCAGATGGGTCCACTTCTCAAGCCAGTTCAGATCTCTTTAGATGAATCCCGTTCCTCAGGTGTGTCACCCACACCACTCAGCTTGGGGTCATCTGCAAACTTGCCTCAATCCCATTGTCTGTGTCATTGATGAAGATACTAAATTAGCAGTGGGGAGTGCTGAAGTATAGCTGAGCCTCTGATTACCTAATTAACCTGATGTGTGTGCCTTTTCTTGACCCAGAGTGGCCTGCAGGCAGCAGGACAGGTGGACATTTGGGTGTGCTGTGAGTGAATTAGGGAGAAATTGCCTCGTGCAAAGCACTTTTCTTAGAACAAGAAAGTAATTTCAGCTGTGATCAGAAACTCAGTCAGTTAATCTTCCTGTAATCAGTGATGTGATTAATTATATTTGAGGCATGGGTATAAACGTGAAACATTTGTGAATGGAAACGTGCAAAACTGCATGAAGATGCAGCTGTGGTTTGGGTGGTGTGTGAACCTGCACCCAGCTCTTGTCGGCAGTCAGCCTGGTCCTGTGATGGAAGGTGCTTGCAGCAGCCTGCCTTGGCTCCTGTCTGCTGCGTGTCTCACCAGTGTTGCGACAGGAGGTGGCAGAGTTCCCAACCTAGAGCCTGGAGTGCCCGTGTGAAAGAAGGATCTGCTTTAGGTTCTCCTCATCCTGGTGGTTTCCTCCAGAAGTGTGGCTCTGCCACCCCTATGCTCATTCCCGCTGAATGATGTACTTCATTTTTATTTCTTAGTTCCATAGGCACAGAATTTCTTGGTCATTCTGGCAGTTTGTCTCTCTTTCCAGAATATGGTGTTCTTTTTGCTGGTAATTCCTGTTATGGACTTGCAGTTCTTGTTCTGTATTATCCGTGTTTTATGCTTGGCTGGCTGCAAGTTGAGCTCCAAGGGTGGCTTTCCAGAAGACACATAATCGCTCTCTTTCATCAGCCCAAACACTTGCTTTAAACCACTGAATTTCTCTGGGTTTTCCCTAGCTTTTATTTTTTTTGTAGTGTCATATGGGACACAAATCTTTTATCCTTTTCACCCCAGATTTGGCTTAATACCTTAATTACAAAGTCATTTAGTTGCTTGTTTTAGTAAATGTGTTTGTAATTGTCTCATGTTAGTAGACTGGCATTTCCTAAGCTACTACAGTTTGTTTGAGGATGAAAATTACATGCAAAATAGAAATATCAGCATCTCCACTCTATAATCTTGCCTTAATTTTCTCGCTCATCAAGTTAATATCAGTAATTAATGCGCCAGAAACTTGAACTGCATTTGTTGGTGTTGGTTCATCCCAGCTCTTCTCAGCTAATGGCTGTATTTTGAATGCTGTTAGTCCTAGTTCCCTTTCGAGTCCCCAGCCCTGTGCTCTGTGATACTCTCTGGCTTTTCCGCAGTAGCAGAGCTCGGCTGTTTTGATTCCTGTCGTGAGGAGCTGAACAGGGTCTGTTGTGCAGTCGCTGTGGTTTTGTGTCTTGTCACTCTGGAGAAGGAGAGTAGCTGGATGAAGATGAGATGAAAGAGGGATTGTGAAAGAGAAAGGGGATTGTCCAGAGATGAGATAGCAAAGATCAGAGGTGTAGGCTGGCGTGGTAGCGTAGCTGAAGGAGTAAATCATAGAATTGTAGAAAGGTTTAGGTTGAAAGGGACGTTTGAAGCTCATCCAGTCCTAACCCCCTGCACTGAGCAGGGACATCTGCAACTAGAGCAGGTTGCTCAGAGCCCCGGCCAACCTCACCTGCAATGGTTCCAGGGATGGGGCATCGACCACCTCTCTGGGCAACCTGGGACAGGCTCTCACCACCCTCAGCGGCAAAATTTCTTCCTTCTCTCTAGTCTAAATCTCCCTCTTTTAGTTTCAAACTTGTCTTGTCACAACAGGCCCTGCTCAAAAGTCTGTCCCCGTCTTTCTGACAGGCCCCTTGAAATCCTGCAAGGCTCAAAGAAGGTCGCCCTGGAGCCTTCTCTTCTCCAGGCTGACCAAGCCCAACTCTCCCAGCCTGGCCTCCCAGCAGAGGGGTTCCAGCCCTCCCATCATTGCTGGGGCCTCCTCGGGCCCTGCTCCACCAGGTCCATGCTGTGCTGGGGATTCCAGAGCTGGAGAGAAAAGTGGTGTAGAGAGAATTGGCTGGAGCTATGCAGGCAGGAGCAGAGAGTGTTCTGTGTGAGGGCTGCTTCTTGTGCCTTTCCAGCTCAGCTAGTTCACATCCTTGCATCTTGCAGTTGGAAAGTGGGAAGGTTGTTGAGAAGGAAGAGGTGACAAGCCATGAGGAATTGCTGCAGGTGCAGAGTGTCTTACTACAGCTTTTTGGACTGTTGGTGGTGGCATTTTGTTCTGTGCACCCAGGGGTGCTGTGGGAAGTGGCCAATGTCATTGCAGAGCTGCTTTGAAAGGTCACAGTAAAAGGAGAGGATTCTGATGACTGTGGTGCTGAGGGATGTGGTTTAGTGGTGCCCTGCCAGTGCTTGGTTTATGGTTGGACTCGATGATCTTAAAGGTCTCTTCCAACCAAGATGATTCTATCATTCTATGAAAAAGGGCAGGCATCATACACTCATTCAAGAAGGGTAAGAAGGATTAGACAACTCTGAACCACTCTGTTTAACCCAGGTCTCTGGAGGTTGTGGCACCCCTTCTCCTGGAGACATTGTTTTAAGCATGTGAAGGACAAGAAGGAGAGTGTGAACAGCCAGGGTGGATTTGACAAGGGCCACCAAGCCTAACCAAGCTGACTGCCTTCTGTGGTGAGGCTGGCAAGGGAAGAGCAGTGGGGTTGTCTAACTGGACTTCAGCAAGGCCTTTGACATGGTCCTCTGTAGTGTCATCTTACCAAACTGGTGAGGTATGGATCGGGTAAATGGAGTGTATCTGGATGGAAAATTGCTTGGCTTGTTGGGCTCAGATGATGGTGATCAGTGGGCTAGTGCATGGAGTGTAGAGAAGAGGCTGAGGTAACTCTGTTTGCTATCACACAATAATTTTAGTAAAATAAACCCTTTGCTCTTTAGGGAAATAAATACTGTACGCCTTAAGAAATAGATTTATTTTGGTGGAAAGAGGAAACCAGACTGGTTGTAGAGAGCAAGTTAAAAACAAACATTGAAGTTCTAGGAGTTTGTGCACTCTGAGGGTGGTGAGACACTGGCCCAGGTTGCTCAGGGGGGTTGCAGATGCTCCATCCTTGGAGGTGTTCAAGCCCAGGTTGGACGGAGCTTGGAGCAACCTGGTCTAGTGGGAGGTGTCCCTGCCATGGCAGGGGGTTGGAGCTAGATGATCTTTAAGGTCCCTTCCAACCCAAACCATTCTATGGTACAACTTCTGAGGTCTTTTAAAAACCTTGTAATTGAAAGCACTGGATTAAACACTCACTAATGCCAGTCCCTCCTTAAAGTCCAGGCAAAACCAACATATCTCCAAGTTCTTGATTATTTCTTTGAGGCACATTTCCCACCGGAACTTTAATACCTGGGTGCTGGAGCTGTTTCCTCTTGTCTCATAGTGATTTTCTGGTAACTTAGGTTTTCATCTGCCTTTTTCTTTTCCTTTTTTTGAGCACAGTAACTTAGTGGAACGTGGATGCTTTGATACGCAACAGTTTATTTCCTAAAGCCAGAAATTTATGGCTAAAACCCCCACCATATGACTCCTACCAAGTACACTTGTAACATCCCAATTACAGACGATCTAGTTTCACAGCTCACAGACAAAGAAAATGTGTTTATTTTACTTTATTAGATTTCTTATAATATGTTCATACAAGCCCAAATGTGCATATACCCGCTCTGTCAATACCGCCAACTGCTATTTATTAAGTTTTATAAATTTTTCTGCACTAGGTCACTGTGTTGTTAAGCAGACATTGAATGTGGGATCAATGCTCAAGATGGGAAGGCTAAATTTCAAAGTAAACAGTCTCCTCTTTCTCTTAATAAGTTTATAAGGGCCGTTTTTGAAGGAGGCTTAATTAATCATAGGTCTAAACCCCTTACTAAAGCGGTTGTGTTTTTCTAACAAGAAAAGAAGGTATTTGGGTGTAAGCTGTAGCTCATGCTGCTGTTTCACTCTTCCCTGCCTGCTGCAAAGCCCCTCAGTCAGTCATTGTAATCCAGAGCTGGAACCAGGAGCACATTTTGGGGATATATCTTGTGGCTTTGTGATGAACTCGTAGGCCCTGGGAGAATCTCGTGGTGGTGACAGCCCCTGACAGTAAATGTCACAAGGATTCGGAGGGAGCTCAGAGCACTCCGCTGACTGCTATGGGAAGAGACGTGGTGACAGAAAAGCTGATTGATGAGCCATGCCACGGGTAGAGGGAGTGCTGCGTGGTGATTGCCTATCATGGGATGGTCCACAGGAGTTATTTCTGGGTTTCCTCTGAAGGGTGAGACCCACTCCAGCCGTGGTTTCACAGGGGAGACCTGGGGATTTGAGCCCTGGTGCTCAGCAGCCCCCGTTAAAGTAGCATTAACAGGCTCCAAAACTTAACAGGCTGTTTTAGCTTTACGCCTGGCATCATAACGAAACAATGGGAGCTGGTCAGCCATGCAATTACCTTTAGGAAGGTCCCTTTGTCAGCTTTTGCCTCCTCTCTTTAGTGCTGCTCTCGTTGTGTCTGGGCTGTGTGATCTGACAAGCCGGAGACGTTGATTACCAAGGCTCTCCCGATGGTGAGGCCGTGCTGCTGTGACACGGGCTTGTCGCAGCCATGTTAAGCGCAGCAGAGATGCTCCTGGCATGGAGCGGGGGTGTGAGGCACTATAGCCCACTCACCCAGCAAAGCATCCGCTCACACTGACCAATTAAATTGGCTTCTCTCTCATTAAAACCCTCGTGCAAGCCCTGGTATGTCACAGATCTTTAAAATCTCCATTATGAATTCCACTTTCTTCTGGGTATTTTTAGCTTGCACTTGAAGAAATGATTATTGTCTCTTGCACTTAAACATATCAATTTCAGCTCCATGGACATCTCCTTTGGGCCATATTCAGAGACCTGAGCTGACTTGAACTGCTGGACCCCTAGGGAGGTTTTCAACGCGGCTCCAAGCACTCGGACATTGGAGTCGTGCGAGAAGGAAGAGGGAGAGAAATTGAAGCCCTCCCCCCTTCCCTTTGGTAAGTCAGGAGCACATTCCTCACAGATTTACTTGGTTGTGCCAATTTAATGTGATTTCTTCTGAGGGCCAGGAACCACTCAAGGAAGGCTGACAGGTTTTATCAACAGAATGGAAACTGAAGTGATAAGGTGAGAGTTATTGACCTGATAACTAACAAACAGAAAACTTCAGTGTCCCTGAAGCTAAATATTGCACTCAGCAGGTAAGGAGAAGATGGCAACAGCTGTGGTCTTGTCACTGAGTGAGCGTGTGTTTTAGTGTAGAGGAGCAGGAGGTGAACTGTGAAAACAAACACATCCCGTTTGCTACAGACTATTTCCCTCTATTACTTTTAATGAGAGCTAAACTCCAAAATGCACAATGGGACAATAATATTTTAGATAGAAGGAGCTCTTCCTGCAGCCTCTAAATTCTGGACACCCGGTTGCAATTAAAACGATTGCCCGTGTATTATTAATAGCTCACCAGCAGTTTAAGGCTGTTAGCAGGTATGGGACCAATTGGTGCTGGCCACTGCACGGCTGAATGAGAAGCAGCTCTGTCCTTGAAGGAGCTGAGTTAACAACCCGAGCCCACAATGCTCAGAGGAGTGTGAAAATGAGAGAAATGTAAAACGGTGAGAGGAGCTGCCTTAAAATGCATTGCTGGAGAGCCTGGCAAGCAGCATGGCTGCCCTGCCATCGCCAGGGGTTAGGAAATGCTGCCTACCTGGGTTTGTAGTTGTTAATTCTGAAACGGCAGCTTGGGGAGGGCAGCTGGGAGAAGCAGCAGAGACCTCTAATGAATTATGATTCGGAAGTACTGGAAACAAAAAGTACTGCAAGTTCAGCAGTCTTCTCTCCCACCTTTTTCCCCTGATATTTTTTCCTCAGCTTGTGTATGAAACTTGGCTGTGGCAGTTCTCGCCCATCCCTTGAAATTCCTGTCTGACAGCATGTGAAGGCTTCAGCAGCAGAACAAAAAGGCACACGACAGGGCTCTTGTACGAGGTCCATCTCCCCTTTCCTGCCACTGGACCTGCTCAGTACGATTAGGAAAGACAAGTGGCAAGTGATCCCTTCCTATTCAGCTCCTGCACAGTTTGTGTTTCACGTGGAAGCAGTTTTGAACTGCCCGTGTTTGTCATTCTGCCGTGTGCCTTTTCTCTGGCCTGTCACAGCTGCTTTTTTTTTGAGGTGAGGTTACCAGAGCTGCCCTTGGTACTCAAGAAGCAGATGCACCATGAATTCATACAGTGGCAAAGTCACACTTCTCCCTCCTAACAATTCTGAACACTCTTCCTGGCTGCTGTTGAGCAATGAGGTGATCTATTCATAGGACTAGCTACCATAACGTCAAGATGCATTTCCTAAATTGTGCAAACTAGTTCAGAGCCCATCAGCCTGTGTGTAAAGTTAGTGCTGCTTTCCATGGATAGTCAGATTAGAGTTGTCAGGGCTGAAATTTATCTTCCACTTTATCGTCAGGCTGCTCAGTGTCATGAGATCCTGAAGTTTTTGTAGTAAATACTATCCTAATTAATTTAATTTTTCTCAGAAACCTTCTCTGCTGTTCCACCTACTTTCCAGCTCACTGAACACCATGGACCCTAATGCCCATGGGACTCCACTGATCATCATCTTCCACTGGGAAAACCCATCCTTTAGCTTTATCTTCGTTTTCCAAGATTAAACTATTATTTAACTCTGTGAGGTCCTTACCTGTACTCCCCAGCTGTGTAGTTTATTTCAGAGCCTTTGATGAGACCTCCAATGTTTGAGGTTTCTGGAAGCTTGGGGTGAGCTGGAAATACAGGGGAAAATTTCTCAGCTGAATCTGTTATTTACGTGTTTTTGACTCTTTCAAAGAATTCCAGCAGATTTCAGAGGCTTAGATTCCTTTCACAAAAGTCATGTTTGCTTTTATTCATGTATTCACTAATTCCATCCTTTAGCAGAGCCTCAGCCAATATGGCCAATATGGACATTGGACTTAGTGATCTGTGGTCTCTTGAATCACCACTGGATTTCTTTTTAAGACCTGATGAGTTACCTTCCAGTCCTTTGATAATTGCAGCAATTTTCAGCAAAAGGTTACATACTGAGGGCATTAGCTCAGAGGATTCATATTTAACATTCTGTAAAAGCCTTATAGGAGTATCATCTGCCTGCAGCCAGCGTTGTTAGTTTGTCTGGTTCATAATCTGCTCTTAACAACCTTAATTTAAGACAAGCCTTCTGTGAATGCCTTATAAACAAGATAGTGGTTTCAGAGTTTCTCCAAGATTCTCCAGGTGAACAGAGATCTTAAAAAATAGAGTTTGTGACTTTTTGTGATGGGATCATCTCTTTTGAGTGCTTCTCTCATACCTGTTTAGCTCAGTGGCTCTTGCAAGCTTCTTGCTCTTGATGTGTTCAAGATGGATTTATTACATTTTTTTTTTATTTCTTTAGCAAACTGCTCCTAAACTCTTTCTTCCGTCTATGTTATTGTGCTTTTACATTTAGTCTGCCAGAATTTATGTTCTTTTTAGTTTTCCTTTTTCAGACACAACTTCAGCTTTTTGCAGGATACCTTTTAACTTCCAACAGCCTCCCTGATCCTGCTGTTTTATGATGCTAGCTTTTTGTTTTTTCTCTCAAGTCTTCTTTGACAGGTTATATGCATTTGCTTTGAGCCTCCAATATAGAATCCTAAAATAGTCTACCTGCCATCTGAAAACATTTTACCTTTCTGGCTGCCACTCTGAATGTTTTTTTTTAACAAATTTCCTCATTTTTGCATTCCCTTTTCCTGGAATCAAGCACAACCACTGCACTTGGCAACATTTCTTCATTTCAGAGTATGCAGACATAGAATCATAGAATTGTTTGGGTTGGAAGAGACCTTTAAGAACATTGAGTCCAACTGTTCACCCAGCACTGCCAGGTCACCACTAACCCATGTCCCTCAGCACCACATCTCCACAGCTTTGAAAACCCCTCCAGTCATGGGGACTCCACCACTGCCCTGGGCAGCCTGGGACAGCCCTTCACAACCCTTCTGGAGAAGAAATTGTTCCTCATGTTCAACCTAAACCTCCCCTGGTGCAACTTGAGGCTGTTTCCTCTTATCCTATCACTTGTTCCTTGGGAGAAGAGCCCGACCCACACCTGGCTCCAACCTCCTTTCAGGGAGCTGATGAGAGCAAGAAGGTCTCCCTTGAGCTTCCTTTTCTCCATGCTCAACACTCCCAGGTCCCACAGCCATTCCTCACCAGACTTGTGCTCTAGACCCTTCCCCAGCTTTATTGCCCTTCTCTGGCCGCACTCCAACCCCTCAATGTCTTTTTTGGAGTGAGGACCCCAAAACTGAACCCCATTATCATGAATCAGATAAAAGGAATAAGGGTTTTGGTCTAGCCCAGTCTCTAGGAAGCCTGGAAATATCAGCCATTAACATTTCTCTAATGTGAAGTTCAATAATTTCATTAACTGAGAAACAGAAGGAGGTGGCTTACCAGGGTGGAGATGGTGGGAATTCCTGCCCTGGAACATGAGCTTCTCTCTCCAACCTGCAACAGACAAAATGACAAGTAATTGAGGGGGATGGGGGGGTGGAGAAGCAGTCTGGGCTGATTTGTTGCCACATCACTGAAGTTTGATACCAACTAGCATGAGTGGTTTTGGGCAGAGCCCATCTATCTATACCGTGCTGGTGGGAACCAGAGTGAGATAGCAGAGTCAGGATGACAATGCCCAGTTCTCACATCACCAAGAAGTCTGGAAGGACAGTGTGTGAACACAAGTAGTTTTTCACTCTGATAATGCTGGAGAATCAAGAGCTTAAACTACTTCATGACCTCAGTTTGCATATAACAAAATCTTGGTAAGGTCTGACCACAAAAAGGACGAATGCCGCAGTCGCGAGAGGCTGGTTTGGCAGCTGAATTTTTGTGTCTCCAAATTCAACCTTCTCCTCCCAGTGAGTAGTAGCTGCTTAGAAAGAGCTTGGAGGCTGCTCTGAAGCTGGTGGTGATGAGTGGTCTTTGCCACACACTTTATGTGACTAACACTGGCTCACGAGTGAGGAATGTTTATTTGGAGGTTGAAAGGCAGCACCACAAGGTCCGTTTAAAGCCAGGGTGAAGCAAACACCGCTGGTTACAGTGCGGCTGCTGACTGGCATTGACTGCTTAGCAACAGCAGGAGTGATATGGATACAGATGAATCGACTGTTTTCTGAGCAAGCTGGGTAGGAACAGAAGCAATTAGCTGCTGGCTGATGAAAAGGCATGCTTAATTATTAGTATAATTATAGATATAATAGGCCAGGAATTATTCCGTAAAAGTAAGAAAGCCAATATGTTACAAAGAAGGTAATCGGAATGGAAGAGAAAAGAACAGCAGTGTGAGTTCTTGAGAGGAGATGTAAAGAGTTAAGGTGATAGATCTGGAATCTTTTGGGTTTTCACTCTGTGATATATCAACTCATTATAACAATAGTGTTAAGAATATACAGAGCTAGCGAGGTCTGTGGCTGGTATTATTTCTGGGTTTATATAATGTTGATTTAACTGATTGTATGCCAGGGAAATCACAGAATCCCAGCGTGGTGGTGGTTGGAAGGGACCTCTGGAGATCATCTGGTCCATCCCCCCTACTCCAGCAGCTCACCCAGAGCAGAGTGCCCAGGATCACGTCCAGGCACCTTTGGAATCTCTCCAGAGAAGGAGACTCCACAACCTCTCTGGGCAGCCTGGGCCAGGCTCCAACACCCTCACACCAAACAAGTTTCTCCCCCTGTTCAGATGGAACCTCCTGGGTTCCAGTTGGTGCCCGTTGCCCCTTGTCCTGTCACTGGGCACCACTGACAAGAGTCTGGCCCCAGCCTCTTGCCCCCCACCCTTTAGCTATTGATCAGCATTGATCAGATCCCCTCTAGGCTTCTCTTCTCCAACTCAACAGCCCCAGGTTTCTCAGCCTTTCCTCTTCAGATGCTCTTTGGTTGAGCTGTATGTTCATAATTAAGGTGTATTTTCATAAATCTCAGAACCTGCACAACTTCACATGTTGCTTTCCTTCCAGCAATGCTACAACACAGCCATTTAATTTGATGGATCCCATGGGAAGCTCGGCCATAGCTGGTTCTGATCAATATTAGTAATTGATTATAATTACTTGATCAGGCAGCACTCCTTTCCCTTGGCACCCTGAGAAGCAGTCGTGACTATGAAGCAGTCATGCTGGTCAGCTGCCCTGCTTGGCCACTGCATCTTAAACTGTTTTCCATGCCCAGTGGGGAGATGGTTGGAGATAACAGGCTGAGCTGCACTACCAGAGACATGAGGAACCCGTTGTTAATTTAGGGAGCGTAATCACTGAAATGGGTCATCTGGGGAAGATTTTAAATACATAGGTGGTGCTGGTCCTGCTTTTGTGCCAGGGATGGGACCAGGTGCTAATGGCAGCTTCAGGGATCTGGTGTCTTCTCTGAGAATCTGGAGCCATGAGGCCCCAGATGTACACAATTTTTTCCTAAAGCTGTAGTAGTTTCTAAAATTATAGCAGTGAAATGGGAGACTGGCACCAGCAGCTCTAATCTAGATTCTTGGAGTCTGAGAGCAGTGGTGCCAAATGATTACAAACCCCCTTGCCCATTGCACCAGTTGGAAAGGAAAAATCAAGATACAAAGATTTTATTGGATTAGATTTGAGAACCGATTATTAAAATGGCTTTTGATTAATGAGTTGTGAGTCAAGCTGGTTTGGCAAATAGCATTTTGATAAGGTATTTGTAAGACAGATAGTGGTAAGATGGGGAAATGAACGTAAACCACTATAACTGTAATGATGATGTTAATGCAGAAATGATGTAAATGTGCATGAGCAATTGCTCTGTGAAGTCACTGGGGTACATCAGGACAAATTGAGTACAGACAAACTCTCATCAGCAGAGCTCAGAATCACTGACAAGTGAAGCTGGATGAAATCTCAGCTGATCACTCAGTCCATCTCCTTCTTCAACAGCAGAATGGCATCTGGCCACGACATTCTCAGTAAATGCAAACCTGTTGTTTCTCTTCCATTTTCTAGCAGACTTTTATCTGCTACCCGAGTATTCCTGACTCTGTCAGAGCTGTTGTTGCTTCTCTCCATGGTCTTCTCTCTTTTGAGTGCCTCCTGTTCTGAGCCTCTTGATTCAGGTCATGTTTTCCAGACCTCTAACTGATATTGTTATTCTTGCTGCTTACCCTGTCAACCTTTTTTGAGGAGCAGTACCCAAGGCTGGTCGTGCCTCTGCACTGAGGCCTTACTAGCACCGAGCACAGTGAAAGGCCCTGCAAGATGTCTTACAGGTAATTCTTTTGTTAACATACCTGTGTAGTGTTTTCCCTTTGCTCAGGACAGTAACCCCAGTGCAGCTTGTGATCTACCAGAACCTTCAGATCTTTTTTTTTTTTTCCAGACTGCTTTCTGCCCAGCTGATGTCTGTCCTTTATTTGTGCACTTTACTCCTAAGTTAAAACGCTACACTTTTTACAATTGAGATGACTCCTATATTTATAGACAACTTGTCCAAGTTGTCAAAAGTTTTTAATACTGCTATCCCCCATGTATTTGTAGCCACTCTTCGCAGATTTAATCTTGGCAGATTTAATAAACACAGAGTCCATTCCCTCATCCAGGCTATCAATAAAATATCGAATGGAACTTGGGAACAGCTGAGTAACCATTCAATTTGTCCTTAACTTTTCACAGTGAACCATTGGAAACCACTCTCAGAGTGTGGATTCCAACCAGATTTGTGTCGTGACTTGTGGGACAATGTCAGAAGCCTCAGTGACATTGAGGTATGTGGTATCTGTTGATTCTTCCTACCCACAAAGTCTCATCCATCACAGTGCATCTCTCTGATGAGGAAAGGCTGAGAGATGTGGGACTGTTTAGACTGGAGAAGAGAAGCCTGAGAAGGGATCTGATCAATGCTGGTCAATAGCTAAAGGGCGAGGCCGAGAGGCTGGGGCCAGACTCTTGTCAGTGGTGCCCAGTGACAGGACAAGGGGCAACGGGCACTAACTGGAACCCAGGAGGTTCCACCTGAACAGAGGGAGAAACGTGTTTGGTGTGAGGGTGTTGGAGCCTGGCCCAGGCTGCCCAGAGAGGTTGTGGAGTCTCCTTCTCTGGAGAGATTCCAAAGGCACCTGGATGTGATCCTGGGCCCTCTGCTGCGGGTGAGCTGCTGGAGCAGGGGTTGGACCAGATGATCTCTAGCGGTCCCTTCCAACCCCCACCACGCTGGGATTCTGTGATATAAATCAAGTCAGCTTGTTTTGTTTATGAGGAGTTCATGTTGACAAATACTCATCTCTCTGTTAGTTTCTGTGTTCTTAGAAATCATTCAGATTATTCTGGTGTTTGTCTTTTCCAGGATGTTAAATATTTTGGTATCTTAGTTATTTTATTTGACTTGTAGGTGATAGCTAGTGGTTCCAGTTGTTTGAAAGTGTAAGAACTTTGTGGGCTGCTGTGAAGACAACAGATACAAACCTCTCACTGGGAGAAATCCTGTGCCAAATGTGGAATTTCTCTGATAGCGCAGGGACACAAAAGACTCTCAGGAGAGTGGTGGAAGGAATGTTTTAACAAAAAGAAATTATTTTATTTCAGTCTGAGTAATTATGATGCAAATCAGCTTAATTTAAAAAAAGAGATTTCAGACTAGCTTGAGAGAATTCTGAACAGTTTTGAATACAGGTCTGAACAGTCTTATAGAAATACAGACAGGTAAAAGGAGAAGTTGTGAAACCTTAATTTTGGGCTGTGCTGACTTCTTTGCCTATAATAGATTGGTAGTGAACTCCTAAGAAAATAGAAATAGAGATTAGGCTAAATTTCATAACCTTTTAACCCAGAAAGCCTGGATCTCCTCAGGAAAGTGTTTTCTGAACTCTGATATATACTCACTGTTGACAGGGGCTTATCCAGAGAACAGAGTGACCTTTGCACAGCTCAGGGAGAAGCGTGTGTGTGATAAGTTTTAGTATCTCCTGTTCTGTGCCTGTGAGTTTGATCTGCCCAACACAAGGTGCTGCACTTCGTCTGCTGGCACTTCACACAGTAGCAAATACTCCTGCAGGATATCGATAGGAAAGCTCTGGTGGAGGAGTCAAGGCAGCAGAATATGCATTGCCTTGGTGAGAACAATTTGCTGCTTTTCAGAAACTTTGATTTTCCCTGGAGTCAGCATTCTAAAGGGCAAAAAAAAGCACCACCCAGCAATGAGCCTTTGGGTTGGTACCATTTCCGTGGTGTGTTTTGTTATGGAGAATTATCATCATGGTTGTGTCTGCAACTGTTCTGAAGATGGAACTGCTGGCAGAGGAAGGAAATCAAAAGTGTCATTGAACTCCCAAAATAGAGGCACATGTGTTCTGTGTTGGCTGCAGGAATTTTGAAATGTGAGCAGGGACCCTGTGATGACTGTTCCTTCTTTCATCCTTTTTTCCACCATCTTCTGCAGTATAGATCCCCTTCTGCTCCCTGGTCTGCTAAGCTTAAGGAGCTGTAGAAGTATTCTAGAGCTCATTGAGGTGTGGAAAATCACTCCTGCTTTCTGGTATCCTTTGGCCAAGAAGGCCACCAGCATCCTGGCTTGTGTCAGCACTAGTGTGGCCAGCAGGACCAGGGCAGGGATCGTCCCCCTGAACTGGGCACTGGGGAGGCTGCACCTCAAATCCTAGGGTCAGTTTTGGGCCCCTCACTCCAAGAAGGACATGGAAGGGCTGGAGCATGGCCAGAGAAGGGCAATGAAGCTGGGGAAGGGTCTAGAGCACAAGTGTGGTGAGGAGCAGCTGAGGGATCTGGGGGTGTTGAGCCTGGAGAAAAGGAGGCTCAGGGGAGACCTTCTTGCTCTCTACAACTCCCTGAAAGGAGGTTGGAGCCAGGTGGGGTCGGGCTCTTCTCCCAAGGAACAAGTGATAGGATAAGAGGAAACAGCCACAAGTTGCACCAGGGGAGGTTTAGGTTGAACATGAGGAACAATTTCTTCTCCAGAAGAGTTGTGAAGGGCTGTCCCAGGCTGCCCAGGGCAGTGGTGGAGTCCCCATCCCTGGAGGCGTTTCCAAGCCATGGAGATGTGGTGCTGAGGGGCATGGGTTAGTGGTGCCCTGACAGTACTGGGTTCATGGTTGAACTTGAGGATCTTAAAGGTCTCTTCCAACCAAAACAACTCTATAATTCTATGATTTTATATCTCAGAAGTGAGTCATTTCTTAATAGCGAGGACTTCTGAGTATTAACTCCAGGTGACTTCCACTGCAAGGCAGCAGTTAACATCTTACTATGAATTGATTTGGAGAGAGAAAAAGATGAAAATTGCATAAGTAGATAAATTTTAAAGAGCCAGAAATAATAGTGACATTAAAATTGGCGGAGAGAACCGAGCTACACTAACAATGGAGCATTTTAAAAACAAGTGGGTAGCTAGGAAAGGGTGTAGGGAGACATGCTGCTTGGAGATCACAGAGCCACCTAAGCTTGACAGCTTCTATGACTGCATGAAAGGGAGAGGCACAGCCGAGCCCCCGCTCTCTCCCAGTGTGTTATACTGCACAGCAACCAGCTTCAGTGCCACGGTGCTGAGAAAAAGCCTCCCTCTATTTAGTATTCATTATAGATGGGGTTTTTCAGCTCGCAGCGCAGCGGTGTGAACAAGCCGCGCTGGAGGGAGAGCGGAGAGCAGCGTCTCTCCAAGCTCTGATTTATTTCTTGTTGGTATTTACTAACTACACAAACCTGCACTGGGTTTAGGGAGGGAAAGTAACTCTCAAACCACCCCCATTTTGCAGCGTTGGTGCAGGAAGCCGACACACCAGGAGGCAGAACAATTCCTGCAGTAGGAGCAGGCGTGTGAGGCGCACCCTTGTGAGGCTGGAACATCTGGTAGGTTGGTGTCTGTGGGTTGTTGTGGATCCTCAGGCCTGCCTGGGTTCTGCCAGCTGCCTGCTTTATGTGCCTTTTAGGTTGTGTTTTGTAAACCTTGTCTGCGTGAGGACAGGGCTTGTCCCCATGGACAGGGTGCTGTGGGGCTGGGACACCTACATCTGGGAGCAAAAGGCAGCCTGGACAGACCAGTGTCCTAGGAGGGACCAGTGTCCTAGGAGGGACCAGTGTCCTAGGAGGGACCAGTGTCCTGAGTACCCCGAGGTTACTGGGATGACACCAGCTAGTGACACAGCACTTGGAGAGCTCTCCTACCTGCAGTCCTGCCCTTGCAGAGAGAGATGCGTGGCCCACACTGCATCCCATGGGATCTGACCCCACATTTTTTTGGTGTGAGATCCTTTCTTCCAGGTGAGCTGGATGCCAATCACCCAGAAAAGCAACAGGGCTTTTCCAGCATCCGTGAATCACTGATGAGTAAGTCACAAGGGTACTGAGCACAGCAGCAGAGGTGGGAGCTTTCACCCCAGCTCCCCACGGCCTCCCCAGAGCTGCCCAGCAGATGAGAGATCTGGCATGCTGAGGAAAGGCCACAGGCTCGTGGTAGTGTTGGGTTGATGGTTGGACTTGAAGATCTTAGAGATCTTTTCTGACCTTAATGATTCTATGATTCTGAGATCTTTCCAGCTCTCCTCTCTGAACGAGTGAGTTCACATCATTGTGCTGGCACAGGTGCATTCCTGCTTTGGAGTGGGCATTCTCCTTTGGGAGTTACTTCCACGTTCCCTGCCTTTCTTTTACCTGTCTATGATACAAACTCCTCACAGGCTCTTGGAAAACGTGGTGCTAGAGGTTCCTCTGCCCACCTCACCCAGCATCCAGCTCCCTGCAGTGCCCTGGCACCATCCTCCCCATCCTTCCCCTTCCAGCTGGAGGTGTTGGATGTCCTCTTTCCTCCAAAGCCTCCCTTCTTTGAAAACACCTTGGGGGTTACCTTTTTTTTCAGAGGGATTCATGATAGAGTCTCTCAGCAGTGTTTGATTTCCCCTTGCACAGTAATACCTAACTTAAAAATGGGACCTATTCAAAGGTGCAGAAGCTTCTTAAAAATAAATTAAAAGCAGCTGCTATAAGGATGTAGAAGATGAGAAACTAGATAAAAACACCCTACCTGAAGCTCGGAGCAATATATCACTAAGTGAAATAATTCTACATGGGACCAAAAAGGCAATATTCTAACAGCAGAGTGGAAGAGAGTTTTCAAAATTGGGGTTTTCTGAGCAAATAAAGAAACTATTAGAAAAAAAAAAAAAAGCATTAACTCTGAAGCTAAATCTGTAGGGCAGGCAAGGGAAAATTTTAAAGTGCAAACTCACTAGAGTGAGTGAATGAGTGAACAATAAAAATACTAGTAAAAATACTTTTAAAATTGCTGGAGTCAGGTGCTTTTCCAGAGGTTTGGTGAACGGATGACCAGTCTCTTAAGAAATTACTGTAAGAGAGGAAAACTGCTGTTGAAAAGTAAACAAACGTTGTGTTTGTGCTCACTATGGTTGAGGTGGGTTGTTCTCCTAGGAAAGCCAAACTTATGGGGACAAGTATAAGGAACTGTCTCAAATTAAATGACAATAAAATGCATTTTAGGACTAATTGATAAGATGAAGAGTCAGACATTGCCAGGACCATCTGGTAATCACTCAAGAGCTCTGGAGGAAAACAAATATGCAATTATGGAGCTACTATAGTGTGTAACCCGTCACTTAAATCAGTCTCCCTGCAGGAGGGCTGGAAGCTGGTAAATGTGACAACAATCCCTGAGAAGGTCCCCAGGAGTGGTGCAGAACTGCAGACGGTCACACTGGAGGCTGTACAGAGCAAGTGAGTAGAAATGATAAGAAAAGAATGATTAAGTGGATAAAACCCATATTAAGGCAAGTTTTTCTAGTGAGAAACCACGTTTCACAGATTTGTTAGAGCTTTTGGAAGGGTCCTGGAGAATGACCCAGTCATAGCAAGGTGTGAAGTGCTCTGGTGGGTCCATCCTCCTGCACTGTCCACCTGTTTTTGCTGTGACTGTGATTTTTCTAAGCCTCACTAATTTCCCCCCTGCTGCCTTCTCTCTGAACTGCGAAGCCCCTTCAGTGTCTCCTCCAAAGCAACAATGAGAAATCAATTTAATCTGGTTGATGATTCTTTACAAAACTTGTAATTGAGCTGTAAAATCCCTTGCCACGGGATATTATGGATGCTCAAAGTTTACTCGTGCTCTGGGGGGTAACAGTGAGAGTTAATGGAGAGAAGTTAAAGCATAACCTGTTAAATAGTAAAACCAAGGATTGTGACTCAAAACGTCCCAAGACACTTATTGCTGGAAAACAGAATAATATTCCAAGAAAGCACTGCTGCATGCCTGGTGTGTTCTTAAAACTCCTTCCCCAGGCATCTGTGTCAAAAACCAGATGGTGCAGTAGAGGAACCTTCCATCTGACCTGGTGCAGCCTTCCTTGTACTTTGTGAGGTTGTTCCAAGGGAAAATGAAACGTGGATTTGAGTGTAAACACTTGTGATGGTAACAGTGAACAGCCAGCAGCCAACGCTGAACTCCTCTCCCCACTATCTCAGCAAACAATGAATTTTTATTTGAATGCTGATGAAGATCTCCCCTCAATGCTGCTGGGGCTCATCTAGCAATATAAAGAGAAAAGCTCCATGGTGGAGATAAAGAAAGGGCCTTTATAAAGGGGTGAAAGTGTACTGCAAATATTGATGTCATTACCCACTCGCAGGTCAAAAATACACATGAAGTTACTGCTGTAATTTGAAGTAGGTAAACAAGTATTAAGAAAGGTTTCTTGCAATTAGTGCTTTTGTCATGAGCTGAAAAGGAGAAATTTGTATTTCTTGTATTCCTTTAACTCCAAGTGATTCTGGGCTTGTAGGCAAAAAGTGGATCTTTCTGCAGCCATCTAATCTATTCTAGATCTCTTTTGGATCAGAGCTGAGGCAAGCTTCTTTTACAAATTTGTGCTGCAGCCTACTAAATGAGCTGCTCCTTGCCAGGAGAATATTACATCCAGTTCTGAGAAAAATGAACAGAGTCAGCTTGTTTGAGAGCTAACTGATGCTTACTCACAACACTGATAAGCCTGACATTTACTGAGAAGTGCCACAATTCTCAGTCCAATGAAAAATCCCAGGAGGATTTTTCTTTTTCTTTTTTTTTTTTTCTTTTCACTGATGCTTCACGTTCTATTGACTCAGGATAAGCTGGAGTCTTCTGAGGTATTTTACTCAAAAAAGAAGAATAATGATGTGGAGCCCAGCTCCTCTGCTTGAATTCTGTACAGATGTACCAGCCTTCCCGGGCATGGTTCTTAGTGATCGTGGTGTGTTTAATGATGCTCTGCGAGTTGTTGGCGCCATATGTGTCATCTTTCATTCCTGTAGTGTATTAAAAGTACTTCTTAGTGCCTTGATTGCAATTACAAAAATTATCCTTGGAATAATACCACTGAGCAACCCCAGCCCGAGCTGGTGGTGAAATGCTCTGTGCTTGACTTTCCACAGCATCCACCATAGCCAGCCATGCAGATTCTTCAGGAACAGGCCCTGCCCAACAAAGACTGTCAGAAGGGTTTTGAATGTTCAAGTAGATTATGTCAAGCAGTTCCCTTTTGATCATCATTAGAAAGATAGGTTCAAATAATTCCGAAATATTAGTGATGCAAAATTTTCATTACAGACACTGCGATAATTAGCTCCCAGCATATCCCACTCCTTATCAAGGAATTCCATTCTTCTGCTTTTAATTACCATTTTGACCAACTTTCAGTCAGCAAAGCTGTTTCTCTGCCTCCTCTTACATCCTTTTCAAGTGGACAAGAAACCCAAATAGCGGCTAAGAATTTTCTGACAAAACTGTTTTTCAGGGGGGAAAAAAAAAATCTTATTTATCAAAACTTGAACTTTTCCCAGGAACATATGTTCCAGATGTCAAGAGTTGCAAAATCCATCACTTCAGGTGGTAGTTTGTTCCCAAATTTAATCATCACTGCTGTTAAAAAATGTGTGTTTCATTTCTGGTTTGAATCACTTTCATTTTTCAGCCCTTAGTCTTTCTTCTGTCTCTGCTAGATTAAAAACTGTTGGTTGATATTTTCCCCTTGTGAAAGTGTTTATTGAGTAGCCCCACAATTGAGCTGTTTAAGTTTCCCAGTTACACGTTCTTCTCTCCTCATATACTTTTTATGGCTCTTTTCTGCCCCCAATCTAATCTTTCAACAGCTTTAAATGTGAGCAGCAGAATTAGATATACTGGTGCTCCCAGGGATGCTGTACCTGGAGGTTCAGTGGATTCCTGGTTTCTAATCACTTCTCCCATTTTTATCACGCTTTTACCCTGAGCGTTTGCGCTGAGCCCTGGCCCATTTAGACCTCCCAGGTCATAACCAGTTCACTCCAAGATATTTTCCTTTTCTACCAGAGCAGCCCATAATCTCAGCTGGTTCATTGACTGCCTGTTCTTGAGCTTATTCCTCTCCTACCTTGTAAAGAGCAGCTTCTCTGTGGATGTTCAGGATCTACTTGTTCCGAAAGCTGTCACACTGTGTTTCTATAAATTGCTTCTCTAGCCTTTTTTTTCCTTTGTGCCATTATATCAATTTATTTATGAATAATAGCAGTCCCCACGTTTAGTGTTTCACCTCTCCACATTCAGCACGCAGTTTTCTTTCTCTGGTGACTGATGGGGTAACACTCCTCAGAGATTTACATTCTTACTGCCAGGCAGTTTCGGTGTGTAGTCTCTTCCAGTAAGAATTTTAGCCTGACTGGATTCCTTAAAACATTCTCTTTGATCTAAAAAAAAATATTCTTTCACTTTTATGACTTATACTCTCATTTCTGTGGTTTATGGCCACATGCTGTGGAATGCCATTGGTTTTGTCACTGGGATTTACTACTTTCTACTTTCTGCTGTGTCAAGATCTGATTTTATGGGCTATGTTTTACTTCATCTAGCTTTTTTTTAAATTACACTCCCCCCCCGATTTTTATATAGATTTATTGTTCTTAATTTGGGGGACACCTTTGTTTAACTTCTTAGTCCAATGTCATTTTGATAGCATAAAATCTCACCTATTTACTGCTCCTATTCCCGTGCTAACCTTTTTCTCTATTCTGGCTGGATAAACAGAGTATTTTTGTTCTACCAACCCTTGTTTGCCTTAGCTCCTGACAGATTTCCCCCAGCTCCCACTTAATTAACCACATCAGATATGTTTTCCTTGTGAAAAGTCTGATTTCACTTTTGACTTTTGATGGAGACTGTCACCTCCGGATAGCGTCGTCTTCTCCTCTGCCTAATTGGAGTTGTGTGTGGAACTGGAAGGATTTCAGAGAACCTGTCAACAGCACCCTGGGGCTAAGTCTTCTAGCCAGCAGCCTGACTTTGCCTTCCAGGATCCTTCACTTGCATTTCCCTTTAAATGTGTGACATGCAGTGGGACCTCCTGCTCCTCCTCAGTTCTTTCTACCCTCCACCCAGGTGTCTCATAAAAGACCCTTTCCTATCCTGCCTGTAAGTCTGCAATCTCTGTCCTCACACGTGTGGCTGCTGGTGTGCCTCTAGTATTTAAATTCCAGTTGTTCTCAAATGAAAATGTATTTCCAGATACAGCCTTCCTAGAGCTGTCCGCTTGCTTTTCCTCAGCTGGCAGGCAGGTTCCTGCTCTGTTAATTCTGCTGGGCTGTGCTATGTGCTCAGGATCCACCGTGAGAGGAGGCTCAGGCTCCTCAAAGGTGAGAGGAGGTCAAGCAGTGTGAGCTTGGCCTGCTCCCTCATGGCCTTTTCCACTCTGTGCCTCATGTTGGTTCTCTCTTTGTTTCTCCAGATTAGGAGCTCTGGCCTCAGACTGCTCAGGGTATGTGCTGTGAGAGCTGTGTGGGTAATGAAGACAGTAGCTGAAGCAATTCCTGAAGCTTTAGTGACTACCCTGGAAGCTCTTGGAAGGCAGGTAAGATCACTGAGCACTGCAGAAAGGCAAACACAGTTTACTTATTTGAAAAGGAGAAATCGGGGAATTAGAGACCACTTTTCCCTGAAACAAGTCTGAAAAATTATTACATGCTCAAATTAAAGCAAATAGAAGATAAAAAGGAAAAAAAAAAAGAAGAAGACAGATTTACCAAGAATAAATCACGCAGTCTTACTCTAATTTCCTTCTTTGAGAAAATAATGTCTAGTAGATGAAGAGGAGGCAGCAGATGGGACATATTTTGCTTTAGGAAAGCTTTTGAAACTGTTCCACATGATTCTCTCAGAAGCAGACTAAAGAAATATGGTCTGTATCAGCGTGCCCAGCATTTCTGGCTGGGTGAGACACTTACCTTGTTTCTGTGTAAGGGAGAGACCATATGTTGCAGCCCTTCCTCTAATGCATAAGTGCAAGTGTAGAAAAGCTGGTGCTTCCTGGGGCAGTGAGATTAATTGTGTATGTGCAGAAAGATCCACGTGAACAGAGGCACTGAGTGGGCTCCCAGCAAAGATGGACTCAAAATAGTCCAGCCAGTGGGCAGCCCTCCTCCCTGTGGACGCTGGATCCAGGAGGAAGTGAAGGAGACCACAGCCAAATTCATTGTCCTGGCAAGTCCCGTGCAGTTCATAGCTGGAGGTTCATCACTTAGAAGGTCCTTGATACTGCTGTAATGTGGGTGGCAATGGTGCACTGTCAGGCTGAGAGGTTCTTTTGACTGGAGTCCTGCTGGCCTAAGTCCTGGGCCCAGTTCTCTGCAGTTTTTTAATTAATGACCTATATGGTTTCACAAAGACCTCACTGAAAAAATGTGTGGATAAACCAAGATGCACTGTGGAGGTTGGCATCAGACTTCTAAGGATCTTGAGAAACTGCAGAAAGCGATCCAGAAATCAACAGCATGAAATAAAAATAAACAAGTGCTGTGCGTGCCACAGTTATGAAAGAGGAAACAAATACCAAAATATATATATATATATGATATAACTGCCTCCCTGGAGCGTGCCAGGAAAAGATATGGGAATTAGAGAAAATAAAAAATTAATTGTGAGCGAGCAATCACGAAAGTCTCATACTGGGAGGTGTTAATGAGATGTATTATTAAAAAATGGAAGTCTCTTTTTTTCTCAGTGCTGTTGAGGCCGTTGCTGGACACTCTTAGTGCTAGAGGGAGCTGGTGTAGGGAGTGATGTGGGTACCCACAACGGGGGAATGAGGAGGAAAGGAATTCTGAAAGAAATTCTGAGAGTGGAATCGTGGTGTTATAAATTGTCAGGGTAGCAGACAAGCAGATTCTCTGTTGTCGGTGAGGCAGTTTTTACAGGAGAGATAAGCTGTATAAATCAATGTGAAACTAGATTGCAAACGAGGTGTTAACATTCAAAAGCAATGAGGTATTTTTATAGTTGACAGTTGTGGGAACTCACCAAATAAGCGCCAGCACGTGGCTCAAGATCACAGCTCCTCTTCAAGGGAAATAAGAAAATTCTTGTAATTTAGAAAAATGGAAGGAAGGGAAATCAATAAGGTTGAGGAAGGAAATACCGAAGAATGGTCTCAGCAATTAAAGTCTCAGCTAAGTAGGCCCCCTGAAAAATAGGCAACTAGATCAATAAAAAATATAGAAATATATCTATAGAAATGCTGCAATTCTGAAGCCTAAAAGAGGTGAACTAGACTGTCTGTTTTTAAAGGGAGTTATTGACATAATAAATGCCTCAAAAACTTGGCAGAAGGGTAGGAAACTGGAATAATGGGGAACAGATTGTAGAGGGAGGCTGGGAAGGGGTACATTAGTGGTGAAGCACTGGAGAGTATGAGGAATTGTCCCTAAATGAAGTTTCAGCAGAGGACATTTTGGAACAAATCAATAGAATGAACAGTAAGAAAGCAGCAAGATAAGATGATACTCAATCAAGAGTTCTAAAAGACCTCAAACACTAGATTAAGAGAAAGCTAAATGTAGCATGAAAAGTGTCATTTGAGTTGACCACACTGCAAGAAGGATGGAAAGTGTCTTCAGCCTTGAGAAAAAGGACTCCAGGACAAATGTGGAAACCCACAGATCAGTAAATCTCACTTCCAAACTGAATAAGCGAGTAAAAACTACAATAATAAAGAAGAGGACCAGGAGACAATTTCATAAATGTGATTTATTTGGAAAAAGTCATTACAGTTCTTGCAGAAGGAGACCATGTCTCATAAATCTATTTGAACTCTTTGAAGATGTCAACAGGCTTGTAGGTAAGGCTGATCTAGCTGATAAAGTGTGTAGGGACTTCCAAACAAATGTCAATAAGTCTTTCTGCAAAGACTCTTGAAGTAGTTAAGCTGAGATAATAAGATGTCCTCTTGTAAGTAAATAAGATGGAGACAAAATGGGACAAAAAGTGAGAGAAAAGATCCGTTTTTCCCAGCGGAAGGAGCTCTCCAGCTTAGTCATGCCCCTGTTTGATTTAGGACATGTGCTTTTCTATATCCTTGTAAATAATTGGGGAAGAGGAGGGAATATTGCAGTGACAAGGTTTGTGGATGACACAAAATTAGCTGAGAGAATCAAATCTGACCCTGAGAAGAGAGGCAGCTGGTTCTCATGGCAGTGAGTGACTGTGTCAGGAACGACACGTGCAAGTCAATGCTAATGAATGCAAAGTGCTTTGTCTGGGAACATACATATTCAATTATATATTATGCTTACTCAATTTCAGATTGAACATTTTATTATTATCACTCAGAAATGGAGTTGCTGCAGGATAACGCTACAGGAACATTGTTGCAGTGACCACAGCAATAAAAAATTCAAACTGAATGAGGGAAATTTTTAGAAAAGGAAAAAAGGAGGCGAAAAACACAATTATGTGATTATGTCACCGTATAAATGTTTGGCAAACCCACATATTGATTAATATGTGCAGTTCTGCTCATCCTGTCTTCATAAAGAATAAAATAGAACTAAAAAGGATGGGTGGGAGTTATTTAGCTCAGAGATTCAGACACCTAAATTTAGGTTTCTACCTGTAGGTGTCGATCTGTGAGGTAGATATCTAAGCTCCAACACTAAATCAAAGCTTTTTAGTCTGAATTTCGCCCACAGAAAGTGGATGGGGACAGAATGTTTTTCAGATCAGGACAGAGACAATAGTCAGGTGTGGGACAGAGATCTTAAGATCTCCTAGCTAGCTAGGAAACAATGAAGAGGAGATGGCTATTATTTATAAGAATATGAGAATTTGAGGACACTCCGTGAAATTCGGAGGCATCAGGTCTAAACCAGCAAGTCATACATTCTCATAGAACTTATTATTAAATTGTAGAACTTATTGCCAGAGGCTGTTGTATAGGTCAAAAGTATAAATGAATTAAGAATTTCTGGAAGGCTGATGGGGAGCCAGTGTCCTGCCAGACAGAATTAGGGAGGCTTGTTCAGCTGTCAAAAGCCAGGTAGAGGTACAGGGGAGGACTCCGAGGCACCTAAGTAGGACAATAAAGGCAGTTTCCCACTTCTTGTGGTCAGTGGGACACCATGAAGAGAGAGCCACAACTGGGATCTCAGGAGTAGAAAGGGTGGTGTGCTCCAGTGTAGGCTTTGGGGGAAGGTGGGGGGTAGAGGAGGGAGATAAATCCTGAGCTGAAAATCTAGAAAAGGAGGTAGGCTGGCCATAGCCATAAACCAATAGCCATTAGCCCAGGTAATGTCCAGAGCATGGCAACAAGTATTCATAGCTCGTGGTCATCAGCACCTCAGAGCTGACTGGAGGAAGAAACTCCTGGAATCCCCTGGCAGTAGAGCTGCTCCCAGGGCCTGTGGCTGGTTACACCAGCCTGGGGCTTGAAAGGTAGGTACTCGAATTCACTTGCTGAATCTAGTCCTTACCTGAGCAGTGCTCTGGTGGCTTTTGAAGACTTGAATTGCTAACAAGCACATTCAGGCCAGCTTATCTTGCTGGGTTTCACTGGTATTTCAGTCAGCGCTGAAGTTGCAGATGGGATCCTGGGTGCAATCAAAAGTGACCCAAACTTGGTCAGCTGGATGGATTGTCTCAGAGGAAAAGCTAACAGGGTATACAGGGCTGTGGAGAGTAGGGCTGGAGAACATCTTCAGCTCTCCAATATGGGGGAGAAATGAATTATGAATGTGGCTACCACTGCAGAGACATTTAATTTAGTATAAAGCTGTGTGCAGTGGTCCCAAATTTTCCTCTTTCAGTTTGTGTGGGTATATTTTCATCGTTCATTCTGTGCTTGAGAAAAACACTTGTTTCTGTTGTGAGTGCCCAGGACGTTTCCACCTGGCTCTTAGGGGTTGCAGGTATTTTCTGGGTGCTCAGGCAGGCAGGACTTTGGCTCTGCAGACCCGAGAAGGACTCGTTGTACTCTGGGAAGCAGTACTGCTCATCTGCAGGGTGCAAACTCAGGGAATGATGATTTAATTAGGTTGGTAGCACTCCTTAAAAGCAGAATTGGAATCTAATGCAGCTGTCTTTAAAATACACTTCAATATTACATAAGAAGCCCGTAATAACATCAGAAATGGAAACCTTTAAATGAGGGTAAATTTGATGGCAACTTTTATATCCTTTACTGTAGAGCGTGCCGAGCTGCAACATGGTAAGATCCATTAGGACTTTGGGGATCTTCTTTTTTTTTTTAAAGCTGGGAAAGATTCATTAGCTCAAAGTGAAACTTACTGTAAGAACAAGCAAGTTCTGGTGGGATTTGCTCTCGCTGGCTGTGGAAGTACCATCCTCTCCCAGGATAACCCAAGGACCTGAGCCCCATGTCCATGAGCCTGGTTGAAAAACTCCATAGTCTCCTCTCCTACATTAAATTCCTGTTTATTAAGTGCCCCAACCGTGATTAGAAGGGCATTTTTTCCAGTGCTAGTGTGAGACTTAAATAGTTTGTACCTTCTTCTGTCCCCAATCTCTTTTGATCACCATGAGGCTGCCCAGGAACCCGGGACAGAGGATGGGGCTGCCTGAGAAACACTTGTCCCCAAGCAGGGCTTTTCTGACCCACCTGGATCCACTTTTGTAGGTAGCCCTGACACCTTGTACTGTCACAACACTGGGGCTGTCGCTGGAGCTTCTCACACTGGCACAGCCTCTGAAAGGAACAGATTTGTAATTACAAGCAAAAAAAAAGAGAATGCTCTGAGTAATCTGAGAGCTTTGGTATGCATATGGATGTTCTTCAGTCTCTGGATAGGGATGATCTGCTTTACATGAGTACTTGTCACCAGAGCAGGACTTGGAGCTTACTGCCTGATGCTCCCTTTGAATTCTGTGGCCGCAGGACTGTTCCCAGCATTTCTTGCCTTTCCTGACCTAGAAAATATTTACTTCTTTTTTTATAAATCAGAACAGCTATCCCTGGAAAAATTTAATAAGGTATTTTGGTGCCTGTCAGGGAGTTGCCAATGGAAATCAGGGTCAAAACAGTAGCATGATTCTGGACTTAATTAGAGAGGCAGCTTTTTTGGGGGGAGAAGTTGTTTTAAAGAGTTGGACGACTGGGGAATTTTCTGCATTGAGTTAAGAAGAAAACAGCTTTAAAATTTGTTTCCCCGTTTCCTAGAAAATGAGTTTTCTACACGGTTTTGGATTGTTCAGCCAAATGTCTCTGTTTTTTCACGATATGTTTCACAACATATTTGTTACGTCCAGACATAGAATGTTGGAATTAATCAAAACTGAAATATTTATGGAGAAAGCCATTTTACGTCCATCTCTGTCATGAGACTGGCTGCTCTGATAGGGATTAGAGGTTGTTACACTAATGACTTAGACTTTTGTCTCATTGCCAGAGCAGTTTCCCAATTTAGAACCTTTTCTTCTGATTAATATTTGTATTCCTCCCACAATTCCTCTTGTTATAGGAACTCGTACTGGGAATTATTCCAGACCTACATAATGTCTCTGAAATCTTTTTATCCCTCTGTTTGCTGATCAGTGGAAAGGATTTTAATGCCAGGTTAGGTAATCGAGATAAATCCTAACTTCATCTAACTTTATCCCTCCAGCATGTCTTGGATATTCTAGAAACATTTTTTGTGATCCATAAATAAATTCACATAGGATTTTGATTAATCTTTTTTTTTGCTCTTCTTTTTTCAGCGAAGTTCATTACATTAAATGGGAGATCAAACAGAGTGTATTACAACTTCCACTATGCTCCAGCTCGTTTAGGGCAACATTTTTTTGGGGGTGGCTTGAAAACATCAGTAAGTTCCAAAGACAAAGTTTTGTGCCCAGCTGGGCTCATATAATGTATATTTTGGAGCCACAGTGGCTTCTAGTACCTGGTAATGCTTTTAAGCCCTGTTCAGTTGTTTGAATTCATTGACATAGTGGTGCAAAGTACACACTGATTTAATTCACTTCACTTCTAACTGCAAAATATCACCAAGAAGGAGTCAGGCTCGTTTAAAGTAGGTCTGTGGCTGGCACTGAATGGCACCAATGCCTTCCCCTGTGGGCAGTCACAGAGAGCAGGGCTTGAGCCCATATCTCTTGAGCCTTTTTCATTTGACTCTCTTAACTCCAGCAGCAGTTTTCAGGCTAACTCAGAAGTCCAAGTTTTCTAACCAAGAAGAAAACTTTGTTCTGAGTGTCTGCCAAGTGACAGCTCTGCACGTCAGAGCCATCAGGTTAAATGAGCCTGGGAAAGATGGTGGCTCCAGTTCATTAGGAGAACAGGACTCCACGTTACCCTTGACCGTCCTAACCATAGACAGGATGGAAAAACCCCTCCCTTGCTTGACCCAGAGTTGCTCTTCCCTCTGATGGTTCATTGATTCCCTTTGCTTCCCTTCTCATTTAATAGATTTTTATAAGTTGGGCAGTTACAGATCTGCTGCTATTAACATTCAACATTAGTGGACCCGAGAGCTTCTCTGCCAACTGTGCTGGAGCTCCCGAGCCTGCTGATTTCACAATGTTCATTGCTGATAGATTCTAACATCTCTCTCAGTTACTAATAGACTGGAAAGCATTTCATCATCTTCCAGCAATGAAAGCAAATCATCCTTCTTTCCAAATACCCACTAAGAGTCTGTTTGAACACTTCTGCATTTTCTGCATAATCCTTCCCAATTCTCCTGTCTGCACCGAGCAGTGACCCCGGACTGTTGCTAGGATTTCTTCTGCAAGCACAACTTTCTTGTGCTAAGCTCTGTCAGCCATGGGTTTTATTCTGAGGTTTCTTTGTTTCGTGCTTCTGTTCATGTAGGTCAGGAGTTTTCCTGGCTATTGATTTACAACTAGTTGTATGCAGTACTAGGGTTTGACATTTCTGGCTTTATTTTTCTTTGCTGATCTCGCTACCAAACTTTAACCATGTGAGTCAATTGTTTTAAGATTTCATGTTGAGTGTCTGACTCAGTGTGATATTTTTCACATCTTTTTTTAAAGTGTCAGGTGAAATGGCAACAGGATTAGGAAAAAAGTATTCCACAGAGACCATGTCCCACAACAAGCACATCTCCTGGCTTCAGGCACGAGCAGGATTTTACCTGCAGAGGAGCTGGTATGTGCTGGCAGACCTCAGAAGCAAGGCAGGTGGGAGGACTTAGAAGGTAAACAGATGTAAGGTAGGAAGAGAAGCAAAAATAGCTGGACAAGCACAGATGGGGCCAGGGAAAATCTACAGGGTAGAGGTGGAAAGAGTGGTGCTTGCCCAAGCGTATTGGCTGTGAAGAAGGTGGAATGGAGCCCAGCACCAGGCAGTGCCTCCTGGGCAGGCCTGGCAGCAGATCCATGAAAGCACCAGCAGTGTGTGCGTTAAGGCTCTGTCTACTTGAGGTCTTTATAAAGGGTGACAACATCATATTGTTATCAGTAACCTCATGATTTGCAGATATCAGGCCACAGAATTAAATTTTAGTGACCACAGGCTATTAACTGACAATCTGGAAAATTATCCAGGAAAATAATATCTATTTATCCTATGCTGTAATATTTTTCCACAGCACCTACTACAGGTCACAAGATGTGAGCAGAGGGAGTCCGTGGCCCTTTGATTTGTCTGACTAGGATGGTTTTTGTGCTCTTTGTGCCTTAAACCTCAGTTTTTCTTTTCTCCTGACTACAGTTAGAGCACTTCCAGTCTGAAGGGCTTTTCCTTAGTGAACCTTTCTCTTGGACTCACACTGTTGTATCTCTTCATTTTCATTATTAGCAGATGGAGCATGAGTCCCAGTTCTTTCCTTCCATCCTTCCTGCCAAGAGATCTCTGGTGCCCAGGCGTATTTTGTGGATACTTAATCTTGTGCTACTTTTCTCTCAGTGATTTTGATTAATTTTATCCCTGTACATAAAATTATTTAGCGAGTGACACTTTCCATTAGAAAAATGATGTTGGAAGTTCAGTTTACCAACCTGATTCCAGGGAAAACATTTCATGCTCTTTTTTTTTTTTTTTTTCCCCCTCTCAAATTTGAACTTCATGATTGTTTTCCTGTAATCCACTTTTAATTGTGAGTACCCAGCATCCTGCTAGTTCACGTGGCACCAAATGACACGAGGTCGCTCTGGAGCGCTCCAGCGAGCGTCTTCTGGGGAACATTGAAATTCCATGGAAACAACATGAGGACCATTATCCGAAACAGCCTCTTCAGGCAAACCATATGGGGTGAAATATTCCGCACTGCTTCGATAATCCGAGCGCAGAGATGCTCACTGGTAACTCTGCAGCAAGCATCAGTCATTTGCTTTGTCTGTGCGGTATTAATGGGCCGTTTCAATAGACAGCAGGTTTCAGCTAGATTTGCTGCATATTCATGTTGCTGCCTTCAAGTTGTTTCAAGACTCTTTCCACTAGATTAACTAGGAGGTCTCAGTTATTCTGTCAAGTGCTGGGGTGCTGAAGCTGTGGACCAGGCTGTCCTTGCTGCTTTTGGCTGAGGAGTGGGGCTGGTGTTTGGGAGAGAGCCGGTGTCCTGGGCACGCTGCCTTTGCCAAGCCTTCCTCCAGCTCTGCTGCTGCTGCTTCCAGTGCTGTTTGCTGGGGCATGGACTTCTTTCTATGCACGTAAAACCACCTTACTGCTTTCTGGTTCATCTGTCATACAGGGGCTGTGGCTGTTAGTGAGCAATGGAGCCTTAAGATGCTTTTATGGTGGAGAGTAAGAATATGCAAAACCCAGAGTAGGGAGCGCAGAGGGAAGAGGCTGAGTTGTGCTGTGCCCATAAGCATCTCTCTGTGATGCTGAAGCACCCCAGATATTGGGCTAGGTATCTACAGAGCCTCCCCATGCATGAATATGGCATCTTCTGTGGGGCATAAAAATGAAAAATGTTCATACGTGAGTTTTGAAAACTATAATGCAAACAAAAGCCTCAGGGGAGGCACTGAAAGGCAAGCAGAGGTCTCTGATTAGTGTGAAAGCCACACAGAAGGCTTCAAGGGGCACCCAAAGTCACTTGAAATTTAAGAAATACTTTGAATTACTCCCTTTTCTCCTTGTGAGCACTCAGAAGCACAGTCCGTCCTTAATCTTAGTGCCCAGTTCTGATAGCTACGTGTAGCTTAACCTGGACAGCAGCTTAAAACCTCCCTATAAATAGATCAGTAAGGTTACTTACAGGTCTTTCTACAGAAAGACACTCACACCACGAATCCTGAACTAACCACTTCCCAAGGAAGGGAATTCATATTTAAACAGAACCACAAGGCTAATTAAAAGAGACTGGCTGTTGCCAGCACTGAACTAGATTGGCTGAGGTGCTGGTAGATGGCGGGGGGGAAGAGATTTTTAAATTTGAGCTCTTTTTCTTATGCCACATCTCTTTTACCAAATGAAGAGTAGGAAGTGAGCACATGATTTATCTGGCAGGATGGAGGCAGTGGTGCCTGGGTGAGGGAAGGTGTAGGCTGGCAGCTGAGGGCTGGAGGCATCAGCCACATCTTTGAGCTGAGGGTGCTGCTGTGATTGTGCCAGGGCTGCTGGGTGAGGGCTGTTCTTCTGTCTTTGTCATGAGGAATCTTCTGAAGGGAAGGAGCACACGCTAATGAACAGCAGAGATGTCCATAAGTCTGTCCTGCACCCTTTCAAGTCCCTGTATTTCTTTTTGTATGCTGTTAAAAGCAAGTTTTATTGTATTGCCTTTTTACTCCTCTGTCAAAAACTGAACGGCTCACACAGCACCTCGAAGGCCCTGCAGGCTCCTTCCCTCACATCAATCGATGCCCTCCCTGAGCTCCCACTGCCCTTCCAGAGCAGGTACAGCAGCAGCTGGCCCTGCTGCTCCTTTCCTTTCTGTCTCTGGAAACAGCAGTAACTTTCAGTATCTCTCCTTGCAGCTGGAGTAGCTTCTCTACTCCCAGGAGCAGATGTCCCTCTGCCTTGGCACGGACTCTTCCCCAGGGCTACTGGGATGGAGGGATTTGCACCCTGTGCTGTGGTATGAGGCACACTCTCCCTGGGTGAGGCTCTTTTGCCTCCTCACCTTTTTCTCCAGGGTTTGTCTCCAGGTGCTGTAGAGCTGCCTGGTCTCCATAGAATCCTTCAAACATGTTGGTGCAGAGTGTGGGGGGGCCAGGGCTTCAGGGAGGCTGCAGAGGGATTGAGTGCTGTTGTGTTACTCTTCCCAACTTGACTCAGGAGATCATTTTGGTTGGAAGAGACCTTTAAGATCATCAGCCAATCACAGAATCATTCAGGTTGGAAAAGACCTTTAGGATCATCAAGTCCAGCCTTCGTCCAGCATCTCCCTGACCCCTAGACCATGTCTCCTCACAAGACTTGTGCTTCTAGACTTCTAGCACAAGACCCTTCCCCAGCTTTGTTGCCTTTCTCTGGGCAGTCTCCAGTCCCTCAATGTCCTTCTTGGAGTGAGGGGCCCAAACCTGAGTGCGTATTGAGAGTTTTATTCCTGTGTGTATGGTCGTTTTGCCCTCTGTTTGGGTCTGTAGGCAGTTTTAATTTCAGGGATGTGTGGCAGAGAGGAGGGTGGATGAGACCAGGAGCACTTGCAGCAGGAGCATCAGCCTCTTCTCCAAAGAGGGCCATAGGTCTGGTTCCAGAGATGGGAACGGAACCACCACAAGCGCAGGGCACGAGAGATGTGCCATCAGATGGGACATGGTGTGGGCTATTCCCTGTCAGGCAGGGCCTTTTAGGAAGCTGTTGGGATTTGGGGCTCTTCCTCAGCAGTGAGACAGTTCCAAAACAACCTTTCTTAGGTTGGAGTTTGCAGGGCAGGAGACTGACCTGGGGTGTTGGAGAGACCTGTGTTGGTCTGATTGTACCTTCATTTACTCACAAAGTGCTTTTCTTTCAGCAGAGATGATGCTGTTTTGCCAGAGTGAAGCATCAGAAGTCCCTGGTGAGGAGCACAGCCCTGATGACATGGGGAGCAAAGGAGGACATGGCCATGGGAGGAGATGGTGGATAAGTGCCCCAAAGTGGTGAGTTAGCAAAGGAGGCTTTGGGGGCTTGTGTACCCCATTCCTGGTGGGTCAGTTGTGTCCAGGAGGACCTAGAGGGGATCCCTTGCTGCTAGCCAGAGGCATGGTGATCCCAGGTGCTTCTGCAAGGCCCCCCATGACTGAGGTGATGTTGGTGGGGGGCTGTTTTGAGGGCTCTGCAGGGAAAGCAGAGAGTGTTGTGCTGCAGAGGCAGGAGCTGGACCGTGCTCTCCCCAGGGGAAGGGCTGATGTGGGTCAGACAGTCAGAAGCACAGTTAAAGCTGAGCTGAAGGGTTCGTTTCCCAGTCGCTGTTTGAGAGGAATACCTCAAGAAGGGCTGGGGCTCCCTCCCAGGGGTGTGAGAGCTGCCCTCAGGGGGGTCAGCTGCCGAGCTGGGGCTGTTGGCTTCTGGACTGAGATCATCTTGGTGGTTCTGGGGTTGCCTGTGGGCATGTCTCATAGGGCTGGCTGAGCCTGAAGGTAGCAGCTGGCTCATCCTTCCCATGTCAGATGCTCCTCGTTGTGGATAAAAGCTTTTTCTGATCATTCTGGTACCCGTGTCTGGCAAGGGTTTTCTAAATGGCAAAGGCTGTCACTGTGGGCCACCCTTTGGGAAGTCTTTCTCATCCGGCTACCCCAGGAGCAGGTTGGCAAACCATCTTCCCTTCCTGAATGTGCTGGCAAGAACAAGTTCAAGCATCTACAAGCCACTCAAGGTGGTAGTTGTGTCCCTGGGGCTGCCCTGTGCTTTTCGATGAGCTCTGGGGGAGATTTTTGTCTTGCCCAGCTCCAGCTCTTGCTGTGTGTGAAGTGAAGCCCTGGGCTTGGCTGGGGGTTGCTGGAGCAAGGGGACACAAAATCAGTGTGCACATCTGCACATCTGCCTCTGTTTGGGAGAAAACAGGGGTTGGAGTCTGATTGTTTGTAGAGGAGAAGTGTCTGGAGTTTCTGTTCCTGCTATTTCTCTCTTTTCCTAGGTGCTCATCACTAAGAATAATTGCTATTGCCCACTCTCCACCACCTACTTGGAGCCACTATTTTAGAGTTCAGCTTGAGCTGCAAAGAGTAAGTGACCTTGTTTGAAGGAGCAGGAGCCTTCATATACCCCTTATGGGGCTGAGCAGGAGGAAAGGGCCTTGTTTGCTAGTTCCCTGCAGCCCTTGCTGGGGAGCTGTGCCACAGGATGTGCTGAGCAGGAATCAAGCGTGCTGGCATCATGTTGGGTTAGTCTTCCTCCTGGAGATAAAAAGTGGAGTGAGCCACAACTGAGACAAAGTGACTTTTGGTTCAGTCAATGCGTTGTTTACTTAACGCCTGGTAACAGATCTTTGGAGCAGACCTTGCCCTGCTCCTCATCCTCAGCTTGTCCCACAGCTCCTGTGTCAGAAAGCTTGTTGCTGTGCTGGTGGAGCTACAGGCAAGGGTCCAGCAAAGACAGCTCCAGCTACTGAAGTCCTCATTCCAACATGCTTCATAAACTTTGCCATTAAAAGGGGGGTAGAAAGGGTTTATTCAGGGAAAGGGTAGTAGGGCACTTGGAAAGACAAGGGCACCCCAACTTAACTGGAAGTGATCACTGCAGAGACTGAGCTGAGTGGATTTTTGTACCCACACTATTCACCCAGGCTGGGGAGCAAAGTCTGGCAGCATCAGCTGCTCCAGCTGGGACTTCTCCACCTCTGCACTTAAGTCTCATCTTGTTACTTTTTAAGAGAAGTCTCTAAAAAAGACTTTCTTTATAAGGAAGCCTTTAAGAGAAGTCTCTAAAAAGATTTCCCTTACAGGGTGATGAGATGAGGCATAAGTGCAGAGGTGGGTGAGGATCAGGGCCCATGAGAGAAGATCCCAAAGTGGGACAAGGCCCATCCAAGGCAGGGGTGATGGTGGCTGTGAGACCTCACTCTGCAGCCCAAATGAGTTGTGTGAGGATAAAACTGCTGCTGGGGGTTCCTGCCTCCACACAAGCCAGTTTCTGCAGTGATTGCTGTTCTTAGGAGCCCTGGGTGGTGGAGCAAAGGTATGAACAGTCCCAGCCCATTTCCCAAAAGTGAATCTCTGTTTGCAGTTGGTACAGAAACTGGCTAATTGCGGGGTGACTCACGGGGAGGACATTGCTCAGCCTGGGGAGCTGGACCAGGCTGTGTCTTTCTGGGATGCTGCTACCAACTAATGCAGCTGAGGTCAAACCATCTCTCTTCTTCCTACCCAGTAGGTCTGCTCAGGCTGAATCACCACTTTGCTGTTGAGAAGAGCTCGAATGTAAAACTGCAGGAACTTACTTGTGTCTCCTACTACTTGAATCTCCCAAAGAGACAGCTGCTGCTTTACCTACCTCCTCAGGGACAGGCAGCCAGTGCCTGCTGGGAATGCCAGCCAGGCAGGACCACAGAAGCTTCTTTCTGAGGGTAAGGACACTGGAGAGGGGGCTACTCATCCTGTCTTGGGGAGGAGGTGGGGTTTGGGCATGTCCAGGCTGTTGGGATGAATTTCTGCCATTGTTTGCCCAGTGCAGGATGTGCCACAAAGGAAAGAAAGCACAAGTCTGGTGAGGAGCAGCTGAGGGACCCGGGGGTGTTGAGCCTGGAGAAGAGAAGGCTCAGGGGAGACCTTCTGGATCTCCACAACTCCCTGCAAGGAGGTTGGAGCCAGGTGGGGTCAGGCTCTTCTCCAAGGAACAAGCAACAGGAAAAGGGGAGATGGCCTCAAGTTGTGCCAGGGGAGGGCTTGGGTTGGACACTAGGAAAAGATTCTTCCCTGAAATGGAAGCACTGGTTTCCCTCTCTCCTCTCCAGCTAGCTAGGGAACTGCAAAAGCATACCAAGAGGCTGAGGGAACCAGAGGGGAGACAGAGGGATTCAGAGCACTGAAAAGCAGATGGAGGGATTTGAGGAGCCCTGGTGTCACCAAAAACCATATCCAAGGATGTGGGGGGACACCATAAAACAACAGAAGCCTCTGGGTACACCGGAGGGGCACCAAAACCCAATTAATTGCCTACGCAAGAGATCTGGTCCTCCTTTTTCAGCAGGAGGAGTCCTGTATCTCCATGAGCTAGCATCCAGGTTTCAGATGAATTTCATGGTGCATAATCATCCTGGGAGAATTTCCTCCTTGTTCACGCTACGGAAGAGAAACGCTCCCGTTTCCACTCGGATCTCACAATGGCTTGTCAGTGACAAAACATTCCCAAATCCTCTCATTTATCAAATGGCCAATCCTGTTAACAGCTTAAGAAACATAATTACCTGCAATCTCTTCTGCTATTCATTGCATACCTACCCTTCCCTCTCGCTGGCAGCTTACCAGCAGGCAAGCCACAGGGTGCTTCAGCAATGCAATTTCCTCTAATCACCTGCACGATGATCACAGGAGTTTTGCCTCCCTGTTTGTAGCAGCAAGAAGCAGGTGAGTGAGGAAGGCACATGGCCAAAAGCATCGGGTAACAGGCCACCAGTTGTGTGTAGAGTGAGTTCCAGGCATGGCCACATGTTGAGTGCTGTTCTAACTGTATGGCGGGGACATCATTGATTAGGATCTGCTTTTAGGGCAGGAGAAGTCACAGCCAGATTTACTTGCCTGGGAGATACATAGAATTGTTTTGATTGAAAGAGACCTTTAAGAACATTGAGTCCAACTGTTCTCCCAGCACTGCCAGGGCACCACTAACCCCTGTCCCTCAGCACCACATCTCCACAGCTTGGAAACCCCTCCAGGCATGGGGACTCCACCACTGCCCTGGGCAGTCTGGGCCAGCCCTTCACAACCCTTTTGGGGAAGAAATTTTCCCTCATGTCCAACCTAAACCTCCCCTGCCTCAACTTGAGGCTGTTTCCTCTTGTCCTATCACTTGTTCCTTGGGAGAAGAGCCCGACCCCACCTGGCTCCAACCTCCTTTCAGGGAGTTGTAGAGAGCAAGAAGGTCTCCCCTGTGCCTCCTTTTCTCCAGGCTCAACACCCCCAGATCCCTCAGCTGCTCCTCACCAGACTTGTGCTCTAGACCCTTCCCCAGCTTTATTGCCCTTCTCTGGCCATGCTCCGGCCCCTCCATGTCCTTCTTGGAGTGAGGGGCCCAAAACTGACCCCAGGATTTGAGGTGTGGCCTCTCCAGTGCCGACTCCAGGGGGACAATCCCTGCTCTAGTCCTGCTGGCCACACTATTTCTATACACGTGCCTGGGTGGGCTCTGAGAGAAGCAGCAAGAGAGGCTGGTGCAGGCTTGGGTGCCAGAAGTGGCAGCAAGAGCTTCATCAGCAAGAAGGCAGGGCCTGAAACTTCAGTGAGCTGGTGAAACGCGGGGAAACTGGGATCAGCTGGAGATGGTGTGAGCTCCTGGTTATTACATTGCTTAAAGAGGCTGATTTTTATCTTATTTCACAGCACTTCTACAACTTATGAGAGACTTCACAGTGGGTCCTTTGGATCAAATCTCACAGAGGATTTAGAAGAGCAAAGTTTGCAGGCTGGAAGATCTACTGGCTTCCCAAGCGATGGCTACGTATGGGACAGCTTGATCTGAAGAGAAACCCCTGGGACCACCACAGCTTCCCCTGGAGCCTGAGGACTAGAAAATTCCCAGGTTAGTCCTTCTCATGCTGGCTCCTGAGGAAACTGCTTTTCATGACCTAAAATCTTCTACTAGCCTGATGTTATCATTGTGCATTTAACTGGCCCAGGCACACTTCTCTCTACACTCTCCTTCTAGACCTGCCTTCAGTTTGGAAGGGGTTTTTTTATGCTTCTTTGCAACCCTATCAGCTATTTTGGATCCTTAGTGTTTTGGATAAATGATACACATTCTTCTGATGCTTTCATATGTTATTTTTAAGCAGTTTTTTATGCTGCTTGCCAACATTTTAGCCATACAGTTCTTTGAATTTTGTATTAAAAAAACTCTGTGAAGAAACCATATATGAATCAGAAGGTCTCTTTTTAAAGTCCAACATCATCCTAAGGGATTTGGGGCTGTTTGATCCTGCTAAGATACTGAATCCATGTATATTTTGGTCACTGTTATAGAATAACCCTTTCCTATTAGCAATTTGAACCTCAAATGTCAAATTTGGCCAGAACTGCCTAAAGAACCCCTTTTCCTGCTGAAAATAGTTTAATTCACTTTACTTATAGTGACTGAATTTCAGTATGGCCCTAACGTCAGCCAGACCCAGGCACCAAAGAGCTTGGGTGGCTCTGGGCCACCTGCCTGGAGCTGTGCACTGATTTGGAACAGTGAGGACTTGGATCAGAGACTGAGGGACTGAAGCAAGCTGGCTTCTTGAGTTTAGCAAGATATAATATCTACATAGGGAAATGAAGAAATGCAAATGGATAAACTGTACCTAAAGAAAGTGAAAACTGCCCCAATAAGAAAAAAAAGTAGGCCAGCTGTGCTTTTATACAAGAAGTTGCTATTTCTTTTATGACATTTATTTCAAATCATGCGAGCCCTTCAGAGCAGCTCTAATGCCCAGTGGAGTTCTCCAACTGAAATGTCTCGTTGTCAGCCTAGGAAACAAAGATAATGTAATTGGAATGCTGGATGCAGCGATGTGGGCTGCTCTTGAGGCTGAGCCTCCCTGCTCCAAACGGGAGTGATGGCTCCAAGCAGACTCACCAGAACAGGCTGAGAAGCAGGCATCTCATTTGTGAGGAAATGGCCAAGATCTCAGCTTTTTTCCCCATCATTTGTTTCTTCCCGGAAAGAAAAATAAAACAAAACAGTTGCATAAAGATGCTGCCATTTCAAAGCAGACTCTAAACCATTTCTGATTTGCAAATGGCATTTCAGCATTTTCAGGAGACTAAAATGCTGTGTTTAAATATTTCATTCCAGCTCCCTGAACAAACTTACAATCTTATTCTAAGTCGTCGTGACATAAAAGCGCTTTTCTCCGCGGCGCCCGTAGCTGAGACATCTCCAGCTTCCAGCGCAGCTGCAGGAGCCCTCCCTGCTGGTGGCTGATCAAAGGGGCACCACGCTGCCAACCGCCAGCCACAGCTCGGCCCCACCACCCAGCCCAGGAGCAGACACACACCCTGAACCTCCCGAGTGATTCTTCCCTTGGGGCGACACCAGCAAGGGGAAAAAAAGCCTGAGACGTGGCTGTCGTAGCCCTGCTGTGAAAAGGTTGAGTGAGTTTAGCAAACAAAACGACTCTGCCTTGGTTCAAATGGTGCTGAAACAAACCAGCAGCCAGCGCTGGCTGCTCAATTAAGCAGTTTGTTGTGCAGCCTTTGGAGGAGAAAATGCTGAAAAAAGGGATCTCTGGGAACGTACGTATGGCGTGGAGAAAACGGTTTGTGAGGAATTTTCCAAAGCTCCCTGCGGTTCCCCTGTGCTGCTGGTCCCTGGCTTGTGACGTGTGTGGTGCCCTCAAACTTGGAGGATGGTTTATGGCTGCAAGTGACTGCGCTGTGACAGCTCCCCAGAGGTATGTGGGGGCATGGGGGATGTGTTTTAGTTAATTCCATGTGTAGTGTCATAGAAGCATTTTGGTTGAAAGAGACCTTTAAGATCATCGAGTCCAACCCTTAACCCAGCACTGTCAGGGCACCACTGAACCATGCCCCTCAGCACCACATCTCCATGGCTTGGAAACACCTCCAGGGATGGGGACTCCACCACTGCCCTGCCCAGCCTGGCACAGCCCTTCACAACCCTTTTGGGGAAGAAATTGTTCCTCATGTCCAACCTGAACCTCCCCTGGTACAACTTGAGGCTGTTTCTTTTTGTCTTCTCTTTTCCCCACCTGGTTCCAACCTCTTTTCAGGGAGTTGTGGAGAGCCAGAAGGTCTCCCCTGAGCCTCATTTTCTCTAGACTCAACACCCCCAGGTCCCTCAGCTGCTCCTCACCACACTTGTGCTCTAGACCCTTCCCCAGCTTTGTTGCCCTCCTCTGGACACGCTCCAGCCCCTCCATGTCCTTCTTGGAGTGAGGGGCCCAAAACTGACCCCAGGATCAGGCCTCCCAGTGCTCAGTCCAGGGGAACAATCCCTGCCCTGGTCCTGCTGGCCACACTAGTGCTGACACAAGCCAGGATGCTGGTGGCCTTCTTGCCACCTGGGTCTGTGCTGGCTCATCTCCAGCCGTCTCTTGACCAACACCCCCAGGGTCCTTTTCCACTGGGCAGTTTCCAGCCACTCTTCCCCCAGCCTGGAGTGTTGCAGGGGGTTGTTGTGACCTAAGGGCAGGACCCAGTACTTGGCCTTGTTGAACCTCATCCCATTGGTCGGTAGGACCTGTTTAGTCCTGATGTGGGAGCAAGGAGCCATTGTTCCACTCCTGGAGGCTTAAGGACATCTTTTTTGGGAGATGCTCATTCTCCTCTTCTTTAGTATGGGTATATTTAACCCCCAAATACCCATTGCCACCCTGCTGAGAGGAGGGTGCTGCTTTATGTGTCAGCACTCACCCTCCACAGTGGGAACTGGTCCATCATGTCCTGATGGTGCAACTGAAATGATGATGTTGTCCATGCATGGGGACTCCAAGCTTCTTGTCTTTATTCCCATGCTCCTCGTGGTCACAGGTTTTGCTGGGGGGTCTTGATCTGCAGTGCCACCATGGTGGCAGCTCTCCCAGGGTCTCTGAGGACCTGTTTGGGGCTCTGAGCATCCAGACTCTGGGATACCACACCTCTGCTTGATGGGACACTTGGGTATTTCTTCTGGTGTGTCTGCCCTTGATGACACCCTGGTCCATGGGGTGGAGTGTAGGGCTCAGGCAGCAGAAGCCAAAATTGCGGCTGTGGGTGTCCCAGAGCAGGACACATTATAGGAGAGGACCAGGGTCACTTGCTAGCTCTCGTGTCTCTCCACCCAGCCTCCAAACAGGCTCTCAGGGGCTGGAGAAGCACTGGGGTGTTTTGCATCTCCATCGTTCTCTCTGAGCAGCTTTGGTGGCTCTCACCACGTGTGAGGGAGGCCGCATCCAGCATGAGGGGAGGGTAGGAGCGAGGGGGAGTCGGGGCTTATGTTTGCCACTGATAAATGTATTAGTCTTTAGAGCGGAATTTAAACTCCAACCCCTTTTCAGGCACCTCGGCACTCCGTTATTTTGCAGGCCTTGTAAGGGAATGTGATTTTGCCTTTTAACTGGAGTGTATCTTATGCTAAGCAGCGAGATTAAGCGGAGGGATCCAAAAGAAGTTGCTGAATGGCAGAATTGCCTTTATAAATAACATTAATAATTTATCCGATCCAGGGGTTTTTTGGGTAAATGAAATACCTGCCTCTGTATAAAGCCCGCTGAATAGGAACACATCTCTGCTGTTGCGAGGCTGGGATTAAAGAAGGGAGATGCTAAAGGGCTTATCTTCGCTTCAATTTGCAGCCCTTCCGGCTAATGGCAAACTCATTCCAGCAGCTCCTGTGCTGGTGCCAGCTCTGCCTTTCTTCTCGGCGCCGGAGCTTGGCTGCAGTTCTCACCACAGTGCTGGGGAGAGCAGGGAGGAAGCACTTTGTTTGCTTGACCTCAGATTACCAGACAAAAGCCAGGGAGGATAGTTTCCCTCGGAGTCCTCCCTGTTATGGGTTGCTTGAAGCGGAGAAGGTGGCTCGGGGACCCCACACGTGAAAGAGGACAGGGCTGGTGGCTGAACGGGGGCCAGTCAAAAGAGCATCTGTCATCTTCTGGGATGGCTGCATCCTCCTGCACGGGCAGTCGTGAAATGGCCAAATTCATCCTCACGAGCTGTCACTTCTCAGCTCTTCTTTCATGCTGGTGAAAATCAATTGCCTCTAAGTTCACTGAAGGTGAAGGCAGCATTTGCTTCCCATTGAGAGCTAAGCGGGCCAGCCGCGAGAGCGAGCGCTCGCAGGAGGGAGAAGAGCAAAAATCAGCAGAAAAAGTCTCTGAATAATTTGGGCTAGGAGAGGAAAAAGCAATTTGCTCCCAGTTATTCCACAGACAAAAGTATGAATAAAAAAATCATGAGCTATTTACCCTGCCTGGACTGTTTGCATGAGTTTTGTGCTGTTCCAGTTTTGCTTCGCCAACCCCCAAAGACCTTATCACTGGATCCTCAAGGCGCTTAAAGAAAGCATGCTGGTTTGGGTTTTTTAAATTTCTTTTTGCATGCTGGATCAGCAGGGTCCAAAAGCAGAGAAAACAAAAGGGGTCCTAAATCTGAACCACTCTGGTGCTCGTGTGTGCATTGACCTGGATCAGAGTCCCAACTCTGGCCAGCCAGCTCTACCAGCACAGAAATTTTATTCAAAATAGCATGACAAGCTTTGCATTCAGATAACGAGGCTGTGGCACGGGCACGAGGGATATTTACAAGCAGCTTTAGAAAAACCTGATATGTGTCATTAGCTATTCTGTGGTAAAGGCAGTTTATGGTACCCACATCTGCTGCCTTAGGTGGGCCAGCCAGACGTCTGGCACTGCTCAAAATGCCAAAGACTGTTCAGTGAGGAGAGGGAAAAAGAAAGGAGGATGAAGATCTCGTAAGCTCTATCATAAAAAAACCACCAAAAAGTCAGGAGATTTGGGGATTATGCCGTGTAATTACATTACCTTAAGAAAAAAGTTGACTGAAAATTTCCTGTCTTGTGTTGCCAGCGCTTTTCAGCCATTAGTAACACATAACTTCTCATTGTCTTCTCCAGAGGCACAGATGGGCTAATTTTCAGCTACCTGATAATTACACGTTGTTTGAAACTGTATCAAAAGCTTCTGTTCCTGCATTCCTCCAGCAGCCGTTCTTACCTCACAAAATCCCTTGACAGGGGCTTGCGAGGGTCTCCATCCAGCAGTCTGTCCATCCTTCTGTCCATCTAGAGGGCCAGGAGTGGAGCAACAAAGCCTCTGTGCTCACACACAGAATTCACAGGCTTTTTGGACAGCTTTGCACCAAACCAGGTGGAGTGACTGAAGCTCCACCAAAAGCATCTTCTCGGCTTGATGCCAGTATCTGAGGTTAATATGGGATAATGCTGCATCGAAATGTTTCTACTTAAATACGTGTGGGGATGCTGATGTCACGGGGAAATTAAGGCTAAACCAACACGAGGTGCTAGAAATCAGCATAACAAAGGTTTAGTCTCAATTTTTCTTGGAGAAGGAGGTGTCCTTGGGCAAAGCTGTGGACTGGAGGCTGGAGAAACCTTCTTCTACCTTGAGCCCTCCTCTTTGGGAGTGGTTAAGCTGCCAGTTGAGCTCTGGTTGGTTTTAGAGGGGGTTTTCTCTGCTTGTTTGAGGCTGTCCAGTGGGAAAATGCAAAAGGCCTCACTTATGTTCCCTGCTGCCTCATCGTTGAGTGCACCTGTTGCCTTATCAAAGAAGGAAATTAAATTGGGGTTGATAAGACTTGTTCTTGATAAACCCACGTTCTTTGATTTTAGTCATCATTTTACATCTTACAAATTGCTCATTTAAGACTTTCTTCCAGCCTCTTTCAGCAAATTGAGATTAAGATGATTATTCAGATTTTTTTTGTAAAGTATCCTCTTTAAAGAGAGGTGCTTCTCTCATCTCCAGGGACCTCTACGCCTTCATAAATTTTGAAGATAATCACCGAGGGTTCAATGTTCTTGGGTGCATTTCATCAGATCCTCTCATTTTGAATACATTTGACATATCCAAATGGCTTTAAACTTCCTTCCTCCTGCTGGCCTTCTCCACAGTCCCCTTCAAAGCCTGTTTCGTTAAGTTTCATTCACAATTAACCTTTTAATAAAGACTGAAACAAGGGTATGGGGCTTTGAAGGCTCAGTCCTTTCTCCTTCCCCAGACATGTACGCCCCTACACATCTTGCTGTTCTCATTCTACATCTAATTTAGTTGCAGACTCTTGCTGGTTGCCTCCGAAACCTCATGCATGCAGACTTGGCCCCTCTCACGCTGTGAACCTGGATTATTCCTCTGTTCTCCTCCCAGGCACGTGCCCAGTTCAGCTTTCCATATGATTTCTTTCCAGCTTCCAGATCCTGCTGCTGCCGTAATGCCATCTAATTATGCTGCTTATCTGCTTGCACAGGGGAACAGTTTGCTGTTGTGCACCATCTTTGGTCTCTTCTGGGAGCTGCCAGTTCTCATACGGTTCCTCACTGCCTATTTCCATCCAGGAGAGCTTCTCCTCCACCGCTTCCCTGATCTCTGTCAGTTGCTCATTATTTTGTTACTTCTATTCTTCCGTCTGGTGGGAAGAGATGCTCAGGTTGTACACAGCTTCTTCCATTCCCGAATCTCTTGGGATGCAAGCCTGATAAAGCTGCGAAACTGAAGGAGGGGTTCACTGAAAGCTCCTCAAATCCTCCTGGCAGTGGTCCCAGCTGGGACTCATTCTCCACAGTGATGCCCAGAGGGGGAAAGATCCAGAATTGGCCAGTTGGTCCATGTCAGATGGCATGTGGGGAGCAGGGCTCTGTGGCAGGACCCTGGCATCTCCTGGACTCATTTCTGATGTTCTCCATGTACGTGGGGATGAGGTGAGAAAGCAGCTCTGCTCACACCTTGATTCTTCAGGAGATTCGTGTCCTGGCTTCAAGAGGACCAACGTGTTGCCCCATCTCTGGGTGTGTTTGGCTGGTCTCTGCAGCATCACCACTCACGCCTGATGTTTATCACCCTGTCCTGAAGATCTCCTTCTTCCCTTGGCCACTTGGAGTCAAGAGCCACTGGAAAGGCAGCTCCCACAGGGAGGAATTTCAGGCACCCTTGGGAGCTTTTCACATTCAGATCCCAGACATTTCTGAGTGCAATTATTTTTTTTTTTGGGCTTTACAAATGCTCTTCCGCTCGCTTGCCTCAAGTAATGAAGCGGGGAGATAAAAGCCGGGGCCGCAGAAGGTTGTTAAAAAATTACTTGCAAATTAATGTGAGGACAAGGTGTATGAGTTAATATCATATAAAGACCCTTGAAATCAGCATACATGCGTGCCCCCTCCGAGCGCTGACATTCGCAGGCACAACTACACTGGTAAACCGAGCCCAAGGGGCTTGATTAACAGGAAATTTTCAGAATGCCAATTAGAGCCAAGTTTACCGAACAAATTGTTTGCACTTGTACCCTAGAACCATCATGAATTTTAATTCAGCATGGATTTATGTGGCTGAAACAATAATTAAAGATACATGAACAGCTCACGTTCAGGAGACTCCCCCCACGGCGACGCTGTCATTTGGGGTGAGGAAGGGGATGAAAAGCCCGGTTAGGCAGAGTCTGCTCTCCCTTGGGAGAACATGGGGTGCAGGAGGCTTTTCCCCATGGAGATACAAGCAGTTTCCTGAGTACTGAGCTCACCAATTTGTGCAGTGTTTGGTCTTTGATTTTTTTTTTTTTTTTCCCTTCATTTATGCCATCTGACAAAGAATGATCCATGGGGTGTTTTCTCAGTAAGTGCTGGCTTGTCTTTTCCTGCTTTCCACTTCCAGTGGCTGAGAGACATTAAATCAGCTCCTTGAGTCCACCAAGTCTTGTCTTGTGCTCTCTCTGCAGCCTGGGAGGGAACACAGGGATCCCTTCTCTCCTTATCCCTGCTGCTGCTCAGCCTGTCCCAGGTTTGGACATGGAGGAAAGGTCCTGCAAGCCACCATAAGGCAGGGAGCAGCTTTGCTGGAGGAGAAAGTGATGCTACCACACACAGCATCAGCAAGAAGTCACAATCGAGTGGCATGATGTATATGTATGCCTTCATTTGAATTCTTCTCTCCCTCTCCTCGTGCTGGTAAATAAGTTACACATATTTTTAGAAGAAGTTATTTTCCATCACTGCACTTTTAAATGTCAAGCTCCCGGAGAGGAGTCTTCAAGATAGTTTAAGGTTAGTCAGGCTTCAAGGAAGAAAGACGCAGGTGGGGAAGAGAAGTGGCTGCCGGGCTGCGGTCCAGCCTAAACCCAGGCTGTGGTCTAAGTGATGGGCAAGTGTGAGCACCCGACGTGGAGGTGGCAGCCCGGGGGCATTGACCTCCCTGTACCTCACCAGTTATGGAATATCTAAAGACTTTGCCAAGAAAACCGCAGTGGCTGAAAACGATCCGGTTCAGGAGCCCTGATGAATAATGCATACCTCCAAAGGTCGGTTTACAAATGATTAATTAACCTTAGGAGAGGTTATCCTCATTGGCAACATCCATCGTCCCAAACAGCTTAATCATGTCTGTGCAGAGTAGGGTATTTGGAACACAACGATTTGAGAAGAGCTTTGAGGAATCCTGGAGCAAGCGCTGGACACCAGCACTGCTCATGGTAGAGATGGGTGAACACCAGATGTGGGGGACCACCACCACGTTCTCCAGATCTTGCTGTGCCACACGTGGTGTGAGGACAGGCTGGAGCATCGCTCACCGGAGCCCGGTGCTGCTGGGAAGGTGCAGAAATGGGGGCAAACGGCTCAGGCGTTTGTTTTCCTGCTTGGATGTCAGAACGCGGCTCTCCTGCCAGCGAGAGCTGCTCCGGTGCCTCCCGCTGCGGCTAATGGGCTGCTGCGCTCAGCGGGGACATCGCCTGGGCAAACAGGCCCCAGCCCGAGGGCTTTTTGCATTGCTTATCAGCCACTTGTTATCTGCCGCCATTAATCAAGTGCTCCTAAAGAGCCCTTACTCTGTCTGGAGCCATTTCGGGCTGGTACCCGGATGCTTCCAGCGAGCAGCCTCTGCTACAGCTTGTTCTTCTGCAGCAGGGACCCGGGGTGGTCCTTCGCCCCTGGCACAGCTTAACCCCTCTGCCCCCTGGCTCAAGAGAGCCCCCAGCTCCAGGCGGGGTCACTTAGGATGCTGATTTTGTAGGTTTTAAATAAATGGGCTTGTTTTGACAGAGGCATGTTTAGCTGGAGGCTGGTCCCTGTCAGTACCTCTGGCTGGACAAGCTGCATGGAAACCTTATAAGGTTGCTGTTCCTCCAGCTCCTCCTTCCTCCTACCTACTCCTTCCTATCCAAAGCCAACCAGGACACAGAGCTCTATGTACAAACAACAATTTGCCTCTCTCCCCTGACAAATCTCCTGCATTGGATGCAGCTAAATTGGTTTCTTACCTTTTTTAATCCATACAGTGGCCAAAGCAGCACTCCTTCCCACCAGAGTACCCCAGCTTCTGAAGTGCATGAGGTTTCTGAAGGGTCTCAGCTCAGCTTCAGTGTTTCTAAGAGCAGCAGGATCACCTCTCTGTGGAGAACGAGAGAATCTGGGGAAAAAACCCCAAAATAAACATCCTAAGCAGTTGGCCAAACCTCAGAAGGCCAGAGGGGTGTCTGAAGTTCAACTTTGGTGGGGTGTGAAGTCCTAAACTGAGTTCAGTGACCCCTACAAACATCTGCTGGCCTAGATGCCTTTAGGGGACTGGATGCTGAGGGCCCCCATGCTCATGGGTTCAACCCAGAAAGGATGGGGAGCCCACGCAAAGCTTGCCACCACCACTAGCCTGGTGGGCCACCAAGTTTTTCACACCTGTCTGCTCATCTCCCACATCTCCTGGCTACCACATCCACACAAAATCCCTCCTGATCTTCATTAAACAGGAGCAGTGGGATGGCGGAGACCATCCAGAGGAACAGCCCCCGCCGTGTCTGCTCTGCCTGGTGCTTCTGCAGCTCAGGCATCTCCCGGGGCTACAGCTTTAATACACATTTATGCATTTTCCTGGGGTTTCTTAGAAGTATGAAAATGATTTACAACATTTCATATTACGTTTTTTTTAATCCTTTAAAATTAAAACAAATCGTTTCCCCGCTTTGCCCAATTTTAAGGCATCTCTTTTGTTCAGCTCTCGCAGAAAGATATGGATGGAAGAAACTCCTAAAATCCCCAACCACTGGAAACAAAATTGCTATTTTTCCAAGTTAAGTATTCTAACAGAGGGAACATACATGTTTAATTTGAAAATGTTGATTCCAAATGGATTTTTTCTTTAAAAAAAAAAAAGAAACTTCCCCCGAGCAAGTCAATATTTGTAATCAAATTGAAATTTCCTCTGGGAATTATTTATTTTCATGAGGTCTAATTTTTGCAAGGGAAAATTCTATGCAGGAAGGTTTTAAGTTGCTTCAAACCAGCTTGAGGAATCTGGGTGGTGGGAGGGGGCTGGGAAATCCCACTCAGGCTGCCTTTGGTGAGGGTGGTCTGATGAAGAAATTTCAATTGACTCTTCCCTCTTTTAAGGGTAAGCAGAAAGGATGGGGAGAAATTGGGAAGGAGGCAGCATTGGACACCAATTTATGCCCCCCTCCCCTTTATAATTCTTGAAAACACAGTAGCTGGGCATGGGATTCACCTCTGGCAACATTAGACATCAAAGCAAGGCATCCGAGCTGGCTATTTTTGGCTTCCTACCCAGGCAGGGGGGACAGGGAGCACTTTGGGGTGGTGTGTGGTTCACCCAGTCTTACCTGATATCTTCTGCAGGTTGAGATGACTCTTGCCATTGGCTTCACCTGCCTTGAACAGCCAAGGAGCTGATGGTGACAGGACCATGTCCACTGTAGCCCGATGAATCCCATCTGCACTGTCTGACCTGCTGTTGTGGTGGAAAAGGACCATGCCCCTCCATGGGTAACACAACGTGGCCTCCAGGGAGGAGCCACCAACTTCTACTGCTCCAAGCCAGCTCTGCAAACCTCAGGAGGACAGGTAAGTCTTCAGCCCCTATGGGGAAGCCCTTCAGAAAAAAAATTGTCACACCTCAACCTAAAGATGATTTTCTTGCAGAATTTGTGTCCACTTTAGAGTAATGGTTGGGGTTAATGATGTGCATAATTTACATTATTATGCCTTTTATTTTTGTATGATGATAAATCACCTGTCTTCACGTTGCTTTTTATTATGATGTGCTGGGAGCACAATATAGTGGTAGGGAAACAACAATCGAGTTGGTTCCTAATCACACAACCTCAGAGCTTCAGAAACATACCCTGAGGATTTCCCAGCTCAAAGTACCTTCAGAATATTGCTGCCTTAGCCCCTTTTCTAATGGATTAGGGTGAGATGAGCAGCAAACAAAACTCCTTGTTGGGTTTTTGTTGATCTTCCTTGTTGATCACGAACCATGATCCAGGTTCTCCAACCTGGAAGGCAAGGATACTTGAAAAGGCCCCATGTGAGACCTCAGAGGTGGGGGCTCAGGATCTCCTGTTTGCCAGTCTTGGGAGAGATTGGTGGTAAAACTCCTCCTCCCATACACCAGGAACCTGGGAAGCCTTCAGCCACTGCTGGCGTTGGCACAGAAACCAAGAAGACATTTACTTCCAGGAGCAGATGCAAACACAGGGAACTGCCAATTGGCCAAAATCAAATAAAACATGACCTCCGATGAACTGGATCCTTAATACTTTCAAACAACCCTGCACTCAATATTGGCAATGTAATCGTTTACCTTTGAGACACGAGGGCTGAAGGAGAAACGAAACCAGAAGCTCCTGGAGATGTTTCATTTCCATCATTTCTGTTACTGATAACAAGCCAGCAAACCCCTGTGAGGTCCCTGAGCTGGGCTTGAGGGGAACCTGCCTGCACCTCTGCCCCAGGGGAAAGCACAAAACCCCAGAGATGGGCTTTATTAGAGCCCCTGAACCTCTTCACTTACAGAAAATAAGAATAGAAATACTCTCTCCTGGCAGGAAAGTCCTTTCTCTTAATTTTACTTTCAACCCAGCCTTGCTGGCCCCCAGAAGCAGCCCATTTCTTTCCTTTGAAGTGGGGCAGATACCCCCAGGGAACAAACCCTAAGTTAGAAATCATGGGAATCCTTTGGGGAGAAAAAACCCCCTAAAAATAATCTGGGTTTGTGATAACCGCAGGGAGAGAAATGGAAACTTAGCTGCAATACACCCCCCTCCCCATCAAACACCCCAGACCACAGTCCCATCCAGAAGCTGTATAGATGCCTCAGCAACTAATTACCTTGTTCCCTGGATCACTCCAAGCTTTTAAGAACCATTCTGAAGTACAGGCAAATCATTTTAAAAAGCACGTTTCTTCTATTTCTCTATAGCTGCCTCTAACTTTAGTTCCTCCTGCAATAAAACCATTTAATGACCAAGAATAATTTTCTGTCAGTCACTAAAGTAGTCAAGCAGGGAGGGCCAAGAGTTAGTTTAGGATGTAGCAGCACAGAACACACCCAACACCACCACAGGAGACGCATAGTAGGACTTGAAACAGAATGGTTTGGGTTGGGAGGGACCTTAAAGATCATCTAGTCCCAACCCCCCTGCCAAGGGCAGGGACACCTCCCACTAGACCAGGTTGCTCAAGGCCCCATCCAGCCTGGCCTTGAACACCTCCAGGGATGGAGCATCCACAACTTCCCTGAGAAACCTGTGCCAGTGTCTCACCACCCTCAGAGTGAGGAACATCTTCCTAAGTTCTCATCTAAATCTCCCCTCTCCCAGCTTAAAATCATTATCCAATGTTCTATCCCTGCAAGCCCTTGTAAAGGAGCTGGAGGGGGGCATGTGCTGCACCCACCTCCTCTCACTTATATCAGCGCCCCGCTGTCCCCAGTGAGTGGAGCACCTCCCTAGTGCCAGGGGAAGGGAAGCAGCTGATGGCATCTCCCCAAAACCCAGCCTCACCCCTCTCTGTGCCCAGCAACAGGTCACCAACACTGCAGGCTGGGGCAGCACAGCTCCTCCAGCTGCCTCTTGCCAACAAGTCCCACCTCCTGCAGCCCCCTCAAATCCAGATGCGTGGAAACAACCTGTGAGATGACAGAGAACTCTCTTATTCCTGCTGTAATTAGTCCCTTTGGAATTCAATTAACAAGCTCCCCACTGCAGCCATCAAGCCATCATCAGTTAGGCAAACAGGCAGACAAACCAGGCCAGGTCCTTGTGAGAACAATATAAATATTCCAGCACCCTCAAGGGAGCCTGGCCCTCCACACCCATCACAACTCCAAAGTGTTGTCCCACTGGTGAGAATTTAAGGGCTTTGCTGGTGACGAGAAGCACCTGTATCACCCTTCCCAGCTGGAGAGTATCTACCCTGCTCAAGCAGTTCCAGGGCAAAGTATAATGTAATGGGTGTTACCATCAAATTTGCACTTCAGGCAGGTCTTTCTTATGAGATCCCTGGGCTGTTGAGCTGGAGAAGCCTGAGAGGGCATCTGATCAATGCTGATCAATAGCTAAAGGGCAAGGGGCAAAAGGATGGGGCCAGACTCTTGTCAGTGGTGCCCAGTGACAGGGGCAATGGGCACAAACTGGAACCCAGGAGGTTCCATCTGAACAGGGGGAGAAACTTGTTTGGTGTGAGGGTGTTGGAGCCTGTCCCAGGCTGCCCAGAGAGGTTGTGGAGTCTCCTTCTCTGGAGAGATTCCACAGGGGCCTGGACATGATCCTGGTCCCCCTGCTCTGGGGGAGCTGCTGGAGCAGGGGGGTTGGACCAGATGATCTCCAGAGGTCCCTTCCAATCCCTGCCACACTGGGATTCTCCTAGCCCAGCAGTGTCTGCCAAAGCTTTGACTTCATCACCTGCATCCCTGCCCCGATCTCTCCACCTCTCACCTAGGCTGACCCTGCAGGTGGGCACAGGCTCAGGCTCACCCATAACCTCCCTGCAGATGTAGCCAAGCCCCTGCTGGTTCTGTAGAACCCAAATTACTGCATCTCACGCAATGCGGTGGGCAGCAGGAGCAGGGCACACCATGCTCCTGGCTAAAAGCTCCCCATGATGCCCTCACACAGCAGTGGCTTTGCCTTGGGGGATGTTTGATGTCCCTCCAACTATTCCCACCATGGCTCAGTGTGAGGAGCCAGAACCCCGGTGTGAAAAGCCCTGCTGAAACACAAGACAGCTGGAAATGCCAAAATCCCCAGGTTCCAGATGTGGCTGCCAGCATATCCCAGCGGGGGTTCATTCCTCCTGTAGCAGCACAGGGGCCCTTCCAGGCCAGTTCACTGCCCAGTTAGGCTGAGATGAGACAAAGCTTAAATAACATGTGCTGCTGCTGGTAGCTCGACTCCAAGCAGTCACATTGGAAGCTGTCACGGGAAGGTCGGCACTCACTCAGGCAGAAACAAAGCAGCAAAATGCTCCTTGCCACCCAAATAACACCATCCTAACACAAGTCCTGCCAGCAATTGTCCTACCATTACCCTTTCCTATGGCTAAGCCTCCCCAGCATGGCCAAACAAGAAGTGGTCTGCTGGAAGCTCGAGGAAAGCTCCAGGGAGTTAGTTCTTCAAGATCCTCTTTTGGAACCTAAATCACCTGGTTTTTGCTTTTGTTTGCTCATGTTTCACAGCAGAGGTGGATGGCAGCATTCAGCATAGGTTCATAGAAAGGTTTGGGTTGGAAGGGGGCTTTAAAGCAGGGGGTTCTCAGCAGGGCAGAGCAACATTTCCCTGGTCAAGCACCAGTTCACTTGTATTGCTCCAAGATTTCTAATAAAATTAGGGTCACATCATCCCTACAATATTTTGCTGATATTCTGCTTGAGCTTGTGGTGATTTGACCAAGAGCAAGCCCCTGAATGCCCCAAATCGCCCTTAATCTCACGAATCACAAATCAAACTTTCCATTTTCACTCTCTACTCACTACCATCATGACACCAGCTTTATTCTGTCATTCTCTTAAAATATTCAGCAATTTTTCTCCACAAATTTAGAAACAACTTGGCTGATCTTGCAGATGAAAACTAGTTTAAAAATTAATTGAAAGCTTTTAAAAATTAATAATTATTTCAGTTAATTAAGGTTGCAGCTTAACATTTTTTTTTTAAACTGTTAACAATTTGGGAGTCGCCGTAGGAATGGAAAATTATGGGCACTGAGAGCTGGAAATAAGTCATCTTCATCTGGCAGAGAGCAGGTTTTTGGGCTCTCCTGCCTTGTCTGCATTATTATTGACAGAATTACTGCACCTCTCAAAAGATGGATCCATAACGTCATCATTTTGCTCCAATTTCTTTTGTTCCACATAATTTAAAATGCTTTCTTGTTGTCCATAACACATTTGCGTATGGATTTTTTTTTCTTTAATGGATACTTTTGCTTCTCATATCCATTGTTCTTTATATCATAGCATCTGATTTTTAATCATAACCATTATCTTTCTCCCTTTCCTGATTTGTTACTTATTATCTGGAGCTCGGCTCGCTCTTCTTGCTGCCTTTTCTTGCCAGGATTTGTTGTGATCTTTTCTTTGTGATCATCATAAATACGCCTGTCAAGAAGGAACCGAAACAAAAGGCGCTTATTTCTCTAAGAATTTGAGAAATTTCTGCTTTCCAGTGAATCAGGGGAGAGAGCTATAAAAAAATTGCTGCATGTGAGAGCCTTGGCCAGCATGTTTTGCTAAGGACTCCTGCCGAGCTACTGCATCTGGATGGGGTGGTTAATCCCTGGGGCATCTCTTGTGGGTGCAGAACCCATCAGGAGGAGCTGCTGTGCACTCTGCCCTGGTCTCAGCACCCCGTAGTTTCCTAGATCATGATCTACAGCAGTTATAAATCCTTAAATCTGAATTTATCCTGCAGAGGCAGATGCAGAACAAACTGACCTCCTATCTCCCTGCCCAGAACATCCCATGCAGCAGACTACAGGATATACAGTAGAGGAGAGTAAAATTAGAATGTGCATTTCTTGCTGTCCCACGGCCCAGGAGGCCAGCAGAACAGCAGAACTTTGTCCTGGTGCTGTGTAAGCCCAGCTGCCCTGGTCCATGCTTTGCCATCGTGGGCTGCAGCATGTGCCGAGGCTGCTCCCCACGCTCGAGGGCTGCTCTCCTTTGCTGTTTGATTTGTTGACATTGATTGGAGAGTAATGACTTTTCATGAAATAAATTTCGATGGGGAAAATAAATTATTTTCTCATTCAAGCAGCTGCTGCAGGCTCCCCAGCCCCATTACCAGCACATCGCCGGGCGGGGCAAGAATTCCCATTCAAATGCAAAGGATTCGAAACTTTATGTATTTCCCTTCTCATGCAGAAAATCTGCCTGTTTCTCCTCAGCACCAGAGGAACTTTTGGTGGGCTCTTTAACCTTGAACAAACGATGGTTTAACCATTTTCAGGACAGCACAATGAAAAATGACACTGCTGCTCCGTGGACAGTGGTTTAAATCTGAACGTGGCAGAACTGCAGTCTGTAAGCAAAAATATGATTTTTTTTTTTCTCCAGTGCTGCAGTAGAAATGTGCTTCGAGTCCTGCTTTGCTTTAGAAATGTGCTTTGAAGCTGTGCCCTGTTGTTTTCTTTTCCCTGCCTGTGTTTGATGACCTGCCAGCCTTTGGCTGGCACTGAGCAAAGCTCCGCACAGGATCCGATGGGAAGCCTCATCCCAGAGCTGCTGCCTCTCTCATCCCAGAGGTTCTGCCCCTCTCATCCCAGGGATGCTGCCTTCCTCCGTGGGTGCACTTACACTGATGCTCGTAGGGCTGGAGCTTTCCTGGAATGGGAGATGAATCTTAAAAATCATCTTCCTCAAAGGCTGTTCAAAAAATTAAACCATCATCCTGATCCTCTCCTTACAATAGTGGAAGGTGAGGAGGTACAACAGCCTTACAAAAGCAGCTGGATGTCCCCTACAACAAGGAATATCCTACATTTCAGCCTGGATTCCCATGTCCTGCATTAAAGAAAAACTCTGTTTCCAGCCTGGACTAGGTACACAGAAACATGTGCATAGAGACCCTCTTTATCCTCCCCTGACCTTAGAGCTTGGTCCAGGCCACCCATTTCAGAAGTTTCCTGATTGATTCCTACCTGAAGCTTACAAACCAGTTTTGAAATGTCCTGATCTGTAGTTTGATACCCCAAGTTTTATGCTGAAGGGAACCATGAATAACTTCTCCCGTGCTACTCTTCACCACCCAACCCATCGCTCACAATCATTCCAGGATGAAGCATCTCAGCCCCTGTCATCTCACCCCTGCAGACCCATTCCCCATCCCTTATCTTTCTCACCTCTCCCTGCATCTTTTCTCATTTCTACAGATTTTTTCCTTTTCTTTTTCTCTCCTTCCACTGGAGAGACCAGATTTGCAAACAGTATTTAAGTAGCAGGTGAATTATTGATCTGCACAATGACAAATTGATCTCTTCAGTTTTGTTTAACACTATTCCCCTAAAAATTTCCACGCTCAATTTACTTTTTAGGCTATTGCTGATCACTGAGATGATGTTTCTGTAGCACTACCTGCAACATGGGTATGCAAGGACTGTGTTATCTTTCCTGAGCAGTAATAGCTCATGTAAAGCTTAAGGTTCAAGTAAATATGGATTGTCTCACTCATGCACATGATTTTACACATCTTGCTGCTGAATTCCACCCTTGTTTTTTATCTCCTTGCTCAGTATTAGAGAGATCCTGCCACAGCTTTTCACCATCAGCTCTGAATGTTGAAATATTGTCAGCAGCTTCATCCCTTAACTGTTTTCCTTTCCTTTTCCAGGTCACCTCCCGATCTGGAGATGACGCTTCACTGCGGGTCCCTTGGGGCTTCTCTTGGCACCTTTGTTCCACTGCAAAATCTGCTAGTTTATTCCTCATTTGTGTTTCATACTCACGCAGCTATTAGAGGAGGACTTTCTCTTTCACACCACAGCAGTTTAAATTTAAGAGCCTCCAATGAAGACAATTTTCCAAAGCTTGCCACACGCACCTCCTGCTCTGCAAGCTCCCCGGCTCTCCAAGGGCTTGCAGCTCAAAACTTCCTTCTCCTAAACCTCCACTGACCCTTCCCCAGCAGTTCATATTTATTCTTGTGCCTGCTGACATCTTCGTTCTGTTTTTCTGTTTGCCCAGCACAGAAATCAGCTGCTCTACAGTCCCTGGGTTGCTGCGGGGGCCCTTTTAAATATCACCGCATTTACCACCTCCAGCTCCTTTGGTGCCACGGTTATTTTTAACCAGTCCCTTGCTCACCACTGCTAAATGGCTGCTTGGTAGGAGACCTCCTCTGGGCTCTGGGGTAAATGCCATCTGCTCCTTTCCATACTCTTGATTTCCCCAGTTTGCTCCCCAACCTCTTTGGCTGATTTGGGGCTGGGTCCTCCATGGTGGGAAGACCCCCAGGGGGTTCCGCGGGTGCTGATGGGTTTGAGAATAAAGGATCTATTATTAGATTCTTACACCTTAGAAAGCTGCTCATCAAAAAACCAGTTCGTCTCCTTTGTCACAGTTTTACACTTAATTTGTCATCTCATGCTCTTTTTCTTTTCCACATTTGAACATGACTTCTACGTTTTGAAGGATACTGTTTTACCTCTGACAGGATCCTTTAGTCGGTTCTTTAATGAGAACAGCTAATTTTTTGCCCTTTTAAAGTCTCTTTTGATAGTTGTATAGATTTGCTCTCATCATGTAATAGAAGATCTTTAAACAATGTCTATGTCCCCTGGAAAAATTTTACCCTTTTGGCGGCTGCTTTTAATTTCTTTTTAACAAGCCTCTCTGCTTTTATGTGGATAGCCTTTTGGAAATGAAGTCGCAATGAACTTTTCCAGTTTTATTTTTAAATTCCTACAGTGTTACTGAGTTTAAGTACATTGCAGACACTTTTATAGAGGAGCTCTTCAATAATAATAGTTTAGATAAAGCCCTGTGGCCTGCTCAGGATTAAATGTTTCACAGAAAACCCATGGGCTGGGATAAAACTTCTGTAATGTCCCACACTGACCTTCTTAGATGGGATAAATGGACATCCAGGAGATTCCTTTCCCAAAATAAAGGTCTGGGAGAGTTGCATGCTTCAGCTGGAACTGTTATTCCTGAAGATGGGCGTGTCCATGATCCTGTAGCTTTTCCTGGATTCACACGTGAAGCCAAATAAATCTGTGTGAGAAAACAATACAAAATAATATTTCACTCCAGCAATGGAAAGCTCATACCACTAATAGTGAGCAGTGACATGTCTCCCTGGGTCTCCCACATCAATCCCAAGTGATGGGGCATTGGCTGAGCACCATGGAAGTGCCTGTAGCTTCTGGTGGGAGCGGGCTCCAGGATCTCATCCCACTTGGCAGCTCAATAGCCTGGTCATAGGCCAGACCCAGATAAGTGAGGCAACATAAAAAACAATTAAAAGCTTCAGGTTGTTCCTGAGTAGAACAAGGAATTTAAAATTGTCCAAACATACTTTTGACATTTTTTAGATTAAAAAACAGACCCCACCCCACTGCCCAGTTCACAAAATTTAAACTAGGGCTACCATTTTAAGGGAATATTTAAAAAAAGAACCCACCAAAATGCAACTTTGTAAATGACATTAAGTGTTTTTCAGGTTTCTTTTTGGATTCTAACTTGCTATCATACTCCATGACCAGAAATACTGTCTGCAAAGGCTGCTGTGGCCCCTCACATCCCACCTGAGCATCTGATGGAGGGAAGGCTGTGAAAATCCACATACCTTTCCCTTTCCTTTGTTTTAGCCTGGAAGCAGGATTATTTCCAGGTGTCACAGTTTCCTCGGAGCTTTTTATCACAGCTAAAAACTGCCAGGAAGGCTCAGAAGGGAGGAGAGGAGAGAAGGGAGACCCAGCAGCAGAAGCTGGGTAGTGCAGGATCCGTCATCTACCCTGGCTGGCTCTGCCTGAAAACATTTGTAAAGCAAGTCTGCTCTCTATTAAGAGAGTGAGGAAAGCCTTGTTCCTGCCAACAGAATTGGTCCCGGCAAGGTCTGAAGTAGACACACTGAGCTTTAAACTGAAAAGCAGCTCTGGTGGGGTTGAGGTTGCTCGTATCACAGGAGCAGTGCAGGCAGCATAGAATCAGAGGATTGTTTGGTTGGAAGGGACCTTTCAGATCATTGAGTCCAACCCTACACTTAACCCAGCACTGCCAGGTCACCACTAACTCATGTCCCTCAGCACCACATCTCCACAGCTTGGAAACCCCTCCAGGCATGGGGACTCCACCACTGTCCTGGACCAGGCTGCAACAACCCTTTCAGGAGAGAAATTGTTCCTCATGTCCAACCTAAACCTCCCCTGGTGCAACTTGAGGCCATTTCCTCTTATCTTATCATAGTATCATAGTGAGCAGAGTGACTGCATGGGCTCTGCTGATTTCTTCTGTTTTCTACTTGTTTTGTGTGATCCCTTAGAAAGTTGGTAGTAAGCCCAGGAACCACTGAGTTTCCCTCCAGGTGAGCACAGACATTTCCCAGGTATTTCCATTTTCCCTTTTAAATTCCTCAGCCTGCTTATTCCTTCACAGCTGTCCCTTCTTCCCCACTCATGCCTGGAGCATCACTTCTCTGCATCCAGAGCCTTAAATGTCAGCAGAGGCAGCTCCTGTTGGCCACTGTACCTGGTGGTTGCTGTGCTTGCCTCCTCGTGCAGCTACAGCCCCACATGTGCTGCTCTTTGTGCAATCTTCTCCCGGAGGCTCCGGAGGATTCTGTTTGCACTGCACAGGCTCAGACCCTGGGCTTTAGGGATCAGCCAGATTTTCTTCTGATTAAAGACTTCTGAAAGATTAAAGATACACAGCCAGGGCCCAAGTCAAAGCAGCAAAGCAAAGATCATCCTGCAACTTCTCAGTTTGCAATTGGATTTTTTTTTTCCAGTCTGTTCTCCTGCATTTTTAAACACATAAATTGGAAAAAACAATCATCTACCACAGAGCAGTGTCCCTGCATGAGATCAGGGCTGAGTCCTTTTTCCAGGGCCAGAGTCTTTTTTCCTTCTATTCCTAGTACTTGTCTCCATCCCACGTGTACAAACCTCCCCATCTTCTTCCACGTCCTCTTCCTCAGCCTGGGTGGCAGCAAAGGCCCCTCCATCTCCCAGAAAGAATTTTTCTTTCCTCAAGGCCATGGGCAAAACATGCTGCTCTTAGGCACCAGAAGTAGTTACATGCTGCCACCATGCTCATTTCTTGGTCCCAAGGAGTGAGCAGGTGCCTATAGCCCTAAAAAATAAAAATCTACCCAATTTCTTCTGTATAGAGGCTTTTAGAGCAGGAGGGGCCAGTTGTGCATGACTGTGTTAGGATACTTTCTTTTCTTCTGAAATGAAGATAGCTCAAAACAACCAAGTAAAACAGAGTAGACATAAAATGAGTTAGGAGTAGAAATAAAGGTTTATGAGCAGCTTCCCTCCCCCCCACTTCCTTGCTGGCTGGTCCTGCCTCTCAGACCTGCTTCCAGCTGACAAGAACTCAGAGCTGCAGCCACCACAGCGTCAGTTTGTCCTTCCATCCCCCCTGCACAGGGCACAGGCTGCAGGTTCCCAGCTCTTCTTGGCTTCTCCTCACCACCTCCTCCTCCTCCTGCACCTGGGAGGCTGGTCCAGCTCTGGGCTGCCTTCTCCCAGGGGAAGGAGCAAGGTGAGGTGCCTCTGAATGGAGCAGACTTCTTTTTTTTTAGAGAAACCTGCCACACACACACACGCTGAGAGCACACGCAGATCAAACAGATGCTGTCTGTCACAGAGCTTAAAGCCTAATTACAGAAGATTACAGAAACTATTTATAAATATTTATACCCATTTAAATATATTTATAAACATCTCAGGATTGGATAAAAGTGTATATTGTTATCTTCGCTTAAGACACAGCCAAGTAGCGTTTATACAATGCACATACCCTAATCATATATTTATATTAAGCTTCTTTTTGATTAACATGGACAGCAGCTGTTAACATCTGAATTGCTGTTAATACAAAGTAGGTTGGCACCAACAAGCTCAGAAGAATGGGTGGGTAGATGCTGAGAAGTCTGGAGGCAACAGAGCAAGCACATTACAGACTAGAAAACTTCCCCTTCTTTGTCAGAAACCCTCGTGATTCACAGAGGAGGATACTGGAGATGTACAGCTAGGTTATGGATCTTCTGCCATCACTCATCTGCTGATTTATTGTCCTGCTTCCCCCCATCATTCCCTTGCATGGCACCTGGGGTAGCAGCCATCTCCCACAGCACAACTCCCTCGTGCCACTCGTCTTGCTTGGGTCCTCTACATGTGCAGCAACACCTAAATCCCAACCTGGTGTCACCCAGAGGTTGTCCAACCTCTACTCACCACTTCTGCATCTCACTTGGGATGCTATGAAGCAATGCCCTCATTCAGCTCACTATCCAGGAGGGTGTGGCTTGTTGGGCCACCAACCTGGATGGAAGTCTGGACTGGTCCCCGTGCCAGCTGGCAGACAGCTCTGGATGGATGTGGGCATACTGGAGGGCACCAAGGGTGAGGGATGGAGGTGCAGGAGTGGTGGGCAGGGTGTAAAACACAAGATAAATTCAGGTAGCAGTAAAGGAAAGGCACTTTGGAGCAGCAGAGCCCAACAAGATGCTCACTAGGTGAGCTTCTCCCATGGCCAGGCCTCAGGGTTCCTACAGCCAGACTCCATCCAGAGGAAGGTCTATGTGGGCTGTGTCGGGCACTGAGCAGAAGAGCTGCTGCCTGCCCATCATCCCTGCACTTGGCCTCCACCACGGGCATGCTGCCATGGGGTGGGCAAACCACCCATCACTTCCTCCTTCCAAGCTCTTATTTCTTTTCTCTCCTCTCTCAGGAGAAGACAAAGCAGGAAACTCGTCTCCGTGCTCCCGGCGGGGTGGTTTTGAGCAGGACAATCCCTTTGGTCAGGCATCAAATAGCAGTGTGTGAGCCATCTGCTTTCTTTGAGTGAAACACCCAGAGCAAAGCTGCTGGATTGGAGAGAGGATATTAATCTGAAAAGCGTACAACAAAGCAACTGCAGGGTGTTTCCCCCCCAAGCCAGAGCGAGCGAGGGAAAGCTGATTACCATGACACACAGGAGCCCTGATCTCATATTCCACTTCAAGATTTGCAAATAATGTGCCCCATTAACATTCATTAGCTCTTTAAATAATACCTGCCAGACCTTCCAGGCACGGAGGAGAAGGCCCCCGCGCCCAGGAATCAATCACCTAACAGCCTCTAATTGTGCCTTTTCCACATCTACGCCAGGTTTCAATAAAGAACAAGCCAGGACAGAGTGGTGGAGCTGGAGCTGTCACCACCAGCACACAGACACCCTTTCTGCTCCCAGATGTGGCTCCAGGATCCTGGCTAATTAGCGGCCTTCTCGCCGACAGCTCGCCCGGGTGCGGCGAGCGCTGGGGGAGGTTCTCTGCAGGAACGTGTCAAGCCAGCCTTTCACCACCCAAAATAGCTCCTTGTCTTCTTTGCCTGCAGAGAGAAGTGCCAGGAAAAAGAAAGAGGCTGGTGGCATGCCCATCATACCCCCAGGAGATGAGACTCGCTTTAGCTTTGGGAATGCCACGTTAATAGCCAGATACAGAAAGGTTTGAGGGGGCTTCCTGCAGCCCCAGCTAAAATAACACTGTAAGAAGGGGAAAACTAATGGGTTGACATCAAGGCATGGCTGTGAAGCTGTGAGGCTGCCTACAAACCTCATTGTACTCTATTTATCACCTGGGATTTCTGCCCTCCCATCCCCTGCCCTTTCAGAAAGGGCAGCTCCTCTGCTGAAGGCGAGGGGACATCAGGGCAAGGGGCCACATCACTCTTTGGTCATATTGGTCTCGGATGCTGTGCTGGTTTTGGCCATGACAGATGCCCAGATGAACCAGCTTCTTCCTAACATCCTTGATAAATCAGGTTTCTTAGCTGTTAACTGCAAAACTGCTGCACTGAAATGTGACCCAGCCAAGAGTATCTGTGTTCACTCTCTGCCAGGGGGACCTTGGTGTCCTGTCACCACTGTGACCACATCCAGGCAGGATGAGAGCTAGAGGGTCCACCAGCATGAGCAGAGGTCATAGTCACTGGTAAAACCACAGTGCTACTTTTATTCTTGGGCTGTGCCTGTGTTGTGCAGAAGGCTCCCGAACCAGAATCAAGGGAATGTGTCCTTGCAGAATCATGAGTTGTGAGTTATGGACTGAAGGTCCCTTGGGGTCATAAGGCAGGCCAACCAAGGCTTGCCATTGGAAGGAGGCTTTATATGAATGTTGGTAGGTGTAGAGAAGCAATGCTACTATCACCTCGTCTGCATTTGGTTTATGCTGATGGACACAGCTCATTGTGTCCCCTACCCAACTACCAGCATGATCTGACTCCTTTACAGCTCCAGGAACTGGTTTGAGCCTGTGCCGAGCTGCTTGGGCACACCAAGTCTAAAAGAAGTCAACTTTCCAAAGAGTAAATAGCTTCTCAGCAAGACAGAAGGTCTGATCTGGGCCCTGTGTGCAGCAGCTCTCATCAAAACTATGAGCAAGATCAGCACTGTGGTAGACATGGTGGCTTCCTGGGTTAGTCATCATCACCCAGCTTCAGCAGAGTGAATCACCCAGTAAGCAGCTGTTCGGAACTATAAAGCTCAAATTAGCTGCCCATACAGGCACACTCTGGATCTGGGGTATTTTAATGCTTTAAAAAAAAAAAAGAGCTACAACACCAGCTAAGTAGGTCCATTTGCAGAAGGCCACGAGCAAGCCTGGAGGCAGAGGGTCTGTCGAACATCTTCATGTTCCTTAGAAAATGGCTTTATGCTGTCACAGATGTCACAGGCAAAGCAGAAACTGTTTGGGAAAGGCACACTTTCCTTGGGAGACTGTGCAGTGGGAGGGAGCTGTTTACAGTTGCATTTAATCAGCCCCAAATGAGTCTGAGTAGTTAATAAACAACCTAAAATGGCTTTCCTGGTCAAGCCAGGTCAAGGAAAGGCAGTGAAAGAAGAGTGATGGGTACTGCAAAGGGGCTGCACATCTGCAGGGTTAGTGAAAACTGTTCCCCAAACCAGAATGTTCTTCAGTGAGGAGAGGACTGAAGAAATTCCTTCAAGTCTGAAGGTGAAACACAAAGAGAAACTGGGGATGAGCACTTTAATGTGCAAATGATAACAGTGCAATGGAGAAGTGCACAGGAAAAAATAGTTTTGTGTAGCTCTCTCTAGATATTGCACAGAAATGCAAGAGGAAAATGAGTTTATGAGCATGATTAAAGGGCAGTGATCTGATGAAGAGAAACACAGAATTAAGTGTTCTCCCCTGGATTTCTTCACAAACTTACCACGCAAGATTTGGACAGATGGAGAAAAAGTCAAGAAAAAGGGCATTTCCAGCTGCAGAGCAGAGCTGTGGATGTCAGCATCGCGCTGTGATGTGCAAACCAGATGGTGACCACCGCTGCTTATATAGAAGAGTCATCTTTAGTCTAGTCCTTCCCCAGCTCCAGCATCAGCTCTGCTCCCTTTGAGCCCAAGTCCCCCCAACTTACTGGGTAAAAATTCTCACTTCAGACCTGCTCTACATTATTGCTAAGAGTGTCCACTAATCCTCCCTGCTATCTCTCACCAGCTCCTATCTAATTCATCCCACTGCTACCACAAACTTATTCCATCTAAAGCTCCTGTAAAAAGGAGAAATAAATAAATCTGGTTTATGCTATGTACTCTCCCTCATCCAAGACCTGTGTGAACATGGATAAAAATCACTATTTAATAGAGCTGGTCAAGCCCTGCTGCTTGTTCGGAAACTTTGCTTCCATCCTGTTTGGATCAGCTATTAAAAGTTTATATGAAACTTGTGAACATGTTTTTGTAGCATGCAAGGGAATGATTAAAGCATCTGGCAGAGGAGCAGCCCAAGAACCATCTGTATCCATCTTATACCCAGGGACTGAGTGCTGCTTGTGAGAAAATACGGAGATAGAGGCTCAACCAACAAGATGTTGGGGTCTCCATCAGCAAAGTCTCCTGAGCTCCTATTAAACTTCATGGAGATGAAGCCAAAGGTGCTGCAGACATGATCCAGCTCTTTCTTAAGCAGAGGGCAGAGATAGGTTGGGGATCCCTGTGTGCACCCACCTCTTTCAGTTGACCAGGAAAACATCATCTCAAGGTGAGTTGCTTGCCCAACAGGCTTGTTCATCCTGCAGGTGCTTCCCAGATGCAGGAGCATGTGGTGGGACCAAATCCTGGCTTATGACAGCCCTACAGTGTCTCTCTAGAGGTGGGAAAAGCTCAGCCTGGGTAGATTTCAAGAAGGTTAAATTTATCCTAGAACAAGTACTTGAGTAGTTTTCAGCTCTTTTTCCCTACAGGTTTTTTTTTTTCTTCCTATTCCTTTTGCAGTACCTTGAATCACCAGCCTCTAATTATTGCCTGCGGTTATAAACATGCACGTCTCCCTGGAAGAAGTCCATTTTTCCTTTTTTTTTACCTAAAATTGAGGGCAGTTAGCAGATGCTTGGGTAGCGCCAACACTTGCAATATATTATTAAAACAAGCTCTCACCCCTTTGCTTTGAAATCGTTGCTAATGCTGCTTCCCCTAACACTTCTGTAGGAGAATTTTTGTAATCCCAAGCAGATAGCAACCTTTAGTCTGTAGAACATCAGACTGTGGCAGTTAATGGGCTTTTCTAGCACTCAAATGAGGGAGCCAATGAACATCTCTGCCTTAGCTAAACTCTCTTGCAGCCATTTAAAGCAGGAGAAGAACAGCACAGACATAAGGGAGCTCTTTCAGGTTCCACAATTACCTCCTATCAGTTGAGCTCGGTCCCCAAGGAGCATCTACTAATGCTGGAAACTCAGGCCCAAAGGCAGGAGAACTTCAGACAAAAGCCAGTTCCCATGGTGTCCTTACACCTTTAAAATCTCAGTACCTGGCACAGTTAAAAGCTGGAACAGGGACTGGATTAAACCACCTGCAGCAAATCTTCCTGAGATAATTTCAGTATTAAAAAAATCTGCTACAGTTGTCCATAAATAAAAAAAGTTCCTTTGAACCCACAGCTTTCCTTGATTAAATCCTTGTAGCATCTGTAGAACTCCACTCCAGTTAAAGCTCTGTTTTTGACAAAACAGCATTTTGATGGAGAAAATATCTTTTAAAAGCTACCTGCCTCTAGTATGTGGTAACTCATAAAAGTGCGGGGACGATAAAATGTTCCTATTAAATTCTCTAATATATATAACCTATTAACTATCAGCAATATAATGTTAAACTGAGCTAAAATATTATAATACAATATTATTACCATAAGGAACAATATCTAAAGCAGCATCGGATAGTCTTGAAACAGTAGAAGGGCTTGTTTAGTGCATTGTGTTTCCCATTAACCATCACTAATATCACCCCCAACCCATTTGCCACCCAGGCCCGTTGGCTGCTCCAGGAGAACCAGTGCCACCAGGCTGAGGAACAGCAGAAGGGTGAGCAGAACCCCAGACAGATCCCAGCAGGGATTTTATGCCTATGTTATTAATGATGCTTTTCCATATTAATTCCGAGTGTTGGTATTACTGTTACTAGGATAATAACTGTTTGTTATATTTTGATTAGACTGTTAAGGCTGTAATTAGACTAACAATAAATCCTTAGCTCCACAGAAGAGGTGTTCCCATTTTACCCATAATGACAATTTGGGTCTAAGAGGCGGGTGATGCAGGACAAAGGGGCAATGGGGCAGACACAGCTCCCACCATCACTGACATCCCCACGAGCAGGGAGAGAATCATCAGGGGACCTTATTATGGCTTTGAAATGGAGATCTCCAGCCAGTACCAGTGTCTGAGCATGCTGGAGAAGGATGTTTGAGGACAGCTCAGGATGGCCTCCCAGTTAGCAGGTCATTGAGTCTGTACCATGCACAAGTCATTATTGGTCAGTGCCTCAATTAACAGAGATCCCAGCATAGCTTGTGGCTGTACAATTAATTGGAGGTCAGAGATGGCTGGAGCGGTCTTACCCAAACTGGGAGGATGCATCTCCTTTTATATCCGCAGAAACAGAGCAGCCAAAACCAGAATAGCAGCCAAAACCAGAATGCTTCACCCCCTTCCCGGGGAGTGCCAAGAGAAGACTTGCTCCAGGTGGGCATCTCCTCATTTTTACCCATCTGATCACTTCCTGATTAGCAAGTATCAGCTTTGCCAAGAAGAGGAACACCAGCATTGCCCATAAGAGATTGAATAGAGCACATGTGCTTTGCTCAGCACTCCTCTCCTGGGGCCTCAGAGCATCCCAGTGAAAGCTGGGGGAGCAGTGAGGGGTGGCCACCATCAATCCATCTGGTAATACTCGCATCCAAGACAAGCATCCCATTAGCTTTGTTTCTCTGAAATCCTATTTAGGGAACAGGCCCATGAGATGCGGAGTAACAACAATGTGACTTTCATATCACTTTGAGAGAAAAGTACTTGAATGCACCCTCAGTTTATCTTGAGAAACCAGTCACTGCAGAGCTGGAGAACTCGCTTTCATGCTGGTTCCAATTGATAAGCCCCAAACCGAGCCTGATAGTTGTGTCTTCTTTACCCGAGTGACAAGACAACTCTTTGTCTCCAAACACTTCTCTGCAAGCACGTACCTTAGTTAAAGCCCTGTGAGGGACCTCAGTTTTTAAAGCTCTCCTTGATTCGCAGAGGGAGGAGCTGCTGCTGTGCAGGAGCAATGCTGGTGTGAAGAGTAACTTGCAAACGTGAAGCCTGGCAGGAATCACATCCTCAGTTTGGTTTTGTCTGTCAGTAGTCCTTCCCTGCTCAGCACACAACTTGTTGTCAGTGGCAGAAACCTGCCTTCATGGAAAGCTGCTGAACCACTATGATGTGACCAAGAGGTCCTGGGTTATCCCACAAGGATCTCAAGCCAGGAGGAAAGCCCTGGAGAGACAAAAGCCTCTTCAGCTCTGTCTGCCCATCCTGGCTTTAGGTGCTTTATTAATCACTCCTTGCAAGCCCGCTGCTAAATAGCTCATCCAGGGACCACAAACTTCCTGGAGGCAGAGGATGTGTTTGTGTCCTCTGGCCAGGCTGGGATTTGACCCGTGCCCCAGGTGAGTGCTCTGATAACAGGGTTATTTCAGAAGGTGTGGAGGGAAGAGATGGGAGGATTCTTCAGCTGTGGTTTGAGGGCACACAGCAGCTGCTGAGTCTTTCATGGGGTGTTACCTGTGTTTTGCAAGACTTGCAGATTAGGTCCCTTTGGGGAGAAACCATGGCTTTAAGGACACTTTGAGACAAGCACAATGTCCCATCACTTCTGGTCCTGCTTCCAGTACAAGTCTTATGTGGACATGCAGGCACAGATGGTCTCTTGCAAACAAGTCCATACAGCACTTGAGGGCTCTGCCCTCTTCCAGAAGTCATCTGCTCCACCAGCAGATTGCAGACACAGCTTACTCTGGTAGCACAGCTGTAGGATGACTTGGATTAACTGATTTAATTCATTTTGCTTCATCCATTTTAACAGGTAGAGTTAATGTTATCGTTTTACATGTCACAGGCACAATCAGGTGGCCTGTGTTTTGTTCACTTAACTTCATGTTTTCTTTGTTAATTCTATTTTGTCTAATAAAGTGCTTTAATTTACTCTAATTTCCATATTGTACTGTAGCTAAAGAACAGAGATAAAGAGAGCTACAAGAAACTTTGAATAGATAATTGGTTAATTAAAACAACTTAACTGGTATGTGGTTTATAACATATTGTTCTCACAGAAGCAACAATATGGTGAACTGCTCTGGATAGGTAATTCCAAGTTCCAGCTGCCTTTTATGACTGTAGACTATAAAAGGGCTGGTAATTATGAAATTCAGATAATTAGGCTCCCTTTCTCAAAAAAGATTTTGATTGCTTTGGATTAGATCCTTATCCAGTCTTGTCCCCCTATCTGCTAAAGATAATTTATGGTTGTCTCAGGAATTTACCCAACTGCACACCCACCTACCCTCTGCTGTCACCAAGACCTGTATGAAGCATCTTTGGTGGAGAAGACACATTCACAGCTGTCTCTCCTTCCTAAAAGAAGTCTGGATCAGGTGGGACATCAGGGAGGGAGGGCAAACTGCTGCTGAGCCTGCTCAGGGCAGAAGGTGCTGGAGAGGACAGGATGGGTGGTAGCAGGGTTGGGCTAGTGGAGCTGGAAACCTGAAGCCCAAGCAGTTGTACCTCAGGGCTCTGGGCAATCCAGCATCTGTGGCCGTGCAGCTTGAGGTGGGTAGAGGTGCTCCTGTTTGCTGTGGTTGTCTATACAGCAGTGGCTTTGGGTCACTTCACCAAGCCTCTGGCTGTGACCTCCCAAAAGAGTTGGTCTGGCAGGTGCTGAGAACTGCCTCTCACTGGGTTTCAGCAGGAGAAATGCAGCCCGGAAAGGAAGGGTGTGTTTGAGCTGGAGATGAAGGCACTGAAATTCAACTTCCCAATGTGTCAGTGTGCCCTGAGATTCCCACAGCCATCATTTTACCACCTAGCTCTCATGGAGATACCTGCAGTTATGTCCTAAATTTAAATTGAAGCCCACCTGCCATGGAAGAGGGGGTGGGACTGCACATCTCCACCCGGATAACAAGACCAGGCATTAGGCAGGTGCTCTCTGGGGGAAGCAAAATGGGACCAAAAGCTCCCCTCCAAACAAATAGAAAAAGGAAATAACAGAGAACTCTGGCTTAGTTCTCAGTTCCAGGTGATTTAAGTAATTGGAAAATCATAGTTGTGAAACACCTCTTTGCAGAGCATCATAATCAGGCACACAGCTCAGCGGGGCCCGAGTGCAGCCGAGTGGCTCTAAAGACCCCGTGAGGAATGTGCTTTGCTGGGGGAGATATGTCATTTTGAGATGGCATCTCCAGGAACAGCGGCTCCTTCAGAAAAAACCCACCGAGTCTCCAGGACCATGAGGGTGCAGTGATTCATGTAATGCTTACTAAGAGGCTCCAGCCAGCTTTGCTGACAGGCACTGGCATCCCAAGCTCTGGCTGCTGCCGGAGCGCGAACTCTCCACACCGCGCGACGTCAGCACCGTGCAAAGACAACGTGTGGGTGATCTTCACCTCCAGTCTGGGAGATTTAGGGGAGCACCGTGGACTTGGAGGAGGGAGAGGACTGCTCCCTCAAGCCGAGCTTGCCCACCACACAAGTGGCACCTCCATAAGGGCTGCGTCTTCCCGGGCGATGTATTCAGCTCACGCATACTCCACATTATTAAGTTTGACTCAGTGCTTTGAATTCTGCTCTGAGCAATCTATAATCTCCAGCCAAATAATCATAAAGGCCCTGCTGGCCTTAAAACATATGTCTCTGACAATAGCAATAAAGCTATTTATTACCACTGTGACCAGTGAAGAGAAGACCATGCCATGTGAGCAGCACATCACCCAGATTGACTTGTAAAGCAAGCCAGACCCAGCATCTACCAAATGGAAGAGATAAAAATATTACTCTTAATATCTACTGATCATGTATGTGGGCATTTAAATATCAGAGATGGTTGCTGCTGTAAAGGCTGGGAGAGGAAAGGAGACATAAAATGTGATTAAGACAGAAGGATCTAAGCTACCATAAAAGTAACTCAATAAACAAAGCACTGAGCTCAAGCCTGTGCATCCACAAGCATCCCACCACTATAAACACAGGGACTGGCTCAAAAAAGCCCAAGGAAGGGAAAATATCTCTTAGACAGACACAGGTTTTGCCAAAATGCCCTAAGCAGTGTAATATGGACCAGGGCATCTCCTTCAAAGCTTTAGGAGAAGCAAGTGTCTGGTATCTCCGGTGCTTGCTGGAGCAAAGCGACTACTGCCCCAGAGGTTCTGAAGCAATAAATGTATTGACGGAGTAATGATAACATGTTTGCAGGAGAAAATTGCCTATATTCAGGCAGTGTCATGCTATAACTCTGCAACAATAAGAGGCAGCCGCCGAAATAGGAGGAGAAACAGATTTGGAGAGATTTTCAGCTTTTAAAGAGAATTAAAGAAAATGGAAATCACTAGCAAGACATGCACTAAAATAGAATTGTATGGAAAAATAGAGGCACGGTATGGGCTCCACTGGGGTATCTTTACATATTTAAGAACACAAATGTCTACAGGACCAAACCAGCTTTATGGCCTTAGCTTCTCTCCGCCGATACATAAAAATCAAGAGACTTGCAGAAATAGAGTTAATTCACCATTGCATATGCAGAGAGAATAGCTATAATAAAAATGAATGTGCTCCTTGGCTAGTATTTATTTTTCAAATGTTCCCACTAAAATCCTGGGTACAATAGTAGCAGAAGTGCAAGAAGACATTTCAGGCTTTTATGGGTAAAAAAGCTAAATCATAAGAGAGGGAGAGCAGAGGAAATGAAAGAGCTGGCATTTCCCTATGTAAAAAAATATGATCAAGGCGAGACTAAGAAAGCTTTTCTGGTGCTACAGATCCTAACACCAGTTTTAGGAGCATTCCCCCTTCTAGACAGATTATCCTTGGAGCATCGAGCATCACTTCTCTTTTTTTGCTATATTCATTCCCATTACCACTATTATTTTATTTTAGTTATTAAACCACTCTTAACCCATGGGTTTTATTTTGTCCAATTCTCCTCATCCCACTGTAAGAAGGGGAGTGAGAGGGGCTGCGTGTGCTTAGTTGTTGTCTGGGGTTAAATCATGACAACTGGGAGTATGTAAATCCCATTTATCCCCTCAACCCACTGTCCCTCACTTCAAGGGGAAGATAAACAGACTGACATATGAAAATATTGTGAATCCTAAAGTGAGGGACAGTTCTGACAAACAGAACATAGCAGATTTTGTGCTTAAAAATATTTATTGGCTAGCAAAGAGCCTTTATAATATACCTAAGTATGTATACAAGTATATATATAAAATTTCACTTGCTCACTTCCATTAAAAGTTTATTCTGGCCAAAATACTTCCTGAGTTTACCAAGGGTAATAATATTGACATGATAAGATATGAGTGGATCTAACATGCCCCAGGCCCTACCTATTGCCACCCATGGCAGGAGGAGACAGCTTCGATTTTAAAAGGAAGAGATGAGGAGCCTCTGGCAGCAGTGAGGCACAGAAGGGAGGGTGCAGCCACATTTCCAACAGAGTATTTGGGATGTTAAGAGTGACTCTGCAGCATCAAAGCTGTCCTACTTCCAGAGCCTTATCGTATTTGCCAAAGCACAATTCAGGGAAAGGGACTTGAGCACAAATCACATTCCACTGGAAGACTTGGTAATAAATAAATTACATCCCGCTTCTCGAAACAATTTCCCATGATCAATAATGAATAAAAAAAAGAGTCAGGTCCACAGCAGTGTTGTGACAGCGTGACACGTCAGTGAGTGACAAGGAGGATTTTGCTTCAGTCGCAAAATCAGCGCTTGATAAAACATCACATTTCCCTAGGACTGCAAAATGGGGAGAAAACCTCAACAGCCCTGACAAGGGCCCTGCAGCACAGCCCAAAGACAGAGCAGGGACTGCATTAAAAGCTCTCTTCTGGGCTCAGAGGTGCCACAGACACAACGTGTCCCATCAGCACACGGGTGCCAGGCAGGGTGAGCTGCTTGCGCTGAGGACCAGGGGAGCTGCATCTTTGCACAAACCATGATGGGCTTTTTTTCATGCAAGGTCATGGGAATGGTCCCCAGTAATCACATGTGTCTCTGGCAGCAGCCTCAGCTGGCTGAGTATTAGCAAAATGTGGGACTGTTGATCACCAAGTGCAGCACTTGGGGGTGAAACCAGGGAAGGGATGTCCTAGTACCCTGGTCCTGCACCATCTCAGCCACCTTCTGACATGCAACCCACCCTGCTGTCTGCATTTTGGGGACATGCCGAGATTTAATTGTCAATTGCTAAAGGCATTTTCAGCTTACAGCTTGTGCACAACTAAATTTCAACTCTTCTGCTTGTCTTTAGAGGTCCCAATACAGCAACTAATAATACTTCTCAAAAGAGCTAAGGAGAAGAGGTGCGATAAGAAATAGCACTTCAAAAAGCTTCAGTGAAGCACTCGGATGAAAAGTTTGTATCACGGAGAGGACCTGCTTCAATTCACATCTGAATAGCCTGCATGTAAACTATTAGGAGGTCCACAGGGACCCCTGTGCCTCTCTGGAGACATGAAGGCAGAGCTGTCCTGCAGGAGCTGTCCTGCTTCTTCTCTAGAAGAAGCCCTTTGATTATCTCAGATCTTGCTTGAGCATAACCAACCTCATTTTAACCAGTGGAGCTCAATTACTGGACCAGCCACACTCACGAGCTGAGACCTTGCTGTCCTGCTCACCTCTGAGCACTCTTGTGCTGCCAGGGCTCAAGAAACCACAGGCTTCATGGTTATCATGGGCTATCAATGTAGAGAGTGCCATGCCCAGCTCTAAACCAGATGTCATCTTCACAGATGAAAACAATAACAGGAGCACACTTTGTGTGACCACAGTTTAGAGTTTCAATGACTCAGCTACAAGCAGAGGAAGAAAGTGCAAATGCATCCAGAGGAGTATTTACTTAAAAGCCTTCTAAGAATCCGTCTCACATAACTGGGAACACTTGTGCACCAAAGATCTGAGAATAACACAATAAAAAAAAACAAACCACAAAGAAAAGGAGCATAATTGGCATCATGTCAACTATTCTTGAGACAGTTCCCACAATCCCACAACTTAAAAAGGAGCTGTGCTGCTTTAGCAGTGTTCCTGGTGACTCTTACAGCCTGCAGCAGATAGCTCAGCCTGTGGAGGACTTGGGAGAAGGGCACCTGCCCATCATCTACCTCCCCCTCCAGTTGGCACCCTCAGGCCAGCTTTGGCTCCTAGCCTTCCTGATAAGCTGAGTCCTGATCAAAATCTGAAAATTGAGCTGCTGAGTTCACAGCAAGCTTCACTTTCCCACTCACAAGCGGTGAGTCAGAGAGCTCTGCAGAACAGCCCCGTGCTGAAGATCAAGAAGGGAAAGAAAATGGGATGATGAGCAGGCAGCCACCAGCTGCTCCCCTCCCAAACACAGCAATAAGCTTTTCAAGTCCCTCTCTCTCTGCTTTCTTGGTAAGACCAGCCATGGCACAAGGTGAGTCATCCTGCCTCCCTCTGAGGACACTGGGACTGCAGGTTGGGACATCAACACAGCTCCCACCAGTGCCAGCTGCCCCAGCCTCCTCTTCAGTGGTTGCTCCCACCCGCCCAGCACTTCTGGAGGACAGGCAGCACCCAAACCCGTGCCAGCTCACCCCGGACAGCTCTGTGTGTTAAGGTATGTTGGGGAATTATCTGTGTCTTTTGAAGCTCCAGGACGTTCCTCTGAACCCCTGCATTGAATTTCTACTTCAGAGTTGCCTGAACTCATGGTGGCCCCATGTAGTCATAGAATCATAGGATGGTTTGGGTTGGAAGGGACCTTAAAGATCATCTAGCTCCAACTCCCCTGCCATGGGCAGGACACCTTGCACCAGACCAGGTTGCTCAAAGCCCCGTCCAACCTGGTCTCGAGCACATCCAGTGTTGGGGCATCCACAGCTTCCCTGGGTAACCTGTGCCAGTGTCTCACCACCCTCAGAGTGAAAAATTTCTTCCTTACACCTAATCTCCCCTTAAATCTCCCCTCCTCCAGTTTAAAGCTATTACTCCTTGTCCTATCACCCAGCCCTACCCAGTCCTCCATCCCCTTTTCACCAGCTATGTGACACAACACACAGTTGAGAGGTACCCAAGAACATCCCCCTGATGGTTGTCCTCACTGATTTACACTCATTTACCCAGAACACTCAGAAAAGCCTGCTGAGTGGCCATAATATACTATTATAATAATGTTTTATTCTCAATTAATTACCAGCTGTATCTTTTACCAGCTGTCCTGCTATTTTATGTAGGATCAGTGCTCAGCAATATAACTTTAGCAATTTCATCCTGTTCTTTGTTTTGGCCCAGTGCTCCCTTCTCCCCATCCTCTGAAGCTTTCTCAGTATTTCACATTGTCACAGTACCTATTATTAAGCCACAAGTTCCCCAGGAGTTTCTCTAAAACACTTGGAAGCCCATTGCACAGCATCTCTAATTTAAATGCATTTGACTCCATAATACAATTTAATAACCACCATAGTTACAGTTTAGAATGAAAAATATCTCATTAGCTCTGTAAACTCGCAATATATGGTCCTGGGGTTTTTTTGGTGTGGGTTTGTTGTATTTTTAATTACCAAGCAGAAATATTTTGAGAACATATTTGACTTTCCAGTAACTCTACCATCAATTTTATCATGCCCACTTAAGTAGCATTAGATGCCTTTTAATTCCTAATATCAGATTCCTTTTAGTCCCAACACCTTTTTATTTCCTTCTTTTGTTCTTTCCTTCCCTAACCACAAGCTTTCAAATGTTATAATAGCACAACTTAAAAGGTAAACCCCAGATAATTGGCATTCTCTTAATTTTTCTCTCTTTATGTATGTGTATGCATAAATGTCTGCACTAACAGTCCCTGCCTGTCACCTACACTTACAGAAACATCTTTACCTGTGGCATGTAATAACATTATGTATGTACATGTATCATTCATACACACTTACTGTCAGGGCCCTGGCAGCCATCCAGCTGCCAACCTTATCAATATAAGCAGATCAGCTGGAGAGGGGGCAACCAGCGACTGCAGCGTAGATGTTGATTCAGACCAAGTTCCTAATCCTCCCTGACAGGGCAGGGGAAGCTGGGAGTTTGCATCACTCTAAGAGGCAAACCAGTCGGTGTTTATTTATTTTGCACAGCAGGGATGTGGTATTTAATTGAACATGCAAAAAAAAAGCCTCTCTGGGAAAGAGAACTCTGGGCAAGTTCCTCTGTGTTTTCCTTCACCACCAGCTTTGCTCAGCACTAACATTGTTATGACAAAGCATCTCCTCACCCTGGTGCCCCTCTCCAGGGCTGTGCCCATTCCTCCTCCAGCAAAAATGGGGGGAACCACTGGTGCAACAGGGGTCTGGGTCAACATCAGGGTGCTACCCACCTATCCCCATGGCCCACAGGAGCCTTCTGCTAGTGCTACCCTGGCATATCCCTCCCAACTGTGCTCCCAAGGGTGGCTTCAGCTTACCCAGAGAGGACAGGCTGTACCCAGAGAGGACAGGCTGTACCCAGAGGCCACCTCTCCACCAGAAGAAAGGAATACTCCTAGACCAAACACTTCCCAGGTGCAAGGACAGCTTTTAAAGGCTACAGACGCCTCACAGCTTAAGGCACTCAAGGCATCAGCCTCATCAGCTCCTCCCCGGTATTTAGGCTCTAACAGCAGCCACCTGGCTCAGCTCTGAAGCTGCTGGCCCTGGTGAAGGCAAGAGCCCTGTGGTGTCTGTCCTGCCCCAAGCCACCGAGTCTCCCTGTCCCTATGGAAGTCCCAGCACGTGGAGGGAAGGTAGGAATCAGCTGAAGGGGAAGGTTGGACTCATCTGCAGGGGAAGGTAGAGGCTGTTGTTGCTTTGCTGGTGAAGCCAGGTTGGAGTGGAGCAGGGAGGGTTGCACAGAGGAGCTGTGCCAGCAGGCTCCAGGAAAGCAGGAGCATTTTCTGGGATGCAGAAAGGCTTCTCTGCATTCATCCAAGCACGGTGAGGCATTGATTTCATAAGCACTGACTTTATTTGGACACGCTGCCCCATGATGCTCTCTGTCCTACCCTCCGGTGCCGAGTCCCGCAGTGGGGACAGAGGAGCTCAGCTCAGGGAGTTGTGCTGCTGGTCGGAGGGGGCTGGAGGCAGGAGCAGAGCTGTTGGGGGACAGCCCAGGGCAGGCTGTGAGCCCAGGGCAGGCTGTGAGAGCTGCTCTGGAGGCTGGGCCAGCCCTGAGAGCTGCTCTCCCACTCCCCGGTGCCTCCCCCCAGCTTTCTCTCCACACTCCCTCCCCTGCCCTCCGGTTCTACAGCTATAATCAAATCATAACTTTTATTAAATTTGAGATTACTTTTTAATGGAATCAATTTCTTGCGTGGTGCTTTTCCCTTCTGCCCCGCGGCTCAGCCACGCTCTGCACTTTTGTGGTTTTACTCTGCTTTTTATCTCTGCTGCTGCCCTGACACCGAGTGCTGGCTGTGGAGGTGAGCACCCATGACCTGTCCTGCCTGGTGGACAAGATGCAGTGGGTGCTGTGTGGCCTCTGACAATGCTCGTCCCCTTGCCTGGAGGGCAGAGGCAGCAGGATTTGTCCCACCGTGCAGTGTGGATGGTGTTAGCACCTCTGGGTTCAAAAAATTTTCTCCCATAGGGAAGGGAGCTCTCACCTTGCCCCTTGGCTTTGTCTCTGCATTGGAAACCTTGTGCTAGATGCAGCTGTTCTGAAGCTCTTGGAGCTCAGACAGGCTGAAGGCACCTACCAGGAGCTCCCATCCTCTTAGTCATTCCCTCTTGAAAGTCAAAATTTTAGCCCAATCCACTCACAGTGCCTGGCCAGGCCCTGTGAAGATGCCCACGCCAGGACAGCCCCATGGGCAGGCTCCATGTTAGTGAACCACATAGATGCCACCAAGTAGAGCAGCCTTCCCAGACTTTATGGTTTTTCAGCTTCCTAATAACTGTATTGCCCAAAATGGCTTCAACTTTGCAGTTTTATGTAACTTTCTGCTCATCCTCCCCGCCTCCCCTTCTGCTTATTCTTTTCTCTTTCTTCCTACAACACCTACAGACTGTATTATACCCTCTGATGCAAAAAGGCCCATTCTGCTCTCACTTGTAACCACATAATGACAACAAGAAAAATAACAGTGACAGTTTTTATTTGGTCCTCCTCCTGCTGATGTTCTTGAAAAGGAATTTAAGATCCTAACTTTGGATCTCACATACGAATGTTCCAGGTCTCGCAGCTTTCTTGGTTAAAAACTGTATTTTCTAAATCCTTCTGTAGGAACAACAGGTCAGGCTGCCTCCTGGTTGCCTCTAACCCAGGCATCTCTCTCACAAAAAACTTCCTCTCATTTTGTAATACCTGAGTTGTGAAAAGATGGATTTTGTTCTGGTCTGAAGGCATGAGGAGCTGGGGCTCGTGGGCTTTGCGCTCTCGATTATGTCGTTTCATTGAATTTCTTTGGGAATTTAAATTTAATTCCTCCAAAACAAATAAAGATGCATTATCTGGTGTGGTTTCTTCAGAGGAAGCAATTGAACAGAGTGATGTGCAGAGGTGCCCTGAGGCCATATCAGTCCCAGCATTCCCCAACCTGCTCTCTCTGCAGCTCAGCACCCAACACGTAGCCCTCAAGGTGTATCGTGGGGTACAGACCACACTGGTGGCTAATTATTCAAGATAATCACCCCAAAATTCTCTAACCTGACCTTTTGCTTCTGTGATGTTGATGTCACACCACGAGCATCCTAAATATTTGTCCAGAACACATCTGCTATGTTCACACCACCAGGTACCTGCTCTCCTGGAGAAATAAAGCTGAGATTTACTCTTTGATTTAGTCAGTAAGAAACAATATCAGCTTTTTCCTCATTATCTGAAGAATCCACCTATTGATAGAGCCAAGTCCTCCTATTGATTTGATTTTTGGTGTGTCTGCTCTCGCTGTCTCCTTGAATACACTAAAATATCTTCCATGGCTGAGCATCCAGCCAGCCAGAAGCAGGTACTCCATAATTAACACATCTCTGTGAGCGTTCACAGCATTTAACTGCTTCCAAAATGGTACCAAATGCCTCTTTTCTTTCAGAATTTGAAGGAGATCTAATCCTGAAATGGGAATCCAGAGCTCTTCCTCCAAACTAGAGAAATAGCTCATGCTGTGACAACAGGATGAGAGGCTCTAAGTCTGTAGTTATTCAGGTAACTTTCTTCTTTCTCCTTCTTTCAAAGTCTTATTTTCTTTCTCAGCCAAGTCCATTCTGTGTGTATCTGTGCCTCTGAACAAAAGGATGTGATTCTTTGAGATTCACTTGAAATGCTCTTCCATGGTCATTTAGGAAAGCACAAAAATAGATTCAGTCCCGAAGCAAGCGGCACATCACCAATAGCTATATATATATATATATGAATAGATATTAGTGTGTGTTTGTGTGTGCAGAGTCTTTTAAGGACTACGTTCCCTTTTCTGGGCTATGCACACTGGGTTTATTCCTGCAAAGGGCGAAGTTTTTTCCAGTCTCACACAAATCACCAGGACTGAGGGAGCTGTAGTTCTGCCGTAGAGCTGCCTGTAATTAATAAATCATCTAAAAGGCAGAGAGTAACAAGTCCACTTTGAGGTCCAACAGGAGACTTCCAAGTATAGAAATCTTTAAAAAATACTTTTAAAAAGTCCATTTTGGTGTCTGCTCTCAGCTCCTGTATTTCTGTTACTAGAATCTATGAGGAAGCTCAAGTTTTTTGAGCCCCCCAGGGGGTTTAGCTGGGAGCTGAGTTCAGCTCCAGCACCACTGAGCTCCAGGGTGGGGAAGGATGGGTCGGGTGGTGTTGCCACAGCTTTTTCCATGCTCTGTCAGTGAAAGCAGCATTTCAAAGACTGACTTCCTGGCTGGTTTTTAAGCCCCAGGTTGCAATAAGTAATTAGCTCTCTGCCTGTTGCTCTCCTCAATCAAGCACATAAATCCCACAGGCTTCTATCCAGTTTTATTAAGTAAACTTCGATCAGGAGATCATTTCCCACACAACCAACATTCTCATCATGTGGATGGATGTCCATCTTGGTGCAACCTTTTTCAGCTGCCCTGCTCTTTCCTTGACATTTCATGCCTGTCTCCCTGCCTCCCAGTATCTGGCTGGAAAACAACCCTCCTGTCCTACCCAGTCTCAGTCAGAAATACCCACTTCATTGTGCAAGGCATTGGGGCTCCTCATCCCCAGGGTTGCCTTCCTGGGGCTGGTGGCTCCTGTTCTCAGCTGTGCATCTCACCATATGCCCCCTGACAGCTCCTACTTCTCTTAGGACCTGACTGGCACGGTGGTCCCAGCTCCTTTCAATCTGGGATGTGCTTGGGAAGGTGGTGGGCACCATCTCTGCTGTGCCAAGGCACACGGTGACCTGATGAACATCTCACCAAGCAGCCCCTGGGCTGCTTATTTCCCAGCGAAGGAAGAATGCAAATGCTGTCCTTTAGTCTCTGAGAGAAGCACATTTTTCAGTGACACTTTCAAGAGGACAGGCTGTCCTTCCTCCAGAGCCATCGCAGCGTAACACCGCAATCTGCAGACAAACATTATGCAAATGTCTCTTTTACAGCCATAGTCAGAAACGTGTCTTTTCTTGTGCTTCATTAGGACATGGGCACCACACGTCATTGCAGCCTCTCAGATTTGCATCCTTTCCATCAGAGAGACAAGCCTGTTTTCCATTTTATGGCTGGTTGCAGTTCTGTAGTTTTCAGAAGCCTGGTCTTGCTCCTTGCTACTCAGAGGACCACCCTGGTGGCCCAGATCTCCACATCTAGGTGTTTACCAGGCTGCTCTGGGTCCTTCCCAATAGTTCCTGAGCCATCCACAGTGCCAGTGGAGCTGCGTCTGGAAGAAATCAGAAGAAAAATGATTACAAAGACTGAATGGACTCAAACCCGGGTTGGTCCTGGCTATCATACCATCTTCAGGCCCTTACTTTTGTCCCCATGGTGGTCCCAGATCACTGTTCCTTCTGGGCTCTGCTCACAGGTTGCTCCAGGACTCAAAGATGCAGGGATGAGAATGATCCCAAAATCTGTTGGTCTGCTCAGGAGAGACCACAGCCCCTGGGAAAGGGCTCATCTACTTTGAACCTACATAGTACAAACAGAGTAAGCTCCACGTAGCAATAAAAAAATCAAAGTTTTCCTAAAAATGAAGCTGCTCTGCCAAAAGCCCTTGAATTTTGGTCTAACAACCCTTGGGTCCTGCTGTGTATTGCTGGTTTCCAAGGGTGCTCACAGGGGGTAGGTCTTTATGTGGCTTCCCCATTGCTGAGGGACAGATCTGATTGTTGGGTGACTTTTATGTTCTGGATAATGCTTCTCCAGCCCCTGTAACACCATTTCCTTGAAATATGAAAAGCGGAGGAAATACACAAGTAAATATAGTGCCTATATAGTAATATATAAATAAATATAGTGCGTGCCTGGAAGAAAGCACTGGAGGAATACTGAAAGTGAGTTGTTTGGCTTGACAGAGTACAGTGTGTGCTTGACTTCATTACTCTGTCAGAATATATACTGCTCGAAGGCATTTTGGTAATTATTTGTGTCATTTATTTATTTTCACTTTAAACAAGGGTAGGTGTGATACGTGTTTTGTGGAGTGATACTCTCTCTTGTGTAGGAAAGGTTTTCTAATTGCAAAATGGAAATAGTCATGAGAACCTGGTCTGTCTTTAATGCTGAAAATGAACATTTGAGAATCACTACTGAGAAGCATCTTAGCACACTCCTGCAAACTCTGCTGAAAACAAAAACAGGAAGTTTCACCCTCAAAAATATCTTGTGAAAAATAATGAATGAACCTGGACACATGAAATCAATTTTTTTTTGTATCCTTGGCAGCAAGCACCTTACTTAAATTTTTATTACTCTCTGGAAAGGCTGTTTTGTGTCGGGAAAGAAAAAGTCAACCCCTTGGATGTTCTTTAACAGATGCTGCCCTTCTAATGATAGTAGCAAGCTCTCAGTAAACTGGTGGTTTTCAAAGGATTCCTTCTGTACAAATTTGGTAATTACAATTTGAAAAAAAAACAAACAACCCCCAAAACCTAAAACCAGATGTTGGCCAAAAGTTTAGCTGAAAATAGACAATCTCCCCAACCCGTGGGTGTTTGGAACGGGGCCAGAGGAGGCCCCAGCAATGATGGGAGGCCAGGCTGGGAAAGTTGGGCTTGTTCAGCTTGGCGAAGAGAAGGTTCCAGGGAGACCTTTTGGTGGCCTTTTAGGTCTTCAAGGGGCATGTCAGAGAGATGGGGACAGACTTTTGAGCAGGATCTGTTGTGACAGAACAAGGCTTGATGGTTTTAAACTAAAAAAGGGAGATTTAGACTAGAGAGAAGGAAGAATTTTTGACGCTGAGGGTGGTGAGAGTCTGGCCCAGGTTGCCCAAAGAGGTGGTCGCTGCCCCATCCCTGGAACCATTGCAGGTGAGGTTGGCTGGGGCTCTGAGCAACCTGCTCTAGTTGCAAGTGGACTAGATGCCCTTTAAAGGTCCCTTCCCACCCAAACCCTTTCTATGATTGTATGATTCTCTAACATGCAGCTTGCCCAGGGGTCTCTGAGCCATGTCCCTGCAGGGATTTCTCTGCAGACCATGCAAGCCCAGCACATGGGGAGCACTTCCCAGCAGCTCCAGCCTGCAAAGCCCTTTCCAGTGTGGGTGCAGGAGAGGCTGTAGGTCTGCTATGGAAATTAGCAGTATTGGCTCATCTTCCCTGCCCACAGATCCTGGATCAGCAGAGGATACTGGCACAGGGAATTAGGGCTAATACAGCTGCTGAATCAGAGCCACGTGTCAGCAGCAGGATTGCACATCCCAGGTGTTGAGGCAACAGGGAGGCAGCGTGGGATGCAGCTGGGGCTGCTGTGTATGTCTGCACCTCTTATTTTAAAATATGGTTACTTTCTGTTATGTTTTGGCTAGTGGAAGCTATTCCTTTAAGGCAGGAACAGAAAGGGAGGTGATGTCCTGGCCAGCAGTACCAGGCTGTGTGTGTGCATGGGTGTGAGTGTGCTGGGAAAGCACCAGAAGCCTTCAATACTCAGGCTCATCGTGGGTAACACATGCAGGACACAGGAACCTGGTGGGGTCCAAGTGCAAAGCTCCCAAAGCCTATGGGAGGCTGTAGAAGTGTCTCCCCATGAGCTGTGGGTGTCCTTAGACCATCACTCATGGCTGGGGTACCACTGCTGGGTTCCCAGCACCCCCAGACTTAGTGCTCCTGCTGCTCTGAGTGGGAGAGGCCAGGTGTGAGCCTTCTCCTCCCCCAGCACACAGGCTGGTGCCCCATGGGGTGGCAGGGTCCGTGCTGCATGGAGACAGTGGGTCTGGCTCCTCTGGCTGTGCAGCTCTGGGGCTGGAGGGCACGCTGGTATTGCCTGTCAGGGAGATTGGTGGGATCTGAGCTGCCAAACTTCCCAAGTCGTTTCCAAAGCGCCGTGTGCCCACCCCTGCTCGCCGGTGATGAATGGAGTTATTATATCTGCACAATCTTATCCTGCCCCCCAGCAAAACTCGGTGGTGAATTGAATGTTGCTGGGGAAGGCTAGTGAAGCATGCGGAGCAGTGATCACATTTGTCTTGCAGGGAGAGGGAGAATTGAGGGCTGCAATAAGCAGCATTAAATCGCCAAGCGTGCTGGATTACAGCTGGGCAGCTCCCCGCCTGCTGTGGTCTTCTAGAGGGTTTCCATCACCTTGCTTGGGCATCCTGGCAACCTGGGGCTCTCCTCTCATCTTCTCTCAGGTGGGAGAATCAGTTTGGGTGTTGCTGGCCTGCAATGGAGTCACCTGATAGAATCATAGAATCACTTAGGTTGGAAAGGACCTCTAGGATCATCAAGTCCAACCTTTGTCCAACATCTTCCTGACCCCTAGACCATGTCCCAAAGTGCCACATCTACTCGTTTTTTGAGCCCCTCCAGGGATGGCGACTCCACCACCTCCCTGGGCAGCCTGGGCCAGTACCTGACCACTCTCTCAGTAAAGAGCTTCTTCCTAATGTCCAATCTAATGTCTTCTCATCTGGCAGGAAGGGCTCTGTCCTGGCTGGGCTGACCAGTGGATGCTATTCACAGGCTTTTTTCTCTCCACCCCACCACTCTTCTGCTTTGGGAGTGTTGTCTCCACAGGAAGGACAAAGGGTAGAGGCACCTGGTGGAAATGACCTTTCCCACATGCACACTATAGCACTCAGTTGCACGCTGACCAGATGGGGCTAATTAATGAGTATGAATTAGTTAATACTACTAAAGCACTGGGAAACTATGAATCATCACTTGCTGAACGCTTACACCCAGTATTCCCACTGCAGCTGTAGCCAGGATGGATATTTCTAGGGCAGAGGAGTCACCCTCAGTTAGATGAGGGTGGAATTCTGGAGAAGGGCTTGCAGAAAGTGGCCTGACCCCTCAGATGATGGGGCAGGAGCTCTGGTGCTCCTCCAGCATCTGTATGAGTGGATAGCACAGTGGTGTGTGTGATGCTATGGGTGATGCAGTGCTGGGGGTGCTGAGTACTGGTGCACACTGGTGTCGAGGTGATAATAAAGTGGGTGGGCAGAGTTCCATCAGCATGGGGCTGTTCTGGGGAGGGTGGGTGGACACCCTCGCTGGAAAGCACTCATCTAATCCTGGTGACACCCTGAGAGAGCCAGAGGCTTGGCTGAGGGGTAGGTCTTCTAGCTCAGCATCCATAACTAGGGCTCACATCCATGCTGGGGCCAGAGGAAAGCAGTGACAGGGGGTTGACGTGATGTATGGCTCCAGGGGCTGCGTTTGGTGGGCTGCACCTCCTCCTCCTCCCCGGCGTGGGCTGTGGGAACCGCCGGCCTCCCCATCCATCCGCCCATCCATCCTTCCCTCCGTCGGGGTGGTGAGAAGCAGCAGCTCGGGCCCCACGCGTGGGGTCCAGGTCAGCCCAATGCTCCGCGGGGCGATGCTCGGGGCCCTGCCCGGTCCCGCCGGAGGGAGACTGTGGGAAGAACTGATGGGAAAGTCACAGCCTGGGCCCCTCCAGCCGGGAGCAGCTAAAGCATGAGCCTCCCGGGGATACCAGTGCAGGGCTTAACTCTATGTGTGCTGCCTGGGGCTGGGATGGATGGTGCAGGATGTGCCCCAGCCCTGTGCAAGGGACACTTGGACACGCTTGACCACAGGAGCATCCTCACAGAGGTGCCACCAGCATCAGCTCTGGCCATTCATTAAGAGCGACTGGGTGTCAAGTCCCAGAGAGGGGGGGGAAGAGTCCCTGGCTATCGAGTTGAGGTGGGACCAGAGGCTGGGAAATGCAGAAGGCAGTTTCTCATCATGCCAAAGCAGCACAAGCCCCTGCTCCTCTCCTGTCACACATTTCCCAGGCAATATTAGAAGAGCGGGAAGAGATCTCAGAGAATTTGCATTAAAAATGGTCATGTTGGCATTTGCTTCTTGCTGAACATTTCTCCTCCTCAAAGAGCCACCTATTTTCACGGGAAAAAGGAGAATGGGGAGCAGACTGTCCCAGGTATCAGGTCGATGCTTTTGTCCTGAGCAATTTTCATCTTAAGAATAAAAGAAGTGCATAAAGGAAAATACTGCTGAGCACACTTGGTTTGCAATTTTCCAGCCTTTAAAGGCTGGTCCCATCACTTTCCTCCCAGTGTGGCTTGTTCTCTGGCCCCTGAGGACACTGTTTCCTTGCCAGAGACTAATTTTCAAACCTCAGCTCTTTCAGCCCGTTCCAATAAACATCACAAGAATGTTTCTAAATAGGGAAAGCTTTTTTCCTTTTTTTTTTTTTTTTTTTTTTTTTTTGTTCTCCTTAAGCCTTAAGAAGGAGGGAAAGATTTTGCAAAATGTTAAAAAAGGATTTTTAGGCAATGAGGCACCATTTGTCCATGGGGTGGGGGTTTGGAGAGGTGATGGAGGATTAAAGCTATTAAAGCTGGGGAGGTGACACTGGTTAAGGGGGTAAAGCCAAGGATTGGTGCCCTGGTAGTGGGGGTGAAATTAGGGGGCTGCTCACGGGTGGTGGGCACTGTGCCCCTCTGCAGCCTCTTCAGCAGGATGGGCATGTGATGGGATGCTGAAGCTTGGCTCTGAAAATGGACATTGCTAGGTTGTTTCAGGCAGTCTAAAGTGGTGTCTCTTGCTTGTCCAGCTTCATTCCAGCATCCCTGGTAAAACAGGACTGAGCCAAGGCACTGGCTCCAGACCCTGGGAGCAGGAGATCCTCTGTGGCTGCCTGAGGAACACAGGCTGCTCCTGCTAAGCTGCCAGGCTTATTGGTGATTATTTTAATTAAGTGGAAGCTTATAAATGGCTCTGTAAACAAAGAAGCTGCTGGAAAGCTCTCTGCCTCCCAGCTGCACCGTGCCAGGCACTTTTTGGGTTTGCTGAGATGTCTGTCTGTGGCATCATCTGCCACACCCGTGATGGTCCATCAGCATCATCTCAGCAGCTCTAGGATGGCTGGCCAGCAAGCTGGAGAACAGTGAGGGTGCTGTGGCAGCTCTATGGGGGAGGGAACTGCCAAAAAGGCCCGATAAATAGGGCAGCATGCAGCCCAAACAGAAAACAGACCCCAAAACGGTGAGATGGAGAGGTGGGTTGGTAGCAATGTCAGCTTGTTTCCAGGGTGTGGAAATTCAGGTTTTGCTCTATGATCTGATGAGATTTCCTGGCTTGAAGCGTGTCCTTGGAATGCCTGGGAATGATGGGGAGGGAGAGGTGCTGATCTACAGGTCCCACCAGTGCAGAGGGCCACGACACCTGCCAAATCTCCTGCCATGCCGCATGGAACACAGAGAATGATTTAATGTGCTCGCATACCTAATGGAAGTGCAGGTACCCATAGGCTGTCTTAATCAAATAATACGAATTTCAGGTAAAAATGAAGCAGAGGTGTTGGCATTTTCATCATTAATATATCTGCCTGTTCCAGCAGATTCCAGAGCCTGGCAAACGTTTCTGCTCCTACCTCCCCATCACAACATTGAACCTTATTTCACTTACTCGGGGGTTTCTCTTCTTTTCCTGGCGATCCTCTATTTGCAATTTCAGGCAGCCGGCGCCTGCCACATGTAGAGACATCCCTTTAACTCCTTTCCCTGGGTGTCATTTCTTTGAATTTTTGTGAAATCCATCTGCATGGATCCCAGCGCCTACAAATCCAATGACACTATTATAATCAGGCTTAAACGCTGCAGCAGCCCGCTCCCATTTAAGCTAATAGCTCCCAGCAGGCAAAGGTTGTTATCCTTTATGGACCAGCCCTCTGGGGAGCTGCATGAACAGCTTGGAACAACGGCTTGTGCATTTGCAAGTTGCCAAACTTTACTTACTGCCTCGGAGGGCCCTTGGATTTGGGGGGTTTTAAAATTTATATATTTATTTTCTTTTATTTTTTTCCCCTCTTCTCTAGTTGCACAGCAGAGGGTTCTGAGCTTTTCTGTGCCTGTGTAATACAGAGCTTTCCCTTAATAATTCCTTTCTCAAATTCCCTGGGGTATTGGGAGTCATCTGGAAGTGTGTGTGCTGAAAGAAACTTTGATTTTTTATTAATTTTTTTTTCAGACAACAGGCAGAGGAGTGAACTGGAGGGACCTCCAGCCTGAGAAATCCCAGCAAGTCCCCGGGATCAACATGTGGGCTTCCAGGTGAGGGGGGAGAAGGGGGGTTTGAGGCAAAATCCTTGGGAAATGCCAAAGGTTTGCTAACACGTTTGCCAACGGAGGTGTTTTTGTTTAAAAGAGTTGATATTTATTAGGCATGCCAGTAGAACAAAAACAAGCACAGATGGAGAATAAATCTTCCTGAGCAGCCAGTGCAGTACTCCTTGATCATTCAATAAACATCATATTTTAGCACCTTTAGTCCTTCCCAGGCAGCTCCGTGCCTGGTACAAGGGCTCGCTGAAGATAAGATTAGTTGCCAGCTCCTGTTCAGCCACTGCCTTTTCCATTTACTTTTAATTTTTCCAGGCTGCCTCTCTGACATGGAGGTTTCCCCACATCAGTCTCTGCTAAAAGAGCAAGAGCTACTAGAGGTATTTTGGATGAAAGGTAAATATTTCTTTATTTCATCAGAAGTCTTGCCCGTGAACACCTTGGGGCCTGCCAGAAACAGGCATTTCACCTTATATTTCTCATGTATCTTGTGCCAAAAGCAGAAGCTGATCAGGGCAGCAATAGGTGCACGTTTAAAACTAACAGGCACAACTGTGGGTGCTGTGTTGGTTGCTCATTTGGGGAGCCCTGAGCATATCGGGCTCATCACCTTGGGTGGAGATGTCTTTCCATGTTGCCTTGTGTGTCCTGGACATGCAGAACCTGCACCTCAGCCAGCTCTGATTGAAGAAAAGCTCTGGCAGCTACAGCTGGAAGCCCAAAGAGTTTAGATGCTCTGCAGAGGATTTGGAATCTGGCTGTGGCTCAGTGCGTAAGCCTGGCTGTTGAAGCCTACATTTAGCCCAGCTCTTCTCAGAGCTGAGCTGGGAAAGGAAAGAAAATGGAACATTTTAACCAGAATCCCCCCTGAGTACAGACTAATGCAGGACAGAGAAGAAGAAATCTGAGCATTTCACTAAAAACAGGTCTTGAAGCCATGGATTTGTTGGCGGTTGGTTGTACTGATGGGAGCCGTGCAAAGCAACCAAAGGAGCCAGGAGAAGCATCTGCTGGAAAGTGAGCACTGGCCATGCAGCAGATGCTCCTGTCACCTGCCTGGAGGCTCAAAGGGTCCCCTTCCCAAGGGCCTCAAGGAGCAGAGGGCTCCAGGCTCAGCTGCTCACAATGGCCAGAGGACTGCTAGTGATGAGGTGCCTGGGTGCCTGAGATGGACATGTTTGGGGACACAGGGAGCCAAGGCAGAACCTCTTGCAGTCATCTGGCAGCATCCACCTTTACTCAAGCAGGGGTTTGTGTGTTTGAGGAGGGATGCAGCTCCAAGCACATGCATTAAGTGTCCTCCAGACACCGCCTTGGTAAAAAGGAGTCCTGGGATGCATCTTCTGAGTGTGGCCAGCAGGTCAAGGGAGGTTCTTCTGCCTCTCTACTCTGCCCTAGTGAGGCCACCTCTGGAGTATCCGGTCCAGTTCTGGGCTCCCCAGTTCAGGAGAGACAAGGAACTACTGGAGAGTCCAGCAGAGGCTGTGAAGGTGCTGAGGGGGCTGGAGCATCGCTGGGCCCAGGAAAGGCGGAGAGCCCTGGGGCTGCTGAGCTGGAGAAGAGAAGCCTCAGAGGGGATCTGATCAATGCTGATCAAGAGCTAAAGGGTGGGGGGCAAGAAGATGGGGCCAGACTCTTGTCAATGGTACCCAGCTACAGGACAAGGGGCAATGGGCACCAACTGGAACCCAGGAGGTTCCATCTGAGCAGGAGGAGAAACTTCTTTGGTGCGAGGGTGTTTTGCAAAGCTCCATCATAGCCCCGTGTGCCTGCACCACCCCCCGGTGTACAAACACACCACTGCTGTAAGACACAGCCTGACCCGTGCTGGGATGAATGGCAGCCACTTAACGAACCATTTCTCCATATCTCACTTCAGCTTGATTGTTTGGTATGGTCCCTTGTCTTATATGCTGCTCGCTATACAAATCTTCTTCTGGGGACAGAATTATTCATCTCCTTGGCCTAGATAACATTAATGGGACGCAAACTAATGGACTGATTTTTCACAACACTCTCTGAGATGAATGGGCTTCTTAATCCTCATTTTATCAGTGAAGAGTTGAAGCATAGAAGTATTTAAGGTCCAAAGATTCCTCTGTATAGGAGGAGACTCTGAGGACCTGCTTGAGGTGATGCTTAGTATTCGATGGATGGGTTACTTAGCATTAGGTGAGCTAATTCCCCTGCTTGTAGCAGGAGCTGCAGAATGTGAGATCTCCAGGAGTGCATTTGGAGGATCTCTGAAGAGCCTGCAGATGGTGCAGGCTTCTCTGTGAGCTCCAGACGTCACTGCCACCTTCCCCACCAATGGCCAGGAAAGAGCCCACCTCTGGGGTCAGGAGATGATGGAATAATCCCTAATTATCAATTGCAATTGCTACTGGTTGTTTGTTGTGTCCCTCTGCCCCAGGATCCACGTACACGGGCTGCTCCAACCTCAGCAATGGATCTTAGTCACTCAGCGAAGGGGGTGGAGCTGTGTTTGTCACAGAAATGGGAAAATGTTCATCATAGGATGAGGAGGACAGCCCTGGTAGCTCCTTACCCCATGGCATGGGTTTTGTGGCACAGCAGTAAGGTGCCTGCTTGGTCCTGAAAGGAGGCAGACGTAGAACTACAAGTGTTTCTGGGTGGTGTTTACTGGTCAGTGTACGGATTTCCCACAGGGACCAGTGAAGCTTTGGCATGTGGTGGGGGGATCCAACACCTCTGAGAACTGGCTGTCCACTGTGTGCCCCAGCAGATCTTCTTCCAATAAAACAATGGTGACCTGCAGGATGCTGGACTTGCTGAACCAGAACATCTGTCCTCCACCGTTGGCTTTGTTTGCTCCTCTGCTTATCTGGAGATCCTTGGGGTGGTGAAAATTTTCCTGGGGGTCCTTTCCCCCTAAAAGCCACTTATTGAGGTACTGTTATTCATCTTGTCCTACATCTGACCCAATGCACTGGTCACCTGCACCTCACTATCTGCTTGCCCCCAGACTTGGACATTTTTGTCCCCAAATTTCTACTCTAACAGCCCTGGCTCCAAACCTCTGCTGGCCTTGGTTTTCTAAGGCCAGAGGCTCCTTTTCTCCATATGGACACATGCTTTCTCTTTCTATTCTGTCCAGTTCTGGCTTTCAGTCTCGCAAACCACAGGTGATCATTCCTTTTCCCACCAGCTGCTTCTCCCAACAGCTACCATCACAGGCAAGGAGCGTCAGAGACGCCAGGAGATGAATTAGAACAGGGTAAAATGCTCGTCTCCCCCTTGTACATCAAAACCCACATGGTTTGCCTTCTTTGCCAATCTGTACACACATGGACCTACTTCCTCATCAGTGCCTTGTTGTATTGTGCTCTGCCAGCCAACCATATTCCCTTCTAAGCTCTGCTTGTTTATTTTCATCAATACCCTTTGTTCTTGGATGCTCTGGAAAGGGAAATAGTTCATAATGCTAATAGATGTAACTCCAGGCTTTGCATATCATCCCTCACTCCCTTGTTCCCAACATCTCCCCTTCTGCGACTAGTCTGCAAGCCGAACTCGTGTCATCTCTGAACTGTCTTCCAGGATCCTAGAAGGTTTTTTCCCTCCCTCCCTGGGAGATTACAGCTAATTCAGTGCCCATCCATGCATGCAAAAATTTAAATAATAAATCATCTCTCCCCACCAGCAAAGACCCATGCACACAAATGTGAAGCCCCACTTCTTCCTGGGAAAGTGGGGCTCAGCCCGAGACAGCCTCACTGTTATTTTTGTGGAATTACTGGGAATTGTGGACTGAGGGCGCTGCCCCTCTGCCTGCACAAAACCCCCACATCCCTGCTTGTTTTGGCTCTGCTTGGAAGGAAACGATTGCTTTGGGAGACTCAAAATGACAGGGAGGAGGAGAAGGGAAGCACAGAGGAGCTGATACGGGGCTGAAGGGAAGACATCATGAAGAAATGGGAGTAGAGAACAAAATATGGGGTGTGGGAAGCTGAAAGAGCCGGTGTGTGACCCACGCGCACAGAGCCAGTGTGCTAAATTCTCTTCTACAGCGACGCAAAAGGTTTTTATCCTTTAACTAACACAGTGGTGAGAGGTTTATTCAAGTAGAAAATTTTTAATTGCATTCTCTTGTAGTCAAATATTAATGGAAGGACCTTGTACAAATAAAAGTGAATAATGCAACAGCTTAGCTGACAACATTGTTTCACATTCATTGCAGATTGTGAACCTTCATTAAAATGGATTATTTTTGCTTTGGAGATTTAACCAGCAACATGACTTTCCCCTCTCACTGGCCCTGTTATGCTTGAGCCCGCAGAGAGCTCGGTCCAAGGAGGAGCTTGCAAAATTAATTCTGAAATAAGAGGCTGAAACTTGCAGGATGTGAATTCTTCTCATCCCTTCGGCTCAGAGGAGAGCTCAGCATGGAAATCATTAGGCAGTGAGTTTAAGCAGACCCCTACGATGGAGGAGATGGGCATGGCAATGTGCTTGGGAAGCACAGGGAAGAATATAGGCAGTGACCTGCTATGGAGAAATCTGAGCTTTTCCCAACACCAAGGTGGCTGGAGGGTGGCCTTGGCTTTAGATCAACAGCTCTACCAGATCAACTGGTCTTCCTGATCTTAGGACACGCTGATGCTGCCCTGCAGATCACAGATGCTCCGTCCTTGGCCCCAAGATGCTGATGACCAACCTCTGCCCTGCTTGTAGATATTTGAAAGCATCCTTAGAGCTGGTGGTCAGCCCCATGCCTCGTTCCTGTGCCACCACAAGAGTCTGCCCCACTTCCAGCTCTCCAGACTGCCTTGCTTGTGAGTTCCTGAAGCTTCAGTGCCTCCATGCATACAATGACCGTGCTCCTCATGCAGCCTTGGGTCCCATCCCCAAGCCCAGTTGCACAGCTCCATGGCTGTCACTGCTGAATGAGCTCAGGCAGCTCCAGCAAGGAGACCAAAGCTCGTGTGCAGGGATCCAAGAACTTCAGTAGCTGTTTAAGAGCGTTTCAGTGTTTTGGTCCAAGCCATGGGGACAGCCCCACATGGGAAGCAGGAGGCAGGAGAGGGAGAGCAGCTCCAACACCCCAGAACATCACTTTTCTACCAAGAAATGCACAGGTAAAAGCCCCAGAGAAGCACCACAGGTGCTCCTGGGGTTTAGGATCACAACATTTTCGTGTTTTGTGGTCACAAACGAAGTCAAACTAATTTTCCAACAAATTTCTCATGTCTATCTGCATATTGCTCGGATGGGAAGTTAAAGCTGTTGCAAATCTCCCCAGCTGCACGTTCTCCTCCTGCCTAACCCAGGATTAATTGAGTTTGCAGCGGCGGCTGTGGGAAAGCTCTGATGTTTTACTCTCAAGTTTCTCCACAACTCTAGTTCCTCGCTTCCATTCCGAACAGCGATTCCTTGTTATTTTTAGTCCTAAAACATCACAAACAGAGAGGAAACAAGACACCTACGGAAGTTGCCCCTGTGCAAAGTTATGAATGATTCACAAGTGCTGTCGCAAGCACCAGCCTCGCCTCTTCTAAAAAGCTTTGTAATATTAACAGCGTGGGGCTGGTTTGCCCCCGAGAGGTGTGAAGCACCTGAGAGAAATTAATTGTTGAAGCCTGAATTTACCTCTAGAGAAAAGCTTGGGGAGTGATGAGGAAAACCCACCCTGTACCCCGTGCTCTGCTTCCAAAAGATCGTCCTGCCTCAGTTTCCCCAAGCATCGCTCTGGGGCTTGGGAAAGCAGAAATCATAGAATCATAGAATGGTTTGGGTTGGAAGGCACCTCTAAAGGTCATCTAGTCCAACCTCCCTACAATCAGCAGGAACATCTCCAACTAGGTCAGGTTGCTCAGAGCCCCATCAAGCCTGGCCTTGAGTGTCTTCAGGGATGGGGCCTCCACCACCTCTCTGAGCAACCTGTTCCAGTGATCAACCACTGTCATAGTAAAGAACTTTTTCCTAATGTCTAGAAATGTTTGCACCAAGGGAGCCCTGTGCCTTCTGATGCTCAACCTCGCAGCTTTGAAGGGTTGGACCAGTGAATTTGCTGCTGGTGGCTCATACCAGAGGTGTTCACCTTCCCATGTGCATCTAAGTCAGTGAGAGGACACTTGCTGTAGCAGGAGGAGCCTCTGAAGAGCTGTTCAGTGACTGGGGGATTTATATTGGTACAATGGCCTCGCTGTAGAGTGAGACAAGCGACTGACATGGCAGTACTTATAGTCTATAAAACAGCAATTATGCTTGTTATTAGATCATCCCATTTACAGCCTGAATCCTTTGCCTATGGTGCATGCAAAGCAACCCGGTGACTCTCCGAATGCTGGGCTAATCTGTACTAATCCATTATGTAAATCACCAGGACAATAACCAGAGACAAATGTTCGATGTCTTAGAAGCACTCGGCCCTTCCTTAACGAAATCTGACCCAGGGAAAATTATGGTTTGTTCTGCAGATTGCTGGGAGGGCTGCATGCAGGAAGAACATCTGCACTTGACGGCTTGTAGAGGCAGTTTGGAGCCCTGGGGCACCTCCTAATCTCAGCCTTTTCAGGGGCTGATGCTGAATTGGTCCCTGTACATAGAGAAAAGTGCCTGGACTCTTTGAAACAGGACCCCTGTCTCCAGACAAAGTCATTTTGAAGCAGCTGTGGTCGCTCTACACTCTGAGTCCTTCCAAAGTGTGGGCTTTGTGACCAAGGCCTTGGGGAAATCTCTGGGAGAATAAAACATGAGTAGTACTGCTGTAGGTCATGAGACAATGTGTGTATTTTTCTCACTTAAAGCTACTTGTGACATCTCTGGGAGCAGCAGCAAGTGTAGGCAGCGAATGAGATTCCACAAGGCAAGCAGAGCACGCAGGGGATCAGAGCAAGAGCAGGTCTGATGGTCCATGATGGAGGGTCATGCCTGTGCATCCATCCTGCCCTTGGACACAGCACATCTGGCTCAGACATCTCTAAAGGTGCCCAGGTGACTCTGAAAGTGTCACTAAAGGACTCCACCCACACTGCCTGGCTCTTGCTCCTTGTTGCAGCTCTTAATAGGAGTATGGATGTTCCTTATGGATCCCTTATTATTGATTCCTTATCCCCAGAGTCACAGATACTGAAGAGGTAACTGCAGGAGGACACTCTCTTCTCTACCATGAGGTCTGGATCCATGAAGCTCTGGGATGTCCTTTGGTTGTATGACTTGTTCTCCCATCGCAGCAGGGAGAAGCAAAGCCACAAGGGGATGCCAGATAGATTCTCGTCTCTGCCTGGATTTCTGCTCCCTGGGAGAGAATGAATATTTTAAAATGTGGGGCTTAGGAATCTCAGTGGCAACATGCTTCAAAGCAAACACAGATATGGCTGAGTGTCTGTGCTCTTAACCATCTATCAGCATCTCCGAGCTCTGCTAGCAGAACTGCTAGACTTTGCATGATCTGCAAGATCTTAGATGGGCTCTTCCTCCCCCACCCCCCCATCATCTTTTTATTCAAATAAACCTTAGGATAATTACATGCAGAAATCCTGTGCTACTGCAATGTTGATATTGCACATTTAGGAATTGCTGCAGAGGGGATGCATGTAGGCAGAGCCATAAGGAGGGTGGCAGCTGGCTGCCAGGCTGGCACCGAGCGACTCGCCGCCAGTCACCGGGGAGCCTCCGCGGCTCCAGACGCTTCCCACAGTCTCACACTTCGCTCCAAACACCAAATTTGCCTCCGTGCTGGAGGTGCCCGCCTGTGCCTTAGTCCCTTCTCACACCCGAGAGGAGTTGCAGCAGCACTGGGAGGTATTTTAAGCCAGCCCGTTGGACTTTGGAGCAGATGAGAAGTTCTCAGGTGGCCAGCAGTGAGGTGCTGCCCAGGGCTGAGCCGCCCAAGTTGTGCAGCCCAGTTGTAGGTGTCTGGCATGACTGAAATGGAGGGGTCTAGAGCCTGATGAAAAAGCCCCTGTCACCCTCGTGAGGTTTGTATGGAAGCAGACAAATAAGAAGCTGTGCCTCCTGAAGCTGTAGATGGAGACCTGGGCATCTCAGAGATCCAGACCCACCTGTGAGAGCACCTGCATGCAGCACTGGACCACTGCTGGCCAGCAGCAGAGCCCAGACCCCCAACTTGTAGTGGGGACACAAACACTTAGCCTGTGACACCCATCACAAGCTGGGAACCAATAGTGGTAGGGACACCTTTCCTAAACTGCACCAGTGGCCCATGTCCACTCCTCATCCTCATGCCACCAGTGTGCACATCCCTCTGCAGCCCAGGACACTTTATTTATGCCCTGTGGAGGGAGGTGGGTGGGCAAACCCACCTGCAGCCCCACTTTGAGCTCCACAAAGAGTGGTCTGAGAGGAATACAACCAGGCTGAACAGGGGGAAGCAGGGGAAAGATGTGATGGATTCAAGAGAAGAGCCCCGGGGGGCAGGCTGGGGGAGGCAGGAGAGCAACTTGGAAAAACACAGGACATTTTCATAGGGAAAAGTGGCTCTGCTATTTATGCCACTCATCAAAAAGCAACAGAGAGGTAGGAAACCTGCTGTGCCATAGAAGTGGTAATGGGCCAGCCTCCCAGCCCTACCTCCAGCTCTCCTGCTGGGCCGAGGCTGCTTCCCTCCTGCACAGCCAAGACTACCTTGCTGTCATCATATCTGGGTTTGATTTTGCCACTGAAAGTAATTTTCAAATTTTCAAATAGTTCTCTTGCACAAAAAAAAAACAAACAAGAAAGGAACAAAAATGAAAACCTCTTAGAAATAATGCTGGAGGCTTTGCTGTTTTGCACAAAACAGGTTTTCTTCAAAAAAACCCGCAAAACAAAGAAGCAACCTAGAACTCGGTTGTAAATCAGTACATGGCTTCTTGCAGAACCCTGCAATTTTGTGCCCAAATAATTTTTTTTTTTCAAATGAAACCTATAAGTTGTTTTTTTCCTCACAAAAGATCTGAAGGAAATTGTGACAAATTATCCCCTCAAATTCCTGGAAATAAGTGTTTGCCTTTTGCTGACTTGGTTCTGTTCCTTCCACCAGGAAAACAGGCAGAATTTCCTGGGACATCTGCATGGACTGGCTCCACACAGATCCAGGTTGTCTTGGCTGTGGGTGATGGAATCATGGGGAAGCCCCCCAAAATCAGCATTCAGACCAAGAGGGTTGCTCTGTGGAGCTGCACTAACCTCACCTCAGCTCCCTCCCCTTCGCTGGGATTTTTTCCTGCGGTAAGAGCTTTGTTTTCTTGCTTGTGCCTTAATCAAAAGCATGTGAAATTGCTTTCAAATAAACCAGAGCCCAAATGCTACCTGGGGTGTTTTAACAGCAAAATGAAAGCAGACGTGATTTTTGGAGTATCTTGAACTGTCACTCAGACAGTTCTCCATCCACCTCACTGTCCACTCATCTAACCCCCCCTTCCTGAACTTCTCCACGAGGAAGTTATGAGAGACAGCATCTGGCAGCTCCTTGTTCTGTATTAACCAGTTTATAACATAGCTCTGGGGATGGAGAATTGCTCTGTGAAGGCACACTTGGAAGGCAAGCTCTGGGTTTGGTGGGATCATATGGGTTGTGGGAGGAAGAGGTGGGACAAGCGTGGGGGAAGCTGAGAAAGGGGACGTGGGGGTGGATTTGCCAAGCGTGGAGTCAGCGTGATAGTCACCGGGAGGTTGTGCCTGATGCTTGAGGCTCCCACAAACAACCTCTGGGTATCTCCTCTGTGCACAGAGCAAGGTCTGTGGTGGGAGCCCAGGTTGCTGCCTCAGTGCCTTTAGATAACACCTTCTGATGCTGACCGACTCACTTTGGGGTTGGGACTTTGGTGGCTCGTGCTTTGATCAATGTTTTAACAAGTGTGTCTGCACATATATAATTATTATGATCACTTTGCTGCTCTTCTGGGCTGATTTTTAAGAGTTTCCTTGTACCTGCTTGTGACTTCCTTAGAGTCCTGCCTGTGGTTATGTGTTTGTTGCTGTTCAATTAGCTATAAGGAGATAAGACAGGTATCACTGACGTTTAAACGGAGTAGAAGAAAACAGCAATTTGCATAAATTAATTAAGAGACTGACCTTGTTACCCAGTACTCCTCAGAGAGCAAGCAAAAAACCCCCAGTTTATTAAGTCAATACTTAGTTTGACACCTGATTCAAGCTTTCCCCAAATCAAATGACAAATTTAATCCACAGCAAGATGCAGCATAAGCCCCTCCACTTCAGTCATTTATTTTTTTAAGCTATCCCAGCAATTTATTTTTAAACATATCAGTACGTTATGTTCCATGACATTTCACATCTACAAAAACACCATATGTATTGGCAAGTGATTACTCATCGAAAGTGCCATATCATGGATGCAAGTATATCTGGCAGCCTGGGTTTTCCCCACCTCTTTTGGGTCCGTGCCTTTATTGTTTCATGGACACTCTCTTATCGGGCAAATCAATTTTATCCCCATGCTAAAGATATATCTGAATTTTCTGTGGACGTTGTGAGACAGCACCTTTGTTATGGGAGCCATGAAGAGTGATGGGCAGGGTCTACTAAAATTCAGAGGTGCTCTTTGTTGCTGGAGAAGTCATCAGAAGGCGATGCCATCCCACCTGGCCCCAAGATGCAAACAGCAGGTCTTCTCCAACCTCTGCCATACCTCTGCTCTACTTCCCCCAGCAGCATTGCAGCTACTCCGCTGAGCACAGCATCACTGCACCGGTGGCTTTAGCACGGCTTGGAGACATTATTCACTGTAACGCAGCGATTATTTTAGAGCCATCCCTTGATGCTCACAACCCACAGGCAGTAACTTTAATAACAGAGCTGCAAACCTCCACCACGAGCTGTCTCATGGCTGAGTTGACAAGAGCAAATTGGCCTGAAATATCCAGGTTGTAGGGAGACAGAAAGCAGGCGGCTTTGTTATGAGCGGGGGCTGCGTGTAGGATTACCCGAGCTGGGCGAGGTTTCTTCCACATCAACATCTCCTTGGTGCTGTGATCCGTCTTCTCGCAGCAAATCATTTCTCCAAGTAAGTGCCTAGGCAATTTATTCTGAAAATGGTCATGGAATTGGCCCCCAGGCCAGGAAATGCCTGCACAAAAGACACCATCCCTGGAGGGGTTCAACAAACGAGTAGATGTGGCACTTCGAGACATGGTCTAGGGGTCAGGGAGAAGTTGCACAAAGGTTGGACTTGATGATCCTGGAGGTCTTTTCCAACCTAAATGATTCTACGTCCTCACGCACTGCACACCCTCGACACCTTCCCATTTTTATCGCTGGCCCAGCAGCTGGAAGGGAGCAGGAGAGGCAGAAGCAAGGCTCTGTTTAGCAGATCGTCATGAATGATAGACAGCATGGAAAAATGAATCCAGGTGCTCGAAGACAGAGTATAAACCATAATTAAAACCTAGCAGTGCTGCTATGACAGATGGTACAATACGTACCCTGAAAATTGTCCATGAACATTTATTCAATGTCTGAGAACACCAACTGCCAGCAGGCTGTGGTGCTACTGCTAGAGCTCCACTTTAGGGGTGACATCCAGGAAGAAATTTTCATGATTCCCATAAAACCCACAGACCATCATGATGCAAGGAAGATCAAGTTCACCGTGGATATCCTGACGCAGATGCAAATAGAACACCCAAGGCAACATACTTTGCAAAGATATTAAAAGTTCACATGCAGACGTGTCCGCCCAGATCACAATAAGGTGTTTTGTTTTGTTGCAGGGACTTGCTCCAGTATTTTGAAGTGGGATTTGCAGTCCTGGAGCAGGGCAGCGTGTTCTGCAGCACTGACATGAAAAGGTTGTTTAACCTGTTCCTTGTTACAGCTTTAAAAAGGCAGCAGAAGAATAAATCCTGCACGTCCATCATTCTGCCTTTGTGCAGGCTACAGCAGGAACCAAATTCTGCTTTTCTGCTAATATTGCTTCTGCTTTCAGAATCCATTTTCTGGCACTTATTTCTCCCTCGTTCTACCACCTTCCTTCCACCTTTGAGTTACTTTTCCTGGTTTGGGTGAGTCAGAGCATCTCTGTGGCTCACAGGCAGCGATGCCAAGAGCTGGACCAGCCCTGGGGAGCACCTGTGCTCCAGTTTGACAGCAGCCAGAGAAGCCCCTTGCGTGGGGCCAGCTCTGCAGAGTGATGCTCTGCAAATGTTCCTGCTATTTGTAATCAGCCCTGCTTGTCACACTTTGATATTTGTTCTTTATAAGCACTCCTGCCGAGCTTGCCAACAGGAATGTTTTCTGCACAAAGATGCGGCAGCGTGTGTTTCAGACAGGAATTTTGAACTTATGAGTATTCACACTGGAAACCTGAGGAGTCTGATGTGATTAAGAAGCAGATCCACGTCACACGGCTTGTTGGCAGTCCAAACAGTTCCACTGCTGGATTATGAAAATCACTGAGCCCAGGAGTGGTCGGCCAGCAGCTCCTGGCGCAGGTGGGTGTCCACCCAGATTCACCTCGGCATGAATCCATTCACCAACCAGGGCTGGCCAAGCAGGCAGTGGGATACACGGAGCAGAAAGTTGTCCAGGCACAGTGAGGCGAGGTTAACAAAACCCCAGAGTGAGGAGAGGAGAGCTTTAAATCCCTGCCTGCAGAGGAGATGGTCACAGCACTGTGGGATGCTGTGCCTGAGGAAGTGCTGGGAAAAGCCCAATGAGGTGTTTGATGGTTGCCCATAATCATGTTTGGGTTTAAAACCAGGATGGAGATTTCTTGCCTTAGCTCCCCCTGGCAGCTCTCACCTGAGCTCCCTGACCAGCCCTGGACCCCAGGGTGACCCTCCTCAGAGCTTTTCTCAGTGTGTCTCATCTGTGCTGTAGCAAAGACATCATCATCTCTGAACATCTGGGTGTGGAAGCCCTCAAAGCAGAAAAAACTACACGATGCTGTATAAATGGTGGAGAGGAAGAGAAGCAACATTCAGCAGCACAGTGCTGGTTGTGCCAACATGGAAAATGACCCCATCGTACCAGTACTGTTCAGGTAGGAAAAGAAATGTAGTCTCTCTCCTGGCCACTTTAATCAGCTGGCAACATCTAGGCACTCCGGCAGAGAAGGGTGCCCTTGTGAAGAATATGATACCCACTTACTATCTCCAGAAGGGTCAACCAAGATGAATAAGGAGCTTTCCTGTAGCTAGTGCCCTTCACCAGGCAGTGCAGGCAGCCACACAACCTCCTGTGATGCTGTGCTTTCTCCAGCGAGCTCTGCCAAGAGGACACATGGTGGTTCTTACAAATCCTGCAGAAAACAATCCAGGTGAAATAGTGACCAGGGAGATCAGGTCAGTACCTTTGTGTCTGTAACTTAAAATGGGGAAAATAAGCATGGCAGGAACTTCATGTCAGCTAAAGCCATTGGAGGTGTCTGAGAAGTCCCCTGTCAGCGAGGCTGGTGTGATCTCCATGTCTCCCAATGGATCCAGGTGGTAGTTCCCAGGAATCTGCAGCTTTCTGGCACCCTGGGCCAGAGCCAGGATAGAATCCCTGGGTGCTTCAGCCATGCTAATCCGTGTCCCAGTGCCTGGTGTCCAAAGTCTGCATAGGCTGAGTTGTCCCAGGTCCTGTTTTCCCTGTTCTTGAGGTGTCTGCAGGGTGTGTGTCCTGCCTGCTGCTCTGCAGGGCCTGCAGCTTGGTGACAGCCCTGGCACGGGATGCTTTGGAGTACGATGGGTGATGGACTGCCAAGGGAAGCGTGTCGGTTCTGAGCCCCTGTGCTCCCTGTGTGCCTGGGGACAGGAGCAAGGAATTAATCTGGACTCCTACCAGGGAGCAGCAGTTTGGGAAGCTGCTCCATTTCGCTTGTGGCAGATCCCAGCTCCCGGCTGAGAGGCAGCTGCTGTACAGGTGCTGCTTCTCCACCCCCTTGCTGCAAGGCACTGGTGGAAAATGGTGAAGGAAGAAGCTCCCTCACAGCCAGATTCCCAGCTCAGCTTGGCACTGGCTCTCAGCAGCTGTAGCAATGGTTTTGAGGACCTGCTGCCTCCAGGCTGCACCTCCCCGGCACCAAGCAGAGGGGTCCCAGCTTGGCCATGATATTTGACCACGCTGAGCATGCCAAGCCTGCTGGGAGACTTCACCAGGCACATGGGGCTTGGCACTGAGTCAGCACTTAGGGTGCTTGGGCCATCTTCATACTTTTCTATCTCATTCTTATGTTGGCCACAATGAATGATGGGCTCTTTAGACCCTGCCCATGAGTCCTTATATCCTCTCCAGCCACAGAGGGAGCTCAGAGCATCCCAGACATATAAGGGCTGCTGCAGTTGGTGAGCCAGCTGAGCCTTGGCCAATGCAAACCAGCCATCTCTTCATGCACATCCCCGCTCCACATCACTCTGCTGCTCGCTCATGAGGAGCTTCAGAAATGCTAAGATGGACAGAGGACAAATTATGGGCTGGCATGTAGTTATTTCTCTTCTCTTGACTACTCAACAGATGCTGCCTTCTGTTGTCTACCACCCATGCAGGACCTGTGAAGCTTCAGAGACCCAAGCATCAGCACTCATCTCATCTGCTCGGCTACGGTAGCTAGAAGACAGGTTGACCGTATGCAGAGCTGGAGGGACAGAGTCTTGGAAACAGCATCACAGACTCTCAGCCAGATGAATTCTGCATTTCAGCCCTTGGAAATACCTATAGGAAGGGAAATGTGTGGGAAAAATCTGACAGAGTTGCTGTGGTTGGCTGCTGGCACATACTTCTAATTAATTTCTCCACTGCTCTTCCAAAGCGAAGCTCCTGTCCAGGATGGGTTCTGCTTTCTGCTGCAGCCGCTCAGCCCTGGGATGCATGCCATGCTTTTGCTTGGTCTGAGGACCTCCTGCCTCACTGACCTGGAGCTCCCAGCAGGGATCTGAAGGTATGCCCAGCTCTGCACTGGTACCGGCCAAGCCTGCCTGCTGCCTTCTGGGCCAAACCGTCTGGGACCGAGCCGTGTACATGCAAAGGCTGTAGGACAGCAGGCGAGAGCAGAGCCAGCTGTGGGCTGATGGTCCAGCTCAGATGCCAGCCCTACAGGAGCCATCTGAGGTAGGACCAGATATCTCTGTTGTGAGAGAACAGCTTGCGAGAGTCTGTTTTCCCCAGCTTGGGGGTGAAGTGGTAGTGAGCTATTAGGAAACTCATTTACTGAGGAACAACCTGGTTGCAGAGCAGCTTGCTTGACCCAAGCTCACAGAGAAGCTCGCTACCTTGCAGTGGTTCCCTCCCAGACACTGCTTTAGGACAGTGAGGTCAACCTGGCATCTTTTCTGTGTGGAGGGAGCAGGCAGAAGACTTTTCCTTCAATTCACTTGTGCCAGTTGGACTTCTGCATGTCCAGATATGATGGAGACATTGAGGAAGCCACCCAGACCTGAGTGGAGCTGCACGAAGCATCTCTCAGCATCATCATGAGCAAAAGCTTCAGCCTACTCCAGGAACAGTCGCAGTCGCTGTGTAGGAGGTACCAGTTGCTGAGAAACCACCTCCTCACCATGTAGTCTGCAAATGAGTTATTCTGAGATACTTTACCTAATGGTCTTTATCGTACCAGTGAATACCTACTAGAAAAAATGACTACTGGATACAAAGCTCCTGGCTACCCTGACTGTTACTTTTCCTGTTAGAGGAACTCCATGGCTGGAGCTCTGCAATCAGAACCAATTTTTCCTTCCCCATCTTGCTTTTCTCTCTTCTCCAAATTAGTGGAGTGGCTGTGTGCTTTCAGTGGAGCTTCCCAGAGAAAAAAGCAACCCACTTTTCCCCGTTAGCTTTGCAGTGTATAGGAGCCAGCCCTGGAGTGAGGTATCACCTCGGCTTACCCCCAGCTGGGACTAGGGGAATGTATAGACAGGAGAAAGCTGGAGTTTTGTTCTCCACACGCTAACACTTCATTTTGCATGCCCCTTCACGAAGGCAACAAGGCAAAACAAATGAGCCTTGATAGCCTTACCCAAATGAGTTATCATCTTGGCAGTTTATCCCCCATTCCCCTTCATGGGTAGCTGCTTCCCTCAGAGGGAGGGATGAGAAGTCTTGATTCATGCAGGCAGGCAATGCTAGATGGAACATCAGATCATGGTGACACAGACAGGACTCTCTTGGCCTTCTGTCCCACAACCTCCCACAGCCATGACTTGCTCCATGAGGGAAAACTGCCTGGATGTGATGTCAAGACACCCATTTAGTCACAGCGCTGAGGTAGATCTGCCCAGACATTTTCCCTTCTCTAAAGAGAGGTAGAAGAACTTTTAAGTGACTAAACCTGGCTTTTGGAGAACTACAATAATTAGCTGTTTCAATGGAAAAGATTCAAAATGACTGGGCCAGGCAGAATAGAGATGAAATAGGGTTTTCATATAACCTATCCTCATTCAGATACGGTTGGAGTTGAAGGGAAGGTGGAAGCATTGCAGAAAGATTAAGCAGCTAAATGTGGTTAGCTGGTTTATGCACTGGGGGCTGGCAACACTGTACCTCTGCCTTGATCATGACAGGAGATTTAGGGTAATAAAAGAAAGTGGGTCTGAGCAGCACGGCACTTCTGTGTGAGCGTTTTGTAAGGGCTGCTCTCATCTTTGTTATAATGGGAAACAAGGGCAACGACGCTGGGGAAGGGTCTAGAGCACAAGTCTGGTGAAAAGCAGCTGAGGGACCTGGGGATGTTGAGCCTGGAGAAAAGGAGGCTCAGGGGAGACCTCACTTTCAAACAGCTCCCTGAAAGGAGGTCAGAGCCAGGTGGGGTCAATCTCTTCTCCCAAGGAGCAAGTGACAGGACAGGATGAAACCACCTGAGGTTGCGCCAGGGGAGGTTTAGGTTGGACATGAGGAAAAATGCCTCCCCCAAAAGGGTTGTCCTTCCATCTCAGCCCACAACCTTCCTCCCGTTTCTCTTTCTTACGTGTTTTCCTCCTCTCCTGTCCTCTCCCCGCTCCCCTTCCCCGGCCGGGGCTGCGGCAGCAGCGGCAGGAGCGCGGTGGAAGCAGCACCCGAGCGGCGGAGCAGCAGGGAGCTGGCACATCAATCACGGCTCTGCTGTTGGAATTAATGAGAGCGCCACAGGTTCGGGCTGTCACTCACTACCCTCACTTTGCTGCTTCCATATGGCTGCCAGCCGCCAGCCTCACGCTTCCCAATCTCTGCCAATTACAGCCTCAGCACTCCCAACCTCCTCCTATTAGGCTCACAGCTTCATTATTCTAATTAAGCCAAACAAGCTGAGCCCTCCCTTTTTCGCTGTTGATGCATGTCCTCTGCATGCAGCAGAGCCACGCTGCAGCAAAACCCCCTCCTCGGGGCACTTTTTTGGGGGAAAAAAGCAGCTGGGCAGCATCGGGGTGGCTTCTGTCCCCACCACTTCTCCTGCCCTGGCTCCCTGAGCTTGCCCCCGTTTGGCAGCAAGTCTCAAAGGGTCCTTTCTTGTCAGAGTAATTGCAGGCAAGGCTGGCTGATCTCAGCCAGCCTGGCCTCCAAAACTAATTAGTCAGGGGATCCTTCAAAGCTAGATTGCATTTCCACGTCTTTTAATTTTTTTTTCTTTTTTCTTTTTTTTTTTTTTTCAGTCTGCTTTCTGTCCCAAAGAGATGGGAGGTGGCACCATGTGGACAGGAGCCCTTTGGGAAGGAAGGAAAGTCATCTCTCTCCTGGCCTGCTGAAGGAAGGGGTTTGCACTCCCCTGGGGCACAACCATACCCTTGTATCTCCAGGTAACCACCCCGATTCTGCTCTGCCTCCCTCTGGCTGGCTGGTGGTGACTTGATGCTCTGGGCAACAAGTGATCATGACTCCAGAGGAGGGTTTGAGCAGGAACCTCATCCATTGATGGAGAAGTGCTGATAACCCATGTATTTTATGATGGTTCGGGGTTTCTCTGCCCTTAAGTTGCATGGCTCGACCCAGAATGAATGGGTTAATCTGTCTGCTGGGTGGGTTGATGGGTTGCAGGGAGCACAGGCAGCCCCCTGGGAAACAAAGGGACACAAGTCCTTGCACTGAGGCACAGGACCCAACTCCTCCACCAACATCTCCTCCATGTCTGGGCTGCACTGGCACACACAGACATTCCCGGGATGGTCTGAACCAATAATGAGAACAGTTGGGTCTGCTGGAAAGGATGACATGGAGGATGCTCTACACAGCCCATGGGTGTCATCAGCCTTAAGCCATCCAGGGTTGCTGACCTGGCTGAATTGGGACAGCAACAGGAGTTCACGCGTCTAACTTCACCCGTGCTGGGGCTTTTATTGGCAGATGCAGCCTTGGAAGCATCCCCCACCTGGCCTGGGGAGCTCTTGGGGTGACAATAAGCTGGTCCCTGCTGAGAGAGGAGGGGCTCCTCTGCAGATGTCTCACTGGTGCCGCAGCCCCGCGCTCCTGCAGCTGGCACTTAGGATTTGCTGACCTTTGAATCCCTTCAATCGGCTGCTCTCAGCGCAGCCAAGAGATGCAGCTGCTGGGTGGGTGCCAAGGCAGAGCTGGGCTCCAGCCGAGGTAGGAGATACCTCTTGCTGCTCATCCTCGGAGATGGAGAAACAGCAGTGATATTTCTCCATCTCTCCTCCCCCTCCGTGCTCCGTGACAGCCAGCAGCACTCAGAAAAGCCTTGGTAAACAAGGAGGTGCTGTCTGCCCTAAGACAAGGTTTACTTTTTTTTTTTTCCTTCCAAATTTTGATCTACATTTTTCAAAAAGCTTGGTCTCCAACTTCATTTCCCCTTTTCTAAACAGCCCTGGTTTTCTTGGTAACTTCACTAGGGTGTCTTCTCCCACCACATTCAGAAGAGTCTTCCTAGGCAAATTGGGAACGGTTCATGCCACTAAAATCCAGAATATTTGAAAAAATTGAAATAATCCACAAATTATCAAGTCATCTCTTGGATATCCCTGCTCGAGCTGAGTCTCACCTCCCCTGACTGGGGAGGCCGATGACCTCGTGGTGGTCCTGCTGCTGGGCTGGCAGGTAGAGGGGGATGGAAGCAGCAGAGACATGTTGGCTATGACATTGTTAGCATTTTCCCGATGAGTTATTACCAGGTTAAAGGGTTGTGATAGTGCCAATATCCAAAGCTGGGTTATTGTGTTATTAATGTGCGGCTGTCGCTGGCTATTAGCACCGTGATCAATCCCCAGTGACAAGGGCTGCTTAGCCTGTCACACTTTGTTTTATCTTCCATTCTTAGACTTTTACTAACTCACAAATTGCTAATCCAATCTCCTATAACCCAGTTAGGGGAGGACATTGTCTGTGTGCTGCTCAGACGCAGGAGCCGGGGCCCTGGGAGGGGACGTGCTGGTGGCAGGTTGGGCACACGGTTCTCAGGGGTGAGAGGAGCATGTGTTGGCTGCAATAAATATGAGCCTGCTGCTGTTCCCAGCATTTCAAGGAAACTCTCCTCCCTGAAGTGCTGGCTAAACCAGTTATTTGAAGCCAACTTGTTGGTGTTCTTCAGGAGAACATCTTTCCTCAGCCTTTGGTGCTGACTTATCTTCAGGTCACATCCATGTCCTTGTTGCTCCATACTGAGCTGGTGGTGTCACCTCCATTTCCACATGGCCCACCTCAGTGCCGTGAGGATAGCATTGGAATCTGAACAAATGCCTCCATCAGGCATCTTAGAAACCTCGAGAGCTTTGGCACCTCCACTCCAGAGTCTTCACTGGGCAGAAATGACCTTAAAACTTGAGTCCCAAGGGTGAATCTGCACTTTGGAGCAGCCCATTAGAAATAGTTGGCAGCTTCTCTTTGACCTCAAGCTTGTTTCATTGCCCATTTATTGGAAATGTTGCACTTCTCTGAGTCACTCCATTTCTGATCACTGACTACTGCAATATCTTCTTGTAGGAAAACTCAAGGCAGGTTGAGAAGGGCCATTGCATTTCTGCTCCAACCATCAAACATAGAGACCATGCTACCTTAATACGGGAGCCGCAAACTGCCCAGAAAACCTGCTCAGAGCACGCCACAGCCCACAGTCCTTCTCTTGAGGTAAAGACCTGAGGAATTTGGTTTATAAAATCAGTTTCTCTCATTCTGCCCATGGCAGTAGTTGAGGGTAGAAAGAAGCCTGACAAAGCTGGTGGAGATGATCCATTAGGAGACACTGGGGCTGTGTGGGGATGGTGGGATAGGATTGGTGGTCAAGGCACAGGGTAAATGTGGGTGGGCTGGGGGTGGCCAAGGGGCGGGGATGAGGCTGGAATGATGCTGTTGGAATAATGCTCTGCACAGTGCACCCTGTGTGGAGAGGAGCCAGGAGAGTATCCCCAGATCCCTGCTCCCAGCCCTAGGAATGTGTGTTGTTCCTGCACACATTGGTCGAGCTGGTGAGACAGGAATTTTGCTGCAGACACTCTGAGAAACTGCTTCTTGCTTCCTGGCCAAGACAGTTTTGTAACATCTCTGCATGCAGCAGCGCTGGGTGAACTGAATTGGTATGTGCACAGCCTGGGAGTCTGCGAGAGTGCCCTGGGGCTGGCAAAAGGCATCTTATCAATAAATGATAGCAGTTCCTGAGCGAGAAAGCCAGCTAGCAAGTTCATGAGTCCCAGCTGCTCCCAGCACACGAGGGAGAGCTCCCAGAAGACATGCAGGGGCAGGATCTGGACTGGGGCTCCGGCGCTCAGCTCAGGGTCTGGCAGCTGGGGGGAACGCAAGGGAGAAAAGGCATTTGCTACAAGGCATGACCTCCCTGTGTGCACACCGAGGTGTTTGATGTGAGCACTGAATTCTGCCAGGAGGGCAGGAGGACACTGTGTTGAGATCTAATCCGTGGTGAGCTTGTTAGCAGGACCAGGGACACTCATGGCCTTTGCTCTAGTACCTTCAGGCCTTTCTACAGATCATGAGTCCTATTTTTAGATTTCTGTATCTCAACCAGGCTCTATGAAACAGCTTCAGATATTACTAGAGACGGGCCTGGACTTCCAGCCCATTGCAAGAGCTGGGTAAGTACACGGGCAATGGGACACGTTCCCAGAGCCCTGAAGCATCTCACAACCTTTGCCTTGTTGGAGAATTGTTCTTAGCAGCGATGACCCCTTCTCCATGTGTGTGTCAAGACATGATGTGCAAGCACCCTACCATGGTGTTGCTGAGCATATTGTAGTCCGTTATTAGGGTGTTTAAAAAGAGAAAAAACAAAAAAATTGGAAAATGTAACAAAGTTTAATGAAAAAAACTCCTCGGCTTTCTCTGGGAAAGGGGAAAAGTGTCTCTGTTGGAGGGGAGATTCACAGGACTGGGCTGACAGGGCGGTGAACAAGGTGTCAGTTTAGATGTGGCTTCATCCTGCTCAGGGATGGAGCATTGTCCTCTGTCCTCATAGCTGGAGATCCCAGTAATTACTTATTTTAGAGCAAGATGATAACCAACATTCACTCCTGCTGGGCTGTGCGAGGAAGCACCATTAATAATCCAGCTAGTCAGTACCTTTCCTTGCAAAATTCTGCTTGCAAAGACTAACAGCATCTGACCCAAAAAAAAAAAAAAGGTGACAACTCCCACCATGCTGTGCACACCAGTGCCCTCCCCAGCTGAGGACATGGTGCCTGGAGACCTTCCTCTCCCCGGGGAGGCGGTGGTGCTCGTGGTGCTGGGGGAAGGATGAGCACACCTGGAGCTGTGCCTGGTGCCAGGAAGGGATTACAGAAGGTCCTTTTTTTCTTCTGTAGACTCTGCAAGGTCTATTTAGGCAAACAGCTTATGTGGCAGCCCCCGTGTCACGTTGGGTGTGACAGGGCCAGTGCCGTGCTTCAGTCAACAAACAGGGCTAAGCATAGTTCAAGCACTCTGTGTTCCTGCAAGCTTTTAGATCAGCTTAAACTGTTTAAGCAGCTGCACTGCAGTTTAAGATTAAGCCGGTCTTTCGAGCAATCTAAGCAGTTTAAAATACTCTAAAGGCTTAACATTATAGCCAGTTTAAGTTGCTGTAGGGGCTTAAAGCAGTGATGTGCAGACAGTATCTTAACAGGGTTTTCCACAAAATGTGTCTTTATAGCCTGTGATAAGCCCCATGGATCAGGGGACGTGTGTTTGCATAGGGCACGATCATCTGCCTGCCTCGCAGGCGGTTCCTCCTGACCTTGCACATTGCTGCTCTGGTGCATGTTCTTGCCTCTTTGCTTGGACCGTGCCAGCTGGAGAACCCTCTTGCTTTACCTTGCAGCATCCAGTTCCTCTCCCAGACACACCAGATGCACCAGAAAGACTTGCTGCTTCCAACACTCAACCCAGGAAAAGGGAAAAACGGCTCCGTTTGACAAGCTCCAGAAGCCCTGGTCCTTTGTCATCGTGAGGCATCCAGACCTGGGGAAGGAAGGAAGTTCTCCTGCATGCCCACAGCCTGATGCAGTCAAACAGGGGCCTTCAGAGCAGCCTAGCAGAAGGGACAACTCTCTGAAAGTTTGGTTCTGTGGGGCCTTTAAAATGGGAGCTCTTGGGATGCTGTAAGCCATCAGACCAAGCTGCATCTTGACTGCCCTTCAAGGACCACAGCGGCTAAAGGAGGCTTATACTGCTTTAACTCTGTCTTATGACATGCTGCAGTCTTAAGGCATTTAAGTCCTTATGTGACACTGAGGGTTTAAGGCTTACACAGCTTTAAAAGTGGCTTAAATGCTCCCTCACCTTTCGTGGGGGACACAGAGCAGTGGTGGCACCAGGCAGAGGACTGGCAGAGCATCGCCCGCACGGCGAGGGCTTTGCTCGAGCAGTGCCACCCAAGAGGGTCCTGCAAAGCTTTGGGGCCTCACTCCCATGACCACACCCTTCACATCCTTCTCTTTGGAAAACCAACCATCCTCTGTGAGCAATCAGCTGTGGCTTTGGAAACCCCCTGTTGTGGGGGTTTTACCCCAGTTCAGGTCACGACAGGAGCAGGCGCTGGCTCCATCAGTGAGGGTGCATGAGCAGAACAAGCTCCAAAGCCAAGCTGGGAGCCAACATCATGCTCAGAGCTCTGCAGTGTCTCGCTGGACATCAGAGGTGACAGGTGTCAGCTTTGATACAGCAGCTGGTGAGCTGATCCCTGGCTGCACAAGCTTGGGAGGAGGCACATCTCCTGGGCCAGGCCACAAGTGAGGGTGTCAGTTGCCAGGCTGGCTCATCTACCTGCAGCTCAGGGACTTCTTGCACTCCTCGATGTCTGCTGCAATTTTTCTTTCATCGATGCACAACCCTCCCCAGACCCTCCTAAGGAGCTGCATCACTGATGGGAGGCTGCTTCAGGATGCAGCATCTTGTAAAGATGGGTTAATGCAACCAGTCACACTGCACACACTAAGATCTCTCAGCTTGAACATCTTTGAGTAGTATGAGGAGCAGTGAGACCCAAGAAGTTCCTTTTGTTAAGGTGATGTATAGTGGTTCCTATGCACTGCTGAGGCTGCTTAGCAGAGCCTGGAGGAGTGACCACATGCTGGGACACTATCAGACGTACCCTGTCTAGTTTGTGGCCTTCCCAGCGTATCCAGGTCTACTCTTGGCAAGCCACCCGATGCTTTCAGACAGTTAATGACATTTGAGGACCCACTTGCCAGTGGCCATAGGGAGAGTTTGGGTTTGCAAGCAGAGAAAGCTCCCTGCATTGTAGTCACACACTGGCTGGAAGAGACCTTTAAGATCATCGAGTCCAACCATTAACCCAGCACTGGCAGAGCTAAGCTGGGTGTGGGTTAACTGCTGCACAGCCTGGATGTTGCTTGTTTTCATTTTGGACAGTTCTGAACTCTATAGAAGTTGCAAACATTTATAAACTCCAGAGTCCTGCTGATCTTCCTATTTTTCCAAAGGCATTGGGTGAGTTTGTTTGGTTTGCATTCCTGTGTCCTTCCTATGAAAAGAGAAGCAACAAAGGTATAAAAACAGAGCAGCTGGAAAACAAAATTGCTTAAAACGCATTCCCAAGCCCCATCTTTTTCAGATGAGATCGCAGAAACTGGGGCTTGCAAATTCGCACCTGGCAGAAGCCTTGTTTGCTGGTGCAGCAGGTGAAGGGAGTGGATGCCTCTGACAAATGCCACATCCCATTTTTCCTTCTCATCTATTTATCCTGTGTACAGCGTCTGAGCACGGAGCTCTCGGCCCCGGCAGCCCAGCTGAGTCAGGTCTAGATTGGGTAGAGCTGGCTTTAAATTAATTGAACGGTGAGGTGCACACCCACGGCACATGGAGGACCTCATGCTCATATAATTGGCATTTTCCACGCTCAGATTCTGCTGTTGATGTCACTATCCAAATAGCTACGCTTGAAAGTGCCCATAATACCAAAAATTTTTTGCTATCTAAATAAAAGGCTGCATTTCAGGTTAAAAAAAAAAAAGGTCTAATAACCATCATTTTCCCTTCACTCTGCAAACTTGACCAGTTGAAATGAGCAGCTTTTGTGGCTTGAGCAGTGGCAGAGGCTGCGCAGGAACATTGGGAGCCCCTGGATTGCTCAGAAGTCCTGCAAACCAGAGTGCTTGTGCCTCAGTGTGGATGGAGTTTGGGCTCCTGGGATTTTATTTCTTATACCTTTAGCAGGTCTAGCTACACTCGATGGATTTTTCAGGAGAAGAGACTGCTTTCTGTGATGTTTCTCTGATCTGGCCACCTATGTGCCATTTGCACCTCTGAAAACTCCCTTGGTGGACCACCATGGTCTTTGACACCATGATAGCAAACCCTGTACATCGTGTCTCACCTAGAGCTGCCAAGAGCCCAGCTTCTCCTTCCCTTGCCAAGCAGGAGACATGGACCTGGAGGGCTGGGGTAGGAGTAGGGGGTAGCTTAGATGTTGTGTCTTCCCAAGGCACTTCCAGCCTGGTTTCTGTTATTTTTGTGATGTAACTGCCAGACAAGAGCCAGCTGGGACCCAGATCTGGTGCACAGAGGTGCGCTGAGACCAGCTATCCCTGTGCTCTGGGTGGGGAAGAGATGGACAGTGCTATGTAGAGACCCCAATAAGCCACAACAATCCTGGTGAGATGCTTCTGGGGCTTCTGGGACACCCTTCCCACCCTGGCCAAGGTGTCAGGCCCCACTGCACGCCCAGCTTGTGCCAGATCTGGTGTGAGCCGAGCTTTCCTTCCCTGCCAGCCCAGCGCTGGCTTTGCTCACCATCTCTGCTGCCCTGGGATGCAGTTGCCATAGCAATGTGTGAGCCCGGGGTCTGGACCACCTGGCTTCACCCTGCAGAGGACAACGCTCCCCAGCTCCTTCTCCACCTGGGATGGACAGCTCTGAGCATCCCTGGCTGAAGGAGAAGCCCACAGGGCTCTGCACCACTGCAACATCTCAGCTATTTCACCTTCAGACTCTGGCCTGCTGCAAATTAGGCAGCGCATCTGGGGCTGCAAAGCAAGAATGCAGGGTGAGCTGAGGATGGTCACTTCTGCTTCCCAGAAATGTTATTGAGATATTATCTGACAACGCTGCAAAAGAGAAAAAAAAAAAGAAACCCCGCGTGTTGAAAGTGTTTCTGGACCCATTATATAATTGCTCTCCGTCATTAAGAAGGATCAAAGTTAGCCTGAACCATTTGAAAATGTGTCTGGAGACGTAGCCCATAAGCTCTGTCTCATAACAGACATTTAATAGTTAGGTGATTAATATGAAAGCGCTTCTTCCTTCAAATATCAATATTAACTTGAACTTTGCCTTAAGTGGGCTTGAGCCTATATTTGAAAAAGTATATTGGCTAATGTGTTAAATAAAAATCAGTCATTTCCTACTGTAGTCTCACTGCTAGGATCTTTTCTTTCGACTCCTTTTCATGTCGATCCTGCAAGTAATGACTCAGGACCACTTCTCTGTGCAGGGGTGTGCAAGGGGAGCTGCAAGTCACCCGCAGCCTGCGAGGCTGAATCTCCAATTCTGGAGGCACCAGAGCAAACAGTGGGCTCAGAACACAGCGGCTCAAGTAGTTTGACACGAGTGATTAGCAGAGCTGCTTTGTCAACACACACATGTGGAGCAGGAGGAAGACTGCAAATATTTCAGGAGGGCTAAATGAATGTTTGCTGTGACTCGCTCGGCTGCATTTCTGTGGCCCATTGCACCTTTTTTGCTTCGTTTTCCCAGGATTTTCCCGAGGATCCTAGCTGGGTGTTGCCTGTTGCTTGGTGTGATATTTCCCTCTGTGATATTTTCCAAACCTGGAAAAACCCCCTGGAGCTGAGTGTATCTGCATAGCTGGGGTAGCTTGGTGGTGGTTTGCAGAACACGATTGCCAGAGTCAATGCTGCTGAGCACTGGGCGTGTGCAGGGGCTGTGATTCCAACAGGTCCAGGGCATTTGGGGGCAAAACCAGATACTTTGGGTATAAACCAGTCTGGTGACAACCTTGCTGGGCATGTGGGATCCCCAGAGCATGAGAAATCACACGGCTGAAATGCAAAGGTAGAAGATGCAAATCCATTGCCAGAGGAGCGTGAGATGGGAGTCAAATGAATGACTCCCATGCCTGGAGAAGAAACTCAACAGGTCTGGGGACCTCTCCTTAAGCAGGACTCAGCACACACACAATGGTTGGGTTGAACCTTCGTATCTCTCATGGGGTCCAACATGAGCCAGTCCTTGGAGGTGACCTGACCTCCTCATGCAAATGGTCCTGGATGAACTCAAGAGGGTACAGGAATCTGGAGAGCTTCCCCAGAGAAGAACTTTTGCATCCAGGATGTGTCAAGACATACCAGGTGAATCCTCCCAGCCTGGCCCAGAGTCCAGCCGTTGACTCTAGGAGGACACAAAAGACTGTGGAGGAAGAGCAGAAAGTGCCCTGGGTGCTGTTTGTCTGGCACAGTGTGACTGCGAGTGCAGTAATTGCACCGTGTCAATAACACACCAACAGAGCATTTCCACCAGAAAATGGCATTTAAATGGCTTTTTGTTGTAATAAAGAATTTCCATGGGAATACATTGATTTCAAGGAAATTTAATTTTGAAAAAAAGAGAAGACATTTTGTGAGCTTTGAAAGCTCAAGCACCTCTATTGCAGTAAATACATCATTCGTTACTCCACAATTGACTTTATTTCTCAGCTTATTCAACATCATGTAGTTATGTAATTTGATTGAAGCAGTTAGCTAATATTCAGGCTTGACTTTTGGCAGCTATTTCCAGGATGGAGGGAACTTGCAAGAGAGCCAGGTATTTCTGGTGGAATTCATTTTATATCCAAAATCACTGCTGTAAATGAATCTCGAGATGAGTGGTGGTGCAGCAAGAGATCCTGATGCCACCAGACTTCCCAACCCTCCTTCCCCAGCCAACACCCTGCCCAAAATCCTGCTCTTTGCTTTCTCTGAACATAAGGCTGGGAAGTGATGCTTTGGCCACCCTTGGCTTTCTGATGATTGCTTCTGATGATTTCTGCTGTGCTTCCTCACCCTCAGACAGGCAGGCCCGTAGACCTCTCTAGCAAAGCAACACCCATTTAGCTCTTTCATGCACATAGCTCAGCTCTTAATTAGTCTTACACACAGCCCCTGCTTTGGGCAATAGCTCCTGTTGGTTGCATAAGAGAAATGAATTCTTTCCCTGCTCTCTCTGACTGAAGGATGGCAGCAACGCCCAGCTTTTGCAGTGCTCTCTGTGACCCTTCCGAGAGCAAAAAGGTCTATCAAGAAGATCTCTCTCAAGCAAGAAGACATCTGCAGCCTCCAACCTGCTCCCAGCTGCCTGAGTCCAGCTGCTTGCAGGGGTGGATCCAGCCTTTCTCCTCCTTGAGGAAAATCAGCTTGATACAAGCACAACTGGAGGAACAAAGTGCTCGACCACTGTCCTCCTGGGTCCTACCTTGAGTTATAAGGAAGACATAAATAAGCCACAGCTATGTATAAACACATTAGCACCCTGTTTGGAACACTCAAGGTGAAGACAGGCCAGAGTGATTCTGAAAGCTTCATCCGAGGAAAGCAAAGACTCCAGCTCCTCAACTGCCTGAGTCCTGCTAGACCATGAGAAAGGGCAGCCAACATATCTTGGTCATCAGGATTAGAATAAGGGGATTACTGCACCTGCTAAAGTCTCTCTGAACTTCAAAGGCTTGCGGCACATCATATTTTTAAACATGTCCCAGAGTAATTAAGCAAAGCAACTTTAAAAGAAAGGCGTTTTGTCAGTCTGAGGAGCTCCCTGGGGAGCTTCCTTGCTCTGGAAGGTTAGCTTGATTGCAGCAGGAAGATGGGCTTTTCACAAGCTCCCTGTCACAGCCACGTCCGAGCTGCAACACCCTCTGCCAGGACCAGCTTGTGCTGCTGGAAAAGCCCCTTCAGCAGCCGATGAACCCACCATCCTTGAGAGGAGAGTTAAGCTCCTGCAGCCCCTTGGTGCCTCCTCCAGTGAAGGGCCTTATCGCCCCTCTCCAGCCACCACGGCAGCATGGGGTGAGGAGGGGGGCCAGGGATCATGCAGGGCTGTCAGACTGGTGGACAGATGTTGCTGGAGCCCAGCTCTGCTGAGTCTTGCATAGATCCATGATGTGCCTCTGCATGGAGCCAATGTGCAGAATTGCTCTGCTGAAGGGGTCACTTGTGATGGACACATGTCACAAGTGCCTTCCCAAAACCCAGCAATCAGGATGGGCTCCCCATCACTCATGATCCTGTCCCTGCTGCCAGGCCAGGCAGGGTGGCACCATCAGGACCTCTGAGACCTGCTGCCCAGCAAGACTTCTCAGGCCTCTCCAGTCTAGCACAGAGATTTGGTCCTTGGCTGAGAAAACAGCTTTTCTGGATGATTTCTGTTTTCCAGCCTGGCTTCAGCATTGCATCAGGTAGAAGTGGCATCCTGCTGAGCTTTCTGTGACTCACTGTGCCACCCACTTCTGAAGGAAAGGGAATGTTAGGTCTTTAACAAGCAAGCTGAGCACTGGAAATTGCTTGTGGGGTATTGATTGGTGTCCAGACTGCAGGGAGAAGGGATTTTCAGTCATTATCTGGAAGATGTCAGGGCCATGAGACTGATCTTAAACCTGAACAAGACTAGAAGTTATTCCTCTTGTTTTGTTTGGGGGGGAGTTTATTTCCTTTATGTTCAATTCGTGGTTAACATTTACAGGAGTCAAACGTGGATGCTGCTGCAGAGGGGGAGGGGTGAGAAACCAGAGCAACAGCACTAGACTGAGAGCACACGGCCAGAGAAAAGGCTGGGGAGCAGAAAGACCAGTGCTCCCAATGACATGTGTGTGTGCAGTGAGATAAAGGGTTTCTTCTCCTGTCCCTAGACCCAGTAAGAGCAGACTGGTGCAACTGGTACCCCGGGGAGCAAGCAATCCCTGCCTTCCTCCTTCCCTCCCTCCCGCAGGAATGAGTCACAGAGAGCTCGTGTCCAGCTCCTCACAGCTTCCACCCGGCCGCTCGGCTCGCTCCAATTAGGCAGGAAAGCTGTGTGGAAATGAGAGGAGCTCTGTGCAATTTCCAGCAGCTCTCAACTTCTTTGCTCTGCTCCCAAGATGGTTGTGTTCGAATCGATCTGGCTGCGGAGCCCACGCTCGAGTCTGCACATCTTCACTCAATGCTTTACACAACCCTCTGGCCTCACCCCAAAGGCCAAGGACCACCACCCGTGTGAGTGATGGGCTGTCAGGGGGAGAGGAGGGAAGTCGGGACTCAGCAGTGGCAGGTCCTGGACAAGTGTCCCAGGAGGAGACATTTCCAGCTCCTGTTGGCAGAGGTGAGCGTTTCCAACCAAGCATTTCCACCTCTGCCCAGTCATTTTGCTTGAAACCTACCACCTTTTCAAAACCTATTCCTGATTCCCACCAGCAGCCTGCTCAGGTATTGGTGGGTGGCTGGCATTTTATCCCAGAGGTTATGATTTGTGTGACTGAGCCTTGCCAGAGGTCCCTGGTCTTCAGGAGAGACCCAGATCAGCCACGAGTAACAGGAAATTTCCAACCCTGCAGCCAGCAGCTTTTGAGATCTCAGCATTTCCTTATGATCTGAATTAGGAAGCTTAGCAGAGCCAGGCAGCTTTCCCCTGCCTTCAACCCTTTCCCCCCATAGTCATTCTGCAGGGTTTGAGGGTCCCTTCAGAGCTCCCCAGCCCTGATCCAGCTCTGTCACCTGGGTCAGCTTGAACATGCCATGGAGGCTATCAGCAGTGATGGGCTGCACATTCTCCTGGGGCCCCACAGCAGCTTTGCTGCTACGCTTCCCCTTTGTTCACAGCATCCTCAGGATGTCCAAGGTCTCTGAAGCCCCGCAGGTCCTGGTCTGCAGGTTCCACACCTCAGCTTGTGTTACTCAATGTTTCACTCCAAATTTCAACCTGTTCATCATCCCACTGGAGTGACTGGTGGTGGCTGACTCCCTCGATCCTCACACACCTCCCAGAGCCTCCATCCAAACGTGCCATTTCTCCAAAGCACCATGGGTTGCTCTGGGAGGCAACGTGATTTTTCCTTCCCAGCTCTGCTGTGCAGATTTGCTGCTCATGCCTCGGGGCAGGCGGATTTCCAGCCTTGCCTGTGCTGCAGTTCACAGAGGAGCTGTGGAGAAACACAGCCCTGATGGTCCTGGCTTTTCTGCAGCACCCAAACTCTCTTCCCAAGGGGCAGCCAAGACTCTTGACTCCTCCGATGTCCCCTCAGATGAACAGAGAGCTGGGAACCCACCCGAGGCAGGCTGTGCACATCCCTCCCTCCCCAGCCCACACTGCTCATCCCCCGCCAGGGTAGCCTTCAGTGTAATACCAATAACTCTTTACTACGGAAAAAATAAATACAGTATAAATGCACCCATTCCCCCCCTGCACGTGCACACACCCCAGCTCACACTCACCCACACGATCGATCTCTGTTTAATTAAATACTGGCAACGACTGTCACGTGGGGCCGATTCTGCTGACTTGGGCACTTTGGGATTTTTATGCATCTATTTCTGCTCCGCTTTTCCATTAACTTATTTTTCCCTTTGTAATAAGGGGTTGTCAGTGTAATTTATACAGTGGTGCAGGAGGCACGGGCAGCCCGGGGAGCCATTCACAGCTTGCCAGGGATAAACACAATTACACATTTTTAAATGTCAGGCTTCAGGAGAAGAAATGAAAAAGGTAAACTATATAAATCTCCGGGAGAGAGAGAGCTGCTCGCTCTTTGAGGAGCAGCTTCCCAGCCAAGCTCCTGTGCCCCTATATCCATGTTCCAGGCATGTCCTGCTGCGTCTCCAGGTTGCAGAGGCACAAAGGAAGGGCCATGAGAAATACATAGAAACTTGTGTTGCCCATATTGCTATTGAGTATTAAAAAAACCCCCAAACCAGCAAGCCAGCAGCTGAAGAAGCATCATGCCCTGGTGTTCCTACAACCTGTCCCCTCCTCACCCAGTGCAGACCAGTTGGCATAGGGGAGAGCCTCTGTTGCTCCCGACTCATTTCCCAGTCAGCAGCTTTGATCTCATATGTGATTAAAAGAGGATAGTTCAGATGGATTAAATGAGAGCCACTTATATAATCTGTTTAAAATTCCAGCAGCACATATTCGGAGGAGAGGAGAACAGCCACCAACTCCCACTTGTTTTGCAAGGAAAGTGGGAGCTTCAGTGCAGCTTCCCCACTCCTGGGGGGCTTGGAAACCATCTGCAGGTGACACTAACCTTGTCGTTATGACCCATAAGAGGTGCCTGCTAGAAAGAGGGGAAAGCTGGGGGTGGAGGCTAGTAACACCCAGGCCCTACTAATTAACAGCTGATTGAGCTCTATAAAAGCTGATGGCACAAGGAGGGTCAGGTGTTGTTGTTTAGGGTGCTTCTGGGAGTTGTTGGTTCTTGTCCTAAGCCTGGAGCAGAGGCTTCTCTCAGGCTTGTGCCTGGAGGAAGGAATAGGGGGTGAGGAAGGAACTATGAACAAAAGGATGGGGTTGGAAGTCTTTAGAGAGTGTTTGCAGGGGTGGGAGAGACACTGGAGTTTCTTGTTACCTGTATGCCAGGTGAAGAGAGCCTGCCCCACCATCATGGAAGCTTGAGGGGCTTAGGCTATGGAGGAAGGTGGTACAGCTGGTGGGCTTTTAGGAGCCCAGAAAAATGCTATTTCACCATATAGGTACTTTTCCTGCTGGACTGGGAGGGTGCTGCAGCAAAACAAGGTAAGAACATGGAGAGGGAGGGAACCTTGAGAACACAGTAAGTTGGATGAATCACTTCCACACTTGGGTGGCACTGCTAATGGAAAGACACCAAAACAGGCACAGCTACTGCTTGGAAGATTGGTGGGTGGTTATGGAATTGAGAACTACTTCAGGGGCCTTGATGGGGAAAGGTAGGAGCTTGGCTTTGGGGCTGGCAGGGATAACTGGTAAAGCTGGTGCACACTGGATCTGGAGTGGACAGGTACCAGTATAAGGAGAGGAGCTCAGCCCATGTAGGACCATGTTACTGACCTTGGACCCCATGGACAAACACCTGCTGATGTGGCAAACGTAGAGTAGCCCCTTGGTGAGCAGCTGTAAGGTGGAGATGGTTACTATTGCAGAGGGATGGGCTACAAGGTCCCTTCTGTGAGGCTGCTGTAGGGAACTAGGTGTGATTCTTTGCAGAAGGGAGGAGATGCATTGGCTTTGAGGCATGGTGCTGTACAGAAGGGCTTGCAGCTGCTCTGGAGCATGGAGTACATGGCAAATTAATAGGTGAGGTGGCTTTTTGGCCTTTCTAGAGGCTGTGAAACCTTTTGATAGGAACGCTGCTGGGAGTATCAAAAAGGATGAACTTGTGTCTATTTGAACTTGAAGGACACTGGTGTGTTGGACTGTATTGGCCTCAGGAGCATAAGGGCCTGATCTCTAGCCTGGCTTTGGAAGATGAGATGCCAAGGGCATTTCAACTGCTGCTGGTACTTGCCTGTAATATTAGTCTGGGTTGTGATTTTTCAGAGTGTTTACCCACTAAGGCCATGCTGATGAGTTTCTCAGAGCCCACATGGCACCCAAGTGTTCCAAAGTGCAAGGGCCATCAAGGAGTAAACACGGCACCTCCTGCTAGCTGCCTGTAAACCATTAGTTTGATGGCTTTGTGTGAGGGCAGGGAGATGAAACACGACTGCAGCAACTTCACACAGTGAACTCAACTTATTTCCTGAGTGACAAGGGTTGTGCACAGCTTCTGACGTAGTCAGACTTCAGTCTAAATGCTGGTTATGCTCATGCTTAGGTGAAGGCAGCTGTGAACTATACCCAGCCCATTGCAGGTGCCACTGAGAAACTACTGAAGGTGAGACAACGTTGTCTTGAGGGTGACAACAGGGCTCTCCAAGAGCTTTTCTGAGGTGCCAAGAAGTCTGAGGCAAGACCTGGAGGGATAGGAACTCTTACAAAAGAATTCCAATGAGTTGTCCTGTAACAGAGCCTGGTATGATAACTAGGCTCTGATGTAGACTTTAAAAAGAGACTCCAAAGCTGTTTAAAGTGGCATGGAAAGTCTAGCTGTTCTTGTTCCAGGCAGACCATTCACAAGCCTTGATAATGACCTAGAAGATGTTTATCTTCCTTTCAGGAGAGCAGGAAGTTTAAGGTGTTGCTTACATGGCAAATGGGAGTTTGGCTGGGAATGAGGCTGATGAAAATGAGACTTCTACAATCAGGGAGCACAAAATCCTCCCTAGAGAGGCTTTGAGGTTCAAGAATAGGAAGGACAGGTGGAGACAATTTTTCCCCACCCTGCCTAAACTGCAGTTTAAATAGACCAGCTTGTCAGCTGGAGGATGAGTGACCTCTGTGGCTGTGTTGAGCTGGCAGTGGTCATTGCTTGGTGAGATCTGAGTGGCTTTCGAGGCATGACAGCCAGATCACATCTTCTAGGATAACGTCTACGCTTGATGTCATCTACCAGCTGTGTCCCAGCTCTGGGACTGAGGCCAGGAAAGGGTAGTAGTTACTACTTTGAAGCAAGGGAAGCTGCCAAAGAGGGTTTTACCTACAGTTAGATCTAGACTGTAGAAAATAGAGTGAGGAGGTAGTAGTTGCTGTTGAAGGATTATGTATGGAAAGCAAGGGCCCTTGTGTCCATTAATCAGAGGTGTCTGGGTGTTTTTGTGTGTGGAGGAGGACTCAGGATGGAGGCTGATGTGTCTCCATGGGGTGACTCAACTACACCTTCCTGATGGAGAGCCTCCTATGGTAGATCAGCCCAGCTTTCAGAGGTGAAGGATGTGAGCAGGGGGAGATTGGGTTCACAGAACCAACAGATCAGAAGGGAGGTATTTCAATGGGTTTGGGGGCACCTGGAGTCCCTGAAAACCAAACTGAAGAGCTGCAGACTGAAGCAAACTGCTTTGGGTGCTTCCCACCCTCTTACTGTTGCAGATGCTCTTTGCCTCCAACATAACCTGATAGGGTCCCTTAAGCCTTGATGCCAAGAGACTAAACACTGGAAGTACAAGACCAGCATAAGATTTTTTTTTTTGAGTAGAGCTGAAAAGTGGTGTAAGGAGTGCAAGCTGGGAGAGGGGCTCTCAGAGAAAACTGAGTGGGCCATCCCTGGGAGTAAAGAAATAAATGATTTCTCACTTGGCCGTTGAGCAGAGCCAGCTCTGTGCTCCTGAATGCCTCTCCAGGTACAAGCACCTCTTGAGCTGGATGCTTTTCATGAGTCTGCTGTTCACCCTGTGAACACGAGTCTGCTGCTCAGCCTTCAGAGAAAACTCCCCAGTCATTAAGTTTAGGACCCTGCTAGCGAAGAAGAAAGTGATGTAGGATCACAGCAAAGAGCAGAGTGTCATTAATGAACAAACAAAGCAGCGACTACAACCAGAGAAAACAAACTGCTGGTCCTAGACAGCTGAGGTTTCTAGACAAAGAGTTTACTTGAGTAGGAAGCAAGGAGTCTGTTTACAGAGCTAATGCAAGGATGAAAGGGAGAAAATGAAACTAGAGCTTTTTATGGTGTTGCTTGAGGAAAAATACAAGAAAACAATGTTGGCAGAAAGAGTTTGAAACACAAACAGCTGGTACTACAGTCATCATAGCTGGACATAAAGCAAATGAGACTGCAGAGATGCCTGGAATTGGGTTTTGTATTTGAAAGCCCTGGCATCTCTGTAAACACAATGTTTCACAGCAGCTTGGTCTGTCCCTTGGACTTGACTCTAGCCACAATGAGCAAAGCCACAGCTAGCCTGAGAACGTTCTCTGGAAAGCCAGATCAGCTGGGCTGCCCAGGGGAGGATTAAACACTGGGTGACCAAGGTCAGGCCAGTGCAGGTACCCCAGGCAGGGGGAGGTGCCTTGGAAATGCAGATATCATTTACTGGGTGCAGGGGAAGGAGAGAGCTCACAAAGCAGACAAACACAGCTTGTGTGGTGGAACAGGGTGACCTGCAAAGGGAAAATCTCAAGTCCTGTCACCTCAGCAGACCCAGGAGCTGGGGGGGCTTGGGTGAAGCATTAGACCCAAGTAACTGATGGTTTCCTCCAAGAAAGATTTCTCCATTTAGCTTGTCTGTAGTTGTCAAACACATTTAACTTTCTGTACTCTTTGCTGTCTGGAATCCCAAGAACACCTGAACTGTGTCCTGGTTGTTGAGGAGTTTCTCCTCTTGCAGCTCTTGTGCTTCAGTTCAAATGACAGAAGATATAGTTCTGTTTAAAAGGTGCTTGTTGTTCCATGACTGATGTGATTTCAGAATCACAAGCAGCAATATTAGACTGAGGAAAGCAATCGATAGTTGAGATCATACCAAAGTACATTCTGAATTCAACAGGCAAGTGCAGCCTGTCCTTTCAGAGCCTCAGAGACTTCACTGCTTATCTCTGCTGGGAGAAGTGGGCAATAACTCTTCTAAAAATCATTCTGAGAGCAACCTGGACCTCACCACCTAAAACCAATAAATGCCTCTGGTTTGATCAGAAAAGGTCTTTGTGTGCTTAAACATGCTGCACCTCTGAAGAGAGGAAAAAGAGTTGTCTGGAGAGTCCCTTCAGGTCTTTTATCAAAATGTTACATGTACATAAGACTGATCTCTGCCCTAGGGGCCCTTAGGTGTCCTCTAGAAGCTGTGCCTGCTTGTGTACCTGCCAGGATGATTGACTTCTCAGGGCAAGCACTCCATCTTCATGTCCCAGTGCCTCTGAGATGTGTGCTGCAGTTGCTTGGCTGCTTCCTCATGGTGCTTTCCAAGGGTTTATGGCAGCTTCACCTTTTGAACCCAAAGTTAATGTGCGTGGCTCTGCAGCTCCAGCTGGTTCTTGGTGTGCTCGGTCCCCGTGTCTCAGTGGTCTTTTGTATTCTTTCAAATGCCTGGTCCTGGATTTCAACATTTTCACTGACTGTCTCAAGAGCTGGCAGACTTAGGAATGGTCTCAAGCTGATCAGCTTTTCCTGCCTGTTTCTTGTGTGTCCTTCTTCCTTTACAGCCACCAGGTTCTCAAGGTCTGCTGGAAGTCAGCAGATGTTTGCTGAAATGAGCTTCAGATCCTGCTCATACTGCTATTATTCAGCATTTGCCTAGGAGCTAGTGTAGCTGAATACTCTGCAAGCACAGTAGAGAAACCTTCACTTATCCCATTGGATAGTGTCATTTTAATAAAAAAATAATCCTTTTCAGACTTATTCTGGGCTCTAATCCTGTCCTCCAATACGTGTGCAGCTCCTCCTGGCCTTTTTACCAGCCAGTTTAATAAGCATCCTCCACAGGGCAGCATCCAGGTCACTAATGAAAAATCAAATAATATCAGACAGATGTGCTTTGGAAAAGCCTCCTTGATGTCTTTCATTCTGACAATGAGTCATTCACGGCTCCTCTGCAAACCCAAGTTTCCAGCAAGTTTTGTGCTGGTGTCATTTTAAATTCTTCCCAAATCTTCCTTTCACGTATTTGCTTGCAAGAGTTTACTGAAAGGTGATCAAAAGGCACACAAAAATTGGTATACAAGGTATCATCTGCCGGTACTGCTTACCTTGCTGCTTTTAACAGCTGTGGTAATCAGTAAAAATGAGATACAAAGACTTAAATGTGGAAAAAGTCCATAGCAGAATCTTTTGCCTGAACAGCATCTGCATCAAACTGTTAGAAAAATGAGCCTAACTTTGAAAAAGGATAATTCCTACAGAATGCCTCATTTTAGTTGACCAAGAAATCTCAAGAGATCCCTCCTAAGAAGCCTTCAGATATCTGTAGTGGGCATTTACTAGTTATATATCCTCTCAACTCTCACACCAAAGTAATTTTCTTTTCTCCAAATCTCATCTTAATGGTGGTTTATAGCATATGTTCACAGCGTTATTCATTAGCTCTGGGTAAATAAACCTAAAAATGAGGAGAAAACCTACAATAAATATGAACAGCAAAAGACTGTTTCAAGAAAGATTCCAAGAGAAGTGAAGCAGAGGATTTTTTTTTCCTATTTTGGCCATTAGTGTGTTGTTGGGAAATCACTCACCCATTCTTGTTTACTTTTACTGACAGGAATTATGTGATTACAGCACATTACTGGCCCAATTTATGGCAGAAAGCATAGCTAGAGGACACTTAGGTGAGGATTGGGATCAGAAAGCTGGCTGTACTTCTGGAAGAGAAGATGATGCCTGAGCATAGTGCACTGCGGGGAGGGGGTCCTCTCACATCTGTCCTGTTTCCTTGGGTGTCCTCTCAATGATGTGCGAGCAGAGATGGGTCATCCATGGGTATGGTGGAGCAGGAAGGAGCCAGGAATCCAAAATCATCGTAATCAGGCAAATGAATCCCAACCCAGCACTGAGCTGACCGTGCAAAGGTAGCAGTCAAGGCTGTGACTGGATATGATGTGGTTCAGTGTCCTGCTGTGGTGGAGATGGTCCAAAAGCAGCTCTGGAGCAGCTCAAAGCTGACAAAACAAGGTGTGTTGCTTCAGGACTAGAGCCTGATGAGACCCTCCCAAGCATTGGTATGATGAATTAAAAAAGCAGTGCGGTTATTACTGGAATCCTGGAGAAAACATGTGGCACTTCAGCACGTGGTTTAGTGGTCATGGTAGCGTTGGATTGACGGACTTGAAGATCTTAGAGTCACTGAGATTGGAAAAGACCTTTATGATTCTAACACAAAAGGCAAATGTGGTACCAGGCAGAAAATAGAGATGGGAAGTTCTCCTTTCATCCTTATGCTATTGCTTTGGATAGGAAAGCTGCAAGGGCTTCCAGGGGAGGACTTCTGAAGGTGGGAAACAGTGGACCTTGATTTGGAAAATTCCTCATGTGAAGCTGGGAGCATTTCCAAAGCTGCAGCAGGAGCAGGGAGGGAAGAACTTGGGCAGACCTGAGCTTCCTGAGGCGAGAAGGTCTGGCTGCAGTTTAGTTTGGAGCTGTGATTAAAATCTAAGTGTGAAATGAAGCATAAATGTACATGGAAGAGGGACAGCAGGAGTAGTGGTACAAAGCATGAGCTGCTGCAGTGGGAATCTTCTGTGGTCTTTCAGCAGGTGGTGGTCATGATTTGCACCCCGTTTTTGGAACATGAGGGAGAAAAGGGCTTGCTTAGCTTCTCTTTTAAGGATAAATATTTAAACATAACAGCAGCTTGGTCTGACCTGTGCTCATACTGCTTAAATTTTCTCCCATGTGCAGCAAAAGGTGGTGATTTTTCCCTCTACTGTAGCCTAGCTCTCAAACTGGGAGACTCAGCTCTGTCCTCCTTAGCCCAGCCCTCCAGCCTGTGGGGCTGTAAATGCAGCTAGGCCTTGAACTTTGGTGATAGAATATCCCAATTGTGCATTGTTCTCAAGAAATAACCTTCTGTTCGCTTTCTCCATGTGTGGGAACTCACATTACCCTCAAAGAGCTTTTTTTCCACTCTCCTTATCCTTCAGAGTTTCCCAGGCCCAGACTTAGCAGAAGCAATGAGTGAAATTGCTTGCAAATAGCTCATTTCTCAATAATTAAACCCATTGTTCTGTAACAATGCAGTAGAATTTTCAAAGATATTATTATTTTTAAATGATTACTTGCAAACATATAATTTGATCTCTCCGATTTAAAAGCACATCAGGAGATCCTGTCAGTGATTTATTGTGGAAGAAAGAGTGGGAGAGGTGGGTTATCACTGGAGTATCATCTACTGTCTCAACAGAATTAATTTGGAGAAAGATGCAAAGTTAGAAAGCTAATTTGCAGTATTTATTCCCAGAGGTCAAAACATCGCTGCAGAGAAGCTGCAAGGTGGGATGTTGGGAAGCATTCAGGCTTGACATGGGCAATCCCTTGGGCACCTGCAAAGCTGTGGGGTGGGTTGTTCTGCTCTTGTGAAATCCCCCAAGGAGGGTGTTGAAGGCATTCCTTCTTTCTAATAATTTAATTTTTGATGCCCATACGGTGAGGACAACCCACCTTTTTCTGCTGATGGCTCTTAGCCATGAGAGCCAAGACAGAGATGGGAAGTTGAGGGTGTAAAAGAGGAAGAAGTGGGAGCATGATGGCCACATAGTCAGTGTCCTAACCATTAGGAAGGGGTATTTTATTTCAGCTAAGGAATTCTTGGGTGCTGTGGAAGTCATAGAACCATAGAATTTATTAGGTTGGAAGGGACCTCTAAAGGTCATCTAGCCCAACCCCCCTGCAATCAGCAGGGACATCTCTAACTAGGTCAGGTTGCTCAGATCCCCGTCAAGTCCAGGGAAATAGTAAAGATTTTTGTAAGCAATAACATGACTTTAACATCCCCTGAGTGCTACAGCTATTTTTTCCTTAATTAAATTACTTCAAAATGTGAGCAGGTGGTGAAATCTGGTGTATCTATGGGCATATGATTTGTGATTGTTGATACTTGAAGAAAGTTTTATAATGAGATTAGGAAGCTGAAAGGTGTTCTGATTATCTCCCCAGGCTAATGCTGGAAGAAAACTTCATTCACAGAATGAAAAGATGCTGTATTTCTGTGGCTGGATGAGGAGCTAACAAAACCCTACAAGTTAAATTCACATTTCTAGCACAGTCAATCAGTGGAGTAGCTTAGCTTGGGAAGTATTTTATCTCCCTTATTTGTCTCTAACTTGAGATTAATGCATCTTTCTAAAATGTCTACCATTCTCCTGCAACCAGCAGCTCTTGTGATAAGGTAGGAGTTTGCAGGGCTCAGATTTGACAGACAATGAATTGGATCATCAAAATTATCTTCTCAACGCTTCTGAATATATGCTGCCTTTCTGAAAAAACATAGAAATTCAGACTTTACCTGAATAGCTGTGGAGGTGTTGGTGAGGAGTCTCTGGAAGTCTCTGAGCAACCTGTCTGCTTGGAGCAGGGCTACTGCTCTTGCCAGATCAGGTCATGGTGTTGTCCAGCTAAGTCTTGGGAACCTCTGGAGGGAGTTCCCACTGCTCCGAGGAGCCTGCTCTGGAGCCCACTGCGCTCCTGGAGACTGGGCTTGCCTAAGGTTCACCCTGAGCCTACAGTGATGTTCTGTGTGGCTGTTGTAAAACCATCTGACACTGAGAAGGGTGTCTCCATCTTCCTGCCTGTCCTTCAGGTAGGTGAAGGCTACAATTGGCTCACCCCTGAGCCTACTGTTGGCCAGGCTAGATTGGCCTGTCTCCCCCAGCCTTTCCCCATAGCCACAGACCCTAATCATCTTGTTAGCCTCTGCTGGCCTATCCCTGCTTTTCCCATGTCACCCTTGAACTTGAGACCCCCAAACCGGCTGTGGCACTGAGGTGTGGCATCCTCAGCACTAAGAAGAGGGGATGATAAGCTCCTGCAGTCCACTGGCCTTGTTCATCATGGTGCAGCCCAGGGTGAGGTTTGCATTATTCAGGACAAGTGTTTTCTGGAGGTTTGCTTGCCCTGACAGTCCCTTGGTTCCCAACCTGGACCGATGCCAGGTGTGATGATGATCCACATGCATAATTTTGCACTTCTCGCTGAACTCCATGGGGTTTGTTGGCCCCATCCTCAAGTTTCTCAAGGTCCCTCTGGATGGGAGCTCTACTGTTTGCTGTGTCAATCATCCTCTCTAATTTAGTACTGTCCTCAAACTTGCTGAGGGTGCACTCTGTCTCATCACCCAGGTAGCTGATGAAGATATTGAACAATATTAGCCCCAGTATTGACCCCCGAGGCTCTCTGCTTATTACTGGCTGCCAACCAGATGTTGAGCCATTGATTACCAGGCTTTGAGCCTGGCGGCCCAGCCAATTTTCCAGCCATCTAATAGCCCTTTCATCCAGCCCCTACTTCCTTGGCCTCCAAATGAGAAAGCTGAGGGAGCCGGCGTCAAAAGCTTGATCAACCTGGTTCTGCTGAATCAAGGCCAAGTCTGAGGTTATTAACTGAAACAGCAGACATGCCTCCACAACCAAATGAAGGAGTGATTGCAGCGTCTGCTGCTGGAACCAGGCTGGCTCTAGGGCACAGTAACAATAGCATTAACATGGGTATTAGCTCCTGCTAACAAGCAGAGTAAAAGCTCCTGAGGAACTACACTTAGGAGTGCTGCTTTCCAGCAGAAGCTGAAGTCCATGCTCCTGCATCTTCCCCAGCTTGGCAGAGCGGGGCTGGGCACGCCAGCACAAGCAGCTTTTATTTGCTTTTGCTGCATAATCACACCTAATAATTTTGTGCTGACGGAGCTGGCTTCTCAGGGGCACCAAGAAGCAATTAAAAACGGTATTTGGAATCATTAGGTGAAGACAAACCTTGTGCCCAACGCTGCGGCGAGGCCCGTGGATGGGTGAGCAAATAGCTGGGGAGTGAGGAATTCAGATGGGAAAGGGAGGCCCGTGGGTAGTTATCCACTTGTTTGTGATGTGCAGTTCCACATACATTATGGATGCAATGTCCTCCCATTCAGGCGAGCGAGTGCTGCCAGAGATATTGTAAAGACCTATGGTGATAAACAAAGAAGAAAATGTTTAATTGACCCAAAATGACTATTGCTATTGGTGTCAAATAGATGAGAACAAAGCTGGTCAACTTGAATCACAGCTGGTAGAGGCATTTTAGCAAAGGCCCGAGACAGCTGCGCCATGCAATTTCTCTCACTAATGATTCTTAAATTAAGAAATTAACCCCCTTCCACAAGCATTTGGATTGCACTGAAGTGGGAGACAGTAACAAAAATTGGACCAGAGTCCATGGTAATAGCAACCATGGATGCTGCCAACAACCCTTATAATTTTTGAGCCCCGGTGCTTGCAGAAATAAGGCTCCTTTGACTGCCAGATACGGCCCTTGGAAGGGAAGGGACAGTCCCCAAAGACATTGGTGAGCCCTACAGTGCTGCAACGTGCTCTCCAGGCATGCTTGTCTGGTCCAGAGCTTATGTCTTGTATTAGCACTGAGCTTTGCCAAGGGTTAGTGCTGGGCTGCCCACTAGGTGAGTGACAGAGGCTCTCTAACTCCTCTACCTCCCTAAGGGGAAGAGAAAGGGAATAAAGGATAGATTGAGCAGTGAACTTGGTCTGCATAGGAGCAAGTCTAAGCCAGAGCCCTTCTGCACACCCCAATCCTTGGTGGTAACTCTAAACATGGAGTGTTATCACTGCTGGGAGCAGAGACTGGCTGTGAAAATCTGACATTAACTTCAGAAAGTGCAGTGACTTAGAAAAGACCGAGTTGAAAAATCAAATTACTGAACAGAACTGATTCTGTCCTAGCTCAATCCAGGATGAGCTTAAAGCAACTCTTTTCTGATAGTGTCTGACCATCTTCTGTCATCAGTCAAACCAAATCTCTGCATTGCTGGCACACAGCAGAGTGCAAATTTTAACTGGATGAGCTGCTGGATCCAGCAGACTTAGCACAGGCCTTATACCAGCTTCAGGATTTTATGCTGGTGTTATGGCATCAGTGTCCAGCGTGGAGTGCCAGAGACAGAGGAGACCTGACCAGCCTGTGACCTGTCAGGGCTTTTTTGTCTCTTGAATGAGTTTGGATGGGCAGAGTGAGCTCATGTCAGTTCAGTGTCACAAAGCCACAGTGTTTTTCAGCTAGTACCAGGAGCCCTAATGCTGGGTTTATGATATTATCATATGGTGACTTTGCCAAGCTGCCTGCAAATGAATGAAGCTTCTGGTAGGGAAGCATCAGAGCAGCAGCAGGGCTTGGATGCAGTCGCTGAGCAGGTGAAGATGCAGCCATGCATCTCTTCTCCTCTGCATGAAAAATTCATGCTGTGTGCTGGGAGGTGTGGTAGGAGTGGAGGAATTTCTCCAGCCCTCTCCTGAGGATGTGTTTCTTGTGGCATCACAAGCTGAGCTCTGGGCAAGCTTGATCATTGAACCCTGTGATTCAAATAATTGCTACTAGTCATGTCACTGTCTCATTGAGTGTTGTCATGGCCTTTGATTTGACTACCTTTGAATGTGAGCTCGAGATCACCGAGGTCAAGATGTTGCAATATGACAGAAAACTTCAAAGTTCTTGAAGAATCTGTAAATGCTGATGGGTCTTGGGCTGTGTCCTCAGACTGCCTGTAAAAATGCTGCTTTTTCTACCATTTTGTCTTCATGTTCTTTCTAAAGGCATTCTGAAACAGGTGATGCCTGGAGATATTTTCTTTAGCATTTGCTAGATGCTCATCCCCCATTAACAAGAAATGTCTGACGTGTTTATTTTTGTTTGTGATCTTCTAATAGATTGCTTTTACCCCTTTGAAGGAAAAGTCATCGACTTTCTTAAGAGTTCATGCTCCTTCCTCCCATCCTCCTGCAAGATCTTTGTTTTTATCTTCTGCAGTGATCTGCAGATTGACGTAATTTCTTTCCTTCATGCCTTTTCCAAGAATTCTCACTTATTCACCAGTTTTAACAGTTCTGTACTACTTGGAGAGATTCAGAAAGAGCAAAAGTTCCCTAAACACAAAACCTTTGGTATTTCCAGTTATTTCTACCTAGGTCAATGTGGTTTGGGGCATGATGCTCAGTGCATGGTGAGCTGCCTTTCTGGTCACCCCATGCAACCGTTTCAGTTCTCCTGAAGTCCTGTATGCTATCTGTGTCAAACATGACTGAGATGCCAAAGCGTTAATTACCTTAAAGCTTGTGCAGGGCTTTGATGTCATGAACGTACAGATTTTCTTGTTTGCTGTGACTTCTTCTTTAGCATCACAGTGGTTCCAGTGCTTTGTGCTAAGATAAATTTTTAGTTATCTTTGGAGTCTTGCGTCTATCCTTCACAGGAGCACTAAGATTGAGCTATTGCCACTGAATAATGCTCACAGAGGCACCTTCCTCTAATCCTTATTGCACGCAGGTATCATTTGAAATGCTGAAAGGTGCTGACTATTTTACTCTCATTTTCCCTGGCTCATCGCCTCTCCCTGCAAACACGCCTCTGCTCCACATGTGTGAGCTTTCCTCAGGTCAATGATAAAGTCAAGCTGATTAGTTCTCTGAAAGTTCTCTAATGAAAATATTGGAAGATGGGGCACTTCAGAGATGCCTGGAAAATGTAATAGTGGCTCCATTATGTACTTAGCTTTCTTTTCCATATGATAATAGAGTCAATGAATGGTTTGGGTTGGAAGGGACCTTAAAGATCTTCTAATTCCAACCCCCCTGCACTGAGCAGGGACATCTGCAGCTAGAGCAGGTTGCTCAGAGCCCTGGCCAACCTCACCTGCAATGGTTCCAGGGATGGGGCATCGACCACCTCTCTGGGCAACCTGGGACAGGGTCTTGGTGTCAAAAATTTCTCCCTGGTGTCAAGCCATCATCCCTTGTCCTGTCTCAACAGGCTTCCTCATTAGCACTCTTTCTGCAGGCTGTTCTTGTAGAGGTTGGTCCTACACAGGTTTCAGGTTTCCCTGTGCCTACAAGACCTGCCACCAGACACCTGTGCAGCAACTCCCTTGGAAGCCTCTTGTCTTTCTACTCCTTTCCTAAGGATCATTACACCTGTTTCTGGAGCTCTGCTTAGATTTTCCTGTCCCTGAGACTATTTTTCATCATCTTTCAAGTTATATGCTGCCATCGTTGAGCTAGACCATGCAACCACAGGCTTTTCTTCAAAACTTCAATCTCCTTTCAGTCTGGAGAGGTGAGCCCGTTGTGATTGACTGACTTCTCTTGACGTAGCTCCCTTCAGCCAAGCGATGAACAGCCTGCTTTGCCTGCCTTCATTTTATCTTTTTTTTTTTTTTTTAAATTTTATTCTGGATAGGGATGATATGTTGTCTTAAATCCTTTCTGACTGCTTAAAATTCTCCCACATCTTTGGAGTGTTTAATTATTCCCCTTCAGGAACGGGTTTAAATTGACTGACTTCCTTTAAGGCTGTGATTTCACATGTAATGGCAGTGCTGCTTAAATTATTACAGGCTGGCTCCCTCCCCTGTGCAGCTGGCTGACCTGGGAGAAGCCACACTTCAAACCCACCCTCCTCTCCTCCAGCTGGGCTGAACCCAACGGGCTCCCTTGCTCTGGTCTCTCCCCAGCCGGGAGATGCAGCAGGACAGGAGGACGGAGCATCCTCTTGCAGCGGAGGTGCCAGCTGACAGTGGCATAAAGTGTGGGTGGTATTTTGGGGCTTAATTTTGTCTCAGGCTCCCTTCACCAGGGGGATTGCTGATGTTCATTAGCGGCTAATTGGTACTGGTGAGCTGTGACTTTTACCCCACAGTTTCGCAGCTACTCTGGCAGCAGCAGCTGATGCTTAATTGCTAAGCCTGAGTGAAGCCGGGGGTTCACAGAGATTGCCCGAGTTCTGTTATCTGCCTTTGCTTGACAATTACATGTAGTTTTGATTAGTAAAATTTTGATGGGTTTTACTGTTCTGTTTCTTTGATGTTTTGAGGAAGCTTTAGCTGTGCTGCTGAGCTGCTCCTGCAAAGCCTGCCAGAGCATTATTTAGGCACAGGGAAAATGGAAACTGCATCTGGGCCTTGGAGAGGCCGTTTGCAAAGCAGCTTTTTGCTCCCGATGGTCACCATCTGAGGCAGAAATTATGGCTGACATATTTTGCCTGAGAACTAGTTTTAATTTGTTGGCTTGCCTGATTGAATCAAAATTGACTGTCAAATGGCACGCTTTGGACTTCTGAATCCATTTGCCTGTGTGTCTGTGTGGGTGAATGGGGAAATGGAGTGAGGTCATTGCTGCCTGCCTGCTAGTTGGCAGAGCACGAGTGGAGGAGCAACCTCATGGTTTCCCATGGTCCATTTTGATCCAGTAGCAATTCCTGACCCAATGCCTGAGAATCCAGTTTAGCAGACCCAAAACTACTGAGCAAGGATCCAGCAACTCAATTTCAGGAGCTCTGGTCATGTGAAAATGTATTTTTTTTTTTTTTAGGATATTCTGAGATTGATAGGTTCAAGATCGTAGTCTTGTGACTACATTATTGTCTAGTCTGAAGCCCAGGTGTTAGTCCTGCCAGCTTCACCTCTGGGTCCAAGCACTCCTCTTTGGTTAATTACAGTAAATGAGCCAAAGTCTCAGCAGAGATCTGGCTGAACCACCTCTGTCTCAAAGCAGCTCTGAAATGGGAACCCCAGCACATCAGGTGGTTGCCTCTTCTAATGTCAAGCTGTACCATGTTGGCTGAGATGTTATAAGAGTTGTGCTTAACCTGGTTGCTACATTATATGAAAGCTTGTGATTTATTTCTTCCTTACTCTCTCAGCACCTTTGAGCAAGGCCAGGACTTGCACGTGCAGCTTCTTCTCTGCCAACTTTCATAATGCAAGCCTTGAGACTAGCTTAGCCCAGCTTCTTAAATCTAAAGCTTTGCTTTATTTCATGTCAAATTTGTGAACTCCACCAGGCACTAAACTTCTTGAACTTGAAGAAGGGATTTTTTGATAATTCTGATTTTTCTCTGACTTGCAAGTTCCATAAGCTGCTTGCTACACCATTCGGGGGCAAAACTGGCTGAGCTGAGACCTGAGAGAAGCCCAAATTCTCTCGAGCAAATGCTGCTTGAGATTAGCAAAGTTCAAAGGACCCAGCTTGAAAGTGTCCTGCAAGATGCAGTTGCACTACAAGTAAGGAGACTATGACATTTCAGAGAAAAATAGGAAACAAGCTAGAAGGTTTTCTTATCTGCAGCCCTGGCTGTAGCCAGATGTCTGCTCCCTCTTCTGCGGTGGGGGTTGTCTGGGGAATAGATGAATAAATCCTCTCCCCAGTGCCAGCAACTTCCACTGGTAACCAGTTTGCTCAAGGGCTAACCTGGTAGAAGATCCCAAAGATGGGGATGCTCATGAATACTGGAAGATCTTCACCCTGAGGAAATAACGTGTTTCCTTTCCAGCAGAGGCTGAGGAATCTAATTGTGCTGTTCTTCCTAATTGAAATGAAAAATGCTGCCGTATCAACCCACTGAAAATACTGCAAGCTTATGTCTGCCTAATTTACTGTGGGAGCTGTACCCTGGGATGTGGAGGAAATTCTGAATAAGATTGTTTGAGGTAATTCACAGGTTTTGATTTGAAATATTTTACCTTTTTTTGTTTAAATTTGTTGTTATGGGGCAGGATGACAGTTTGAAGATGATTCCTCATTTTAGATTTTACAGATCCTGTAAGTGTGAAAATGAATGAAAGCGAGGACTGTAATGTTGCATATTATTCAATTATTCTTTCAGTTGGGTCCAGAGAGCTTCTTGAACACTAAATCTAGGACGGAGAAGCAGGAGCTAGCACAGAGACACTGAGGAAGCACAGGGCAAGAGGAACCTTAGCAAAGAAGTTACTGACCCTGCAAAGGACAGAGTTTCTCGAGCATTAAATGGTGTAAGCTCCAGGGATCAACCTAGTAAAGCAAAAGCAGTTTCCATTGATTTCAGTGTGTTTGGCCCTCGGGTTTGCTGCTGAGGAAGAGCCTGATGGCTTCACAAATGCTTCTCTCCATACGTAGCCAAGTAGCAGCCTGATCAACTCATCAGAAGGTCTTACTTCCTATCAGGCTAGGAAATGCATGGAGTCAGCCTCCAACCCATCGATGCTGGATGTCAGGGAGATGTTGGATGAAGGTTGGACTTGATTCTAGAGGTCTTTTCCAACCTAAATGATTCCATGTATGATTGCTTCTGATCATTGCCAAGGAGACATTGTGAGAATGGAGACTGGTTTGTGGCTTCATACTTCACAATGCAGACTTTCATTTTGATACCAGCACATGCCACCCTCTTGGTGTTTCTCCTGGGGCTGGTGAGGATGTTTATTGGTGCTGGGTGCATCTCCCTACTTGCAGAGTAAGCCCCTTCCCATGGTCTTGTACCCAGCACAGCCCACCTTTGGTGCTGGAGGGACCCTCCCCACAGAGACATGAAGCCTCAGAAGCCCCAGCAGTGGCTTAGGAAGCAGAGCAGCACATGTGCAGAGCAATGTGCTTTAGATTTCAGGGGGTGGAAGGGTGGTGGCTGGTTTTTTTTATGGTCGTAGTTTTTTTTTTTTTTTTCCCCAAGTGCTACTCTGTTTTTTGTTCAAAATCATACTTTGCCTTAAGGAGGCTGTTTGTCACTGGGTATCCCTGACGCTGCTCCCAGAGGAGCCAGAACTTCAGGCACTGGAGATGAATCAGGCCTGCCAGGATAATTGTGGCAGATAAGAGAGAATTGAAGCCTCCAGCCCAGTCTGAGAGAGAAGAAAAAGGCTGCTGAAGAAAGAGCGGCAGGCTCCCGGTGCTGGGAGATGCAGTCAGCCTGGAGAGCAAGAACCAGCACGCCCAGCATGAATCGGGGAAGCTCTTTCCACACGCCAGCCACGCACACACCTCCACTGACAGCCCTTGCTCTCCAGTGACAGGGGAGAGGGGAGGAAAATGAGAGCTGGCTGGAACATGGGCTCCATGGCGAGAGCTCAAACAACGTGAAAACCATCAGGAAGGGGAGAGGGGAGGAATAAACGTTACCTGTAGCTCCCAGCGAGGCTGTGCAGGTCTCTGCGCCTCTTTGAGCTGCTCGGTGAATCTGCCTCAGCTGGGTGGCTATTGCTGTGGTTGGAGGGTCAGGTGGAGGTGTGGAGAGCAGCGGCATGTTGCTGGGGTTTATTTCTTCTCCCAGCGTTTGTTGCCAGGTGCAGATTGCTGTGACACCACTGCAGCGATGCTGTTAGGCCAGCTATCATGGTAAAACCTCACAAATGCAAGGACCTGCTGCTTTTTGTCCAGGCTAAGGGGGTGGATGTGCTGCTCTTGCCTTCTGCATTGTGCAGTAGGGGACCAGCTGAGCACCAGGCAGGGGCTGCCCCAGGTTTGGGACTCGGGCAGCCCCTTTCTTTGCTCCTCTGTACCCTGGCACAGCAGGCAATTCATGCTAACTGGTAAATTAGGATTGTTTGCTTCAAGATATCGCCCTTGATGCCTGGCAGGTTTCAGAGGCTCTGCACGTAGACCCTTCCCAGTGGAGAGCAGGGACCTGAAACCCATCCCCTGCCCTTCTCCATCTAGAAGTGACTCTGTCACTCCATTTGTGCTTCATGCTGTGTCTTCATGTCTCTGCCTTCAGCATTGGCTGGTGTTATGACTGGATGCATCCCATGGCTCCATCTGTGATCCTCACCAGGAGACCCAGCATAACTGCTCTGGCTCCTGGGAGCACTAACACCCACTGAGCACCCTTGGGTGCAATGCTGAGCACCTAAGTTCCTGCTACAGCAGCTGCAGGGGAGGTGGGAGGGTTGTTTCCCCACTGTGGGTGGAGGTGCTTTGTAGCAGGACCCTGTTTTCTTGCTTCACCCTCTCCTCTCTCTGGGCAGGAGAAGCAGAAGGATGCTGAGGTAGCTGAGAGGAGCTGAGTGACCTGAGGTTTAAGCAAAGATCATGCACTCACAAAAACCCACAAAGTATCAGGGAAGCTCTGACACTGTTTTGTTTCATCTTTCACCTAGATACAAATTGTCATCGTGCATGAAGAGGGAGATGCAATAAAGATATTCTGTGTGTTTCCTCCTCGGAAGGCTGACCTGCAGCCTCTTCTCTGGTCATGCTTTCCAGTGCAAAGGTTTCCTGAGAGCAAAGTCCTGCTTGGGCATGGAGTGCAAGCCCAGAGAACGTGAACTGCAAGCCTGAGGCTGCAGCAGGAGAGGGGAGCAGCTGGATGAAGCCTGTGCTGCTCTGCAAGGTCCTCAGGTCTGGGGATCCTATCAGCAGAGGATGTGTGTGGGATGCATGGTGAGTGGCCTGACTGAGGTGGACCAGGTGCCTGGAAGAAAGGGTGGGGGAGTGAGGTGGTGTGGATCTTGGGCAGAGTCAGCAGTGCTGGTAGCTGGAGAGGCTTCCCAACAGGAATTTCACATCAGCTCTTTCTTGGTGACCTTCTGTGCTTTCAGCACCTGGCTCTGATGCACAGCAGCTTGTGGTATGACTCCTTTACAACTGCTCCTCACTGCTGAGCTCCTCTCCCTGTCCCTTTGTCACCACAAAATAACTCTCTTGGTGGTGACACGTGTCCCTCTCCTCAGCTGGAGGGATGTGCTCATAGCTACTTGTGCTTTTCAGGGAAGAAAAACTCCTCTGAGGAAGCCTGGCTCTGCTGCTGGTGCCTTGCTGTGGCTTTGAATGACCAACGATGGGGCCTGGTGATGCAAAGCAGAAAATGTTTATCCCAAGGTGAGCATCCAAGACAAAGTCTTTGTGTTCAGAGCCTTGGAAAAAATGACAAGAGCCTGTGAGCATCCGAGGAGAAAGCCCAAGCCTAGGGTGCCCAGTCTATGTCCAGGGGAGGATGGAGACATCAAGTGGGGTGTACACAGTGGGCAAGAACAGGTAAGTGGAGAAGCTTAGGAGATAACTGGGAGATTAAAGAGGGCTGGCATGGAGACAGCACTTGGCCCAGCATGCAGTGAACCCATCCCTGTCTTTAAAGCAAGTTTAAAGCAGCAGTGTGTTTTTTACTCTGCGTAAGCAATTAGCACCACATGGCCATGGTGATTTTCATCTGGCACCTGCATCCCAAAGCCAATTTAGCATGAAAATGCTCAGTGTGTAAACACAACAAGAATAGCCTCTTAGCTCCTGGGCCCTCTGTCCTTGAGGTGACATTTGATATTTATACAGGTTGGGGTTTTTTTACACCTCAGCAGGGAACCACGCGGGTTTCTCTGAAATCAAAGCATGAGGACTCTTGATGCCCAAAATGACCACTTCCCCTCTGCTAATATTGGGTAAATATTGACTCGTGGCTACTATGAGTCCAGTTCCTTCACTGATGACTGCTCAAGGCTACTTGGATAAACAAATGATTTCTCATGAATATTCTTATTTTAACGCATCCCTAGAATAACAATACGGCCTGTATCTATTCTTGTTCTGCTTTTTCTTCTGCTGACAGTTTGAGGTGACATTGTGCAGTTCTTTGCTAGCAGAGAAAAGGAGTGTCCTGTTGTGGAGGGTCGCTTGTCCAGGGCAGAGCTCTGCTGCACAATTCTTGGTCTCTGCTTGACCCTGAGAAATAGGGGAGAAAAAAAAATCATAATTATTATTCTTGCATGAAGGAGGGGATGAGCATCTAGCCCAGTCCTGTCTGTGTGTTGTTTATGCTGACTGTTGGTTCCTTAATCTAACACCTGATAATATTGATGGACTCAGATCTTGAGTTAAGACAGACCTCACTAGTCTCATTCACTAATCCTGCCAGCAAAGCTTCCTGATGCCCATTTCTGCTTCCCACTGTTGAAACAGCAACACAGCTCATGCTTGGTCAGCTCTGGAGCAAATAACTCTCCTGAACGTGGAGTTACCAAGCACCTGGGGACATCTCCTGCTCCTCCTGGTGACAGCAGGACCATTACCTTCATTTTGCTGCCATCAGTTACTCCAAAGTGTCTGGAAGCACCAGCCTCCTGCTTTGGCATCGCTTTACAGGCACTTGGTATGGATGTGAATGGCTCCATAATGGTGAACTGATGTGTAGAGGAGGCTGTTAAAATTTAGCGTAAGCTAAGAAGAGACCTACCAGAGAATGAAGTCTTCCAGAATAGCTCCCCTCATGCACATCCAGGTCCAGAATAAAGAGCTGCTTAATTCTGGAATAATTACTCTAATTATTTCCAGTGCCTCCTTTCTCGGCTTTTTGTGAAGTGTCTAAAAATTGTGCATGTCCCTGTCACCCCGATGAGATCACACAGCTTCACAAAATTCAGCGTAGATGAAGTTACCGACTCCCCCAGGCAGCCTGCTTATTTTTTAATCCATTTACAGTGTTTTGATTCCATGGTGATAAGGACTTTATAAATGCTAATTGATAAATGAGATAGAGTTTATATTGGCTCATACAGGGCAGAAATAGTCAAATGCATACAAAATTGCTATTATTTAAAAACTCAACAAGACTTTCCCTTCCCAAGTCAAGGCAGTGAATAAACTTGGGGAAAAATATGCCCTTCGCTGTGTCACCAGTGAATGGTGTGAGCATCTGTGTTCATGGGCTCGCACCAGCCTGGAGAGGGGGTGGCTGGGAAACCTCTGAGGAATCGAGAACCAGCTGTCAGATGTCTCGTGGTTAGTATGGACAGCATCACACGCTTTAATATTTCCTTCATTCTTTATTCCCTTCCTCTGTGAGAATCAGGCTGGCCCAGCAGCCACACAGGCTTGAGAAGGAGAAAAATTCTAATTCCATTCACCGTATGGACAAGGTGGCCTCAAAGGAATCATGGAATGGGTTGGGTTGGAAGGGACCTCAAAAATCATCTAGTTCCAACCCCTTGCCCTGGGCAGGGACACCTCCCACTAGACCAGGTTGCTCAAAGCCCCATCCAACCTGGTCTTGAACACATCCAGGGGGTAGATGGGGTGCTTCAAGACATGGTCTAGGGGTCAGGGGGATGCTGGGCAAAGGTTGGACTTGATGATCCTAGAGGTCCTTTTCAACCTAAATGATTCTATGGAGCAAGGAGGTGTCTGGAGCTTTGGCTTCAGTCACTTGAAGGTGCTTCGTTTATTGCAGTAAACCAAACATAATTCTGGGATTTTAAAACTATTTTTACTTCTCTGCTGCCTTTTTTCCTTAAGAACACTGGCTGTTGTAACTCCTGCTATGTTCATAGGCACCCCAGAAGTAATCCAGCCTGTGACAGGAGGTGTGTGCTGCTGCTGTAGGAAACAGAGGGCTTATAGTGCCAGCTCACCAGAAACCACGTTTGTAGTCAGAAAAATATGCAGAATATATACAAACCATTGCAGGCTTGCCTGGTGCTTGCACAGAAGAGCCTGCAAAGTTTGCGGAACAAATTTGCAACATGAAATAACGTATTCTCTGTCATACCTGGAGCCTCTGGCTCTGCTTTTAACACATTTTGATGTGTTTTTCTCAAATTCCCTCCAGCCAGCAACAGTGACCGGAGATTGCAATCACCTGCCCCTTGCTCAGTGAGGAGTGTGAGGGCTGTGACCTGGGATGAGTTGTGTTGCAGAACCTCAACCTTGCATGGATGCTCCCAGCATCGGGTCCCCAGTCCCTGGGAAGCACCAGCATCGGTGCCCCAGGGAGGTGAGCAGCCTGCAGAGCCTGTGTAAGGCTTCCTTCCTCTTCCCTTTTCTTGCCTACCTGTCTCCTAAGCCTGTGTGAACAAAGAGCCTCTGATCCTGGAGCTGAAGCCCCCACCAGCTCATTTTTCCTTTTTAGGGGGAGCTCAGCTCTCCCTGCCTTGTTTTCTCCCTCGTTCTGGCAACAGATATTGGTAATTAATTACCTGGGTTGCTTTTTAGCTGCAGTCTCATGCTGAAGCCACAGCATAAAAAAAAAAGTAGTTAAATTCATGTCTTAGTCCTGCCATGCAATTCTTCTTCCCTGCAAGAGATGGTCGGAGCACAATGTGCGTGGCAGGCTCCAGACGTCGGGCTGGGGAGCCAGAAAGGCGCTGCTGCTATTTTTGCCAAATGCTGACATTAGTCACACGAAAAAGGCAAAGCTGCCTCTCACCTTGCTGCAAGAGCTGGCAGGGTGCTCAGCAGCCAGAGCTGACCCAGCAGGATGCTCGCAGGGCTCTGATCACAGCACAGACAATGCAGACCTGGGGTCTGCTGACAAAAAAGCCCCTTTCCTGCTCAGTGGGTGCTGAGCTCTGCTCGCCCCACTGCAAAGAATTAAGGGTGAAAGTTATGGGTTCATCTCCCAATGAGTCCCTGAAGATTTAGTCTATTTTGAGAGAAGACTCTGGGGAGACCTTACTGGGGCCTTTCAGTATTTAAAGAGGATTAGAAGAAAGATGGGGAGACTTTTTAGCAGGGACTGTTGTGGCAGGACAAGGGGTGGTGGTTTTAGACTAAAAGAGAGAAATTTAGACCAGAGAGAAGGGAGAGATTTTTGCTGCTGAGGATGGTGAGCCCCTGGCCCGGGTTGCCCAGAGAGGTGGTCACTGCCCCATCCCTGGAACCATTGCAGGTGAGGTTGGCCGAGGCTCTGAGCAACCTGCTCTCATTGCAAACGTCCCTGCTCAGGGCAGGGGGTTGGAGTCGATGCCCTTTAAAGGTCCCTTCCAACCCAAACCATTCTATGGTTCTACAAATGTGTTGCAGATATTTTATACATAAGTGCAGTAATAAAGCATGTTTATACGAGTTACATGACAGAGTCATAAACAACCCCTGGTGATCTATGGGTCTAAAAGACCTCATCAGGATTTATTAAAACTTCTGTTAATTATTTATACTTGCTTTTCTCTCCCTAAAAGCCTGTGAATGGGAAGCTTGGAACAAAAAGCCACCTTGGGAAGAGAGTTTCTTACAAGCCCTGGAGTGACTGGCAGCAAAGATTCACGTGCGTTTACTGGGCATGAATTTGCTGCAAGGATTTTTCTGCTGTGTCCATGTTGATCAGGAAGGAGAAGCAGAGAAGGTACTGCTGCCCACCCACCAAAATCCAGCCCACCTGCAGATGTGAGGTCCCCAAGCACCTGCTGAAGCTCTGGTGGCTGCATCAGAAGCAGCAGAACTGGTCATTCTCGCCTTGTTTGTTTATAGAAATAGCTGAAATTACTGCTGTTAATAGGATCTGGAGGAAGAGCCACACACAGCAATTATCCAGGCTTACTGAATTGACTGAAGTTGTCCAAAAATCACTAAGACAAAGAAAATCTCCCCCTGCCATTAATCCTCTTGTAGTCTAGACAAGATCTCACAAAGTATATTCCCATGACCGAGTGGCTCTATGCTGTCACTCAGCAATTGTAAACAGCCCATCAAATTCCAGATTATATCCCTTCTGCCATTTTCAGAGGTCTTTAGGCTGTTTACTTTGCTGAAAGTAGAGACACACCAGGAGAAAAATGTCAGCTGGGACCAGACTTTGGCCTGGAGCCCTTCCAGTGGCACCTGGAAGGTGTGGTTTGAAGTCTCCACTTCTGAAGAGCCTGAAAATGCAGTGAAATATTATTGAAGAAATAAGTGTTAGCCTGGCAAAGGAAACACCAAATGCTTTTCTGGCAGGAGTTTTGGTCACGATATAACTGAAGATCTCCCAGAAACCTCAAATTTATGGAATATATTTTGAGGAACAGATGACACCCAAAGCAATATTTGAGGAAAATCAGCCCCTCTGCTGATTTTCTCTTGCCATTCCAGGTGGAGAGCAGCAGCCATTGCCAATATTGATTCAGCAGGAAGGACCTCAGATGCACTTGAGGGTTTGCTTGGCAATTTTTTTTCTTCTATCTGATTTTGACATAATATGCACTCAAGTACAAGCAATCTGCATTAGGTGGAGGTCTAGCAGCTCCCATCCACTCCTATGCTGGCAAAAGCTGATTTCTGCAAGTATCTGCTGGTACTCAGAGCTGATGGCTTGTCAGTGGAAACAGATGCCACTCTGTGAAACCCGTGGCATTGCATGAAGGCTAAATCCCATCACAAGTGCCACATAAGGTTTCCTTCTTCCCCAGGGCTGCTGGGTATGGAAGCTCATTGAGTGAGCAGCTGCACCTGCTACCTGGTGGGTGGTGGGTCCTCTGTGGTTGTGGTGAGTCCCACCAGAACGTAGATGCTGTAAGAACACTGTAAAAACATGTGTGCCATTGTTTATACAGGTCTTACTCTGAACAGGAGACCCTGTGGCCAGCAAGGTACCCCATGGCCTGAGGTGCAAGGAGACCTCCTGCAGCCACCACGGACCAGGACAAGCTGATGGTGATGTTCCTCCTTGGTTCAGCCTGTATGGAGGTGCCAGCTATGCTGGAGGGAGTGTGCTGCTTCTTACAGAGAGTGCAACCAGTGTGGGATGAAGGACCCTGTGATGTCTTCTTAAGTGCTAAGGTATCTATCACCATTGGAGCAGAGGAAAGGTGAGCTCTGCTTGATGGGGAGGACCAGATTTGCAGCCAAAGCCCCTTGGAAAACCAAGCTTTGAGCTCTCTAGATCCTTACCCAAAACAACTTTCCAATAGCTACTGCCCTGTCTGAGGAAACTCCTGATCTCTGCTTGTGAGAGCCCCTCATGTTTCTCCTCCCTTCCCCATGGGAACCACCTTCTCCCCCGTGGTGCGTGGGCTGCTGCAGCTGGCCAGATGTGCAGGTGGGTGGTGTTTCTCTGCAGCTCCTGCCTGCCCCGGTGCAGCCCGGGGCTCCCTTGGCATGGCCCTGCATTGCAAAAGTGCATTAGGAGCATGACACGAGCGCTGCAGCTCCACGGGAAGCACGAGTGCTCCAATTACCCCAGCGATTAGTGGGTGACAGCCCTGATAAACCAACTGTTTGATCAGAAACATGTGCACTCAGCATTAACTCTGCATGTGCCCGGCTCTGGATGAAGAGATTGTTATTGGCCAGGAAGGAGACAGCCTGCAAGGGGCAGGTCCTCAGGAAATCTCACCTGGGGAGCTGACATATCTCTGTCCTTGCTCATGTGTGTGCCTGGCCATAGGGGGTTGGATTAGATGACCTTTGGAGGTCCCTTCCAACCCAAACCATTCTCTGATTCTATATGATGACACCAACATGTACAAACATACCCCCATATGGGCTTCATGTATGGCCAGGCATCCCACACATCCATGCAGACAGACACAGTGATGCCTGGGCAAGGGACTAATCCCAGTTCTTCTCTGCTGCTTTTCTAATTGCGTGGTGCTTAGAGCTGCTGTGGCACTTACTAGGTCTCCAAGAAGCCAGCTGAGATGGCAGCAAGTGTTCAGCAGCCCCAACACAGATCCATGTGCATGTGTGTGCTTGGTGCCTTCCTCATGCCCCCGTCTCTAGGAGTGGTGGGCATAATTTTCTCCTGCAAGGTGGGGTGGACAGTGAGCACAGCCCTTCCTGATGTCTAACCTATCTATCTGCTTGCACACAGCTTGTAGGACTGACTGTCAACCAGCTTCTTTCAGCATCAGAGCTGCATGTCAAGCCTTGTGAAATGGGAAAACCCAATCCCTTGCAGCTAGGAGCAAAGCTGAGGACATGGAGCAAGCACTGGCCTTTATCACAGTATCATGGAATCCCAGCATGGTGGAGGTTGGAAGGGACCTCTGGAGATCATCATGTCCAACCCCCCTTCTAAAGCAGAGTCACCTAAAGCAAGATGCACAGGATCACATCCAGGTGGGTTTTGAAAATGTCCAGAGAAGGAGACCTGCCCTGCTTCTCTGTGCCAGGACATGGTGACTTGGAACACACTCCTCTGGAGCAAGAGCCTGGTGGGTCAATGCTGAAATGAACTTTGGTGGTCCTAAAGCTCTGCTCACCCTGAGCTGCCATTGCTGAGGTGGACACTTCCCTGCATCACTGCTGGGTTTGCAGAGCAGAGCTTTGCTGCAGCCTGGGCAGTTTGGGACACTCAGCACAGGAACAAAGAGTGGTGCAGAAAGGGGCACCAAAGGCATTGGGATGCAGCAGAGCCTGCAGCCAAGCAGGAGCTTCACATAAAGATGTAGGGAGCTGCAATACACAGGTACCAGTTACCCAGGAGCCTGCCTCAAGGCTGAGGACCAGCACGGGCATCTCCCCTGACCTCCCTGCACACAACTTCCCATGTCTGGGGCAGGGGACGACTGCCAGACTATGAGGGGAACCAAGGTGGCAGCCCAGGGGCCCATAAATCACCACATCTCTCTGTGTATTGTGGCAGCTCCTCATTTAGGATATGTATGTATTTGTGTATTCCTTCTGACGTTTTTATTATTATGAGATAGTTCCCCTGAAGGGGGATGAATAATGAAAATGCAGCCTTCGGATGTAGGAAAGTAGGGAAGCAGAGAATAGCTGCTCTGCCTACAGCCACCTCGCTGCAGTGCTCGTCCCCTTCCCACACCCTCCTGGTCCCAGGGTCAGATCCTGGTGCCTCCCTGCCCAGACCCAGCACCCTAGTCACCCCCATCTCCATCCACAGAACATTACATCTGGGTTGTTCAGCCTGGAGATGAGGAGGCTCAGAGGAGACCTTCTGGCTCTCCATAACTCCCTGAAAGGAGGTTGGAGCCAGGTGGGGTTGGGCTCTTCTCCCAGGGAGCAAGTGACAGGACAAAGGAAACAGCCTCAGATTGCACCAGGAGAGGTTTAGGTTGGACATGAGGAAGTATTTCTTTCCAACGAGGGTTGTGAAGGGCTGTCCCAGGCTGCCCAGGGTGGAGTCCTCATCCCTGAAGGGGTTTCCAAGCTGTGGAGATGTGGTGCTGAGGGACATGGGTTAGTGGTGCCCTGGCAGTGCTGGGTTAAGGGTTGGACTCGATGATCTGAACGGTCTCTTCCAACCAAAACAATTCTATGATTCTATGTTTGCCAAGGGGTGTTTTTGAGGGTGATGAGTGGAGGTGTGATATGACAACCTGCCAAGGTATCCTGTGTGGATTGCTGGGAAGTCTTGGAGAGCCACCAGCAGGTGAGAGCAGCACGGCTGTGCTCACGCTCAGGTGAGGGTGGGCTCTGTGGTGGTCAGACACAGGGTTATAGGATGAGTGGGTGGGTAACTACCCTCCATCAGCTGCTGTCGAGGCAATCTCCCCCAGGCGCTGTGGATGGGAGCGTTGATGCCACAGGCTGGCTTTGGAGATCAGAAAAAATCAACAGTATCTGTTTCCGTGGCAACGCTGCCATGGAGCTCGAAGCAGGCGCCATGGCCCCCATCACTGCAGACATATGGGAAGGCCCTGCCTGGGTGATGGTTTCTAGACAACATGATGTCCCCATCATCACAGGATACTGGGCAAGATGCTGGCTCTTCAGATGAGAGGACACAGGGCTGGAGCCACCCATCCCATCCAAACCCACAGCCCACACCCTCTTTATCACTGGAGCTCCCCACCATGCCCCATCCCAGGGGATTCGAAGCTTGTGGACCTTCCCAGGGGAGCTGGGATGGGTGGAGGGGTGTGCATGAAACCCTCTGGTCGCAGAGATCAATAGCACAACGTAAAGCCATTTATATCACTGTAAAGGGAGCATACAGGCTGGAATTAGTTACACTAAAATGTCTGTCGCGGAGTATTAATTGGGTTACTAAATATGTCACTGCGAATGTGGTTTATAGGCAGCATAAATTTCTGTATTAATAAGGAGCATTTCTGGTCCTCTCTGTGGTTGTCTGTCACGACGTGAGCTTTGCCATCACAGGGTTCCCCTGGCCTGGTGTGCACGGGGCACCTGGCAGGAGATGCTGTCCACCTCCTTCAGTGCCACGTCCCTGGCAAAGGTGTCCTGATGAAAACACCTTCTGTCCTCAAGAAGTAGAGGAACAGCTCAGCCCCATGGCCAGGAGCGGTGGCAGGTCAGGATCTGACCCTTCCTCATAGGGATGAGGGAAGAAGGTCTTGGAGTGATAAGCCAGGTCCCCTTTTTTGTTGAAAGTGAGGATGCACGAGGGATCTGGAAGGGCTTTGAGGTTTCCCTGTGGATCTGGAGGGGCTTTGAGGTTTCCCTGTGGTTCTGGAGGGGCTTTGAGGTTTCCCCATGGGACTCTGCTGCTGTTCAGGTGGTACACAGCCTGGGATGCTGTGCACTGTCTGCATGTGTGGGGCACACCAGTACAATGGGACTGGGCAGGGGTTGTGGTTCCTGAGCATCTTGTCTGGGCTGCTGGGATGGGCCTTCAGGGACAGTGGCTGGAGGTCAAAGTACCACCCAAGCTCCAGCCACCCTCTAGAAGCGCAGTCGTGTCCCTCACTCCGTTACTTTGCTTTGTCCCATTTCAGTGCTGCTCCCCTTTTCCTTGCTATCAAATGCTTCTTTAGGCAGAGAAATGCAGCTTTCTGCCTGCTCCAGCTTATTTTTGGTTCTCACAGTGAAAAAGTTAAAAAAAAAAAAAAAGAGCTGTAAAGCACTTGCCAGAAACGTGAGCTCGTGGCTTGGTGCTGCCCAAGGGGCTCCTGCCAGCACTGGCCAAGGCAGCTGGGGGGCTGGAGCTCCTCTAAGTCGCCCTGGCTGCTGCAGGGTGGTCACAGAAGGGAAGCAATCCTGGTTTCAAATGAAATATTTAACTGTATCGGAGTTAGAGCTGGCATGCATCCACTGCAAACAAACAGCTCTGGAAGATCTGAACTGTCAGGAAAAGCAGGGAGGAGAAACATGGCTTTCAACCTTAAAAAGATCACTGCAACTTGCTCCTTTGTGTTTAGAAGGTCTCTAAGGGCAAGTCTGTGACCCTACAGCCCTGCTTGGACAAGCACATATTGATAGGACAGTTGTTGAATTTGTGATGCTTGATTTTGATTGTTTTTTATATATATATATATATTATTTTTTTTTAGGTGAGGCAAATGAAGACAGGAGCAAATAGGCATGAGGAAAGAAAAGGGCACAGAGAAAAAGGTAAAAATATCATTTCCTGTAGAGTTTGGCTTAGTTGCTGAGAAATGTCAAGCCTACAACCTGCTCTTGTTTCAGATTTGAGAGGAAAGCTTTGGCAGGGGGCTGGCAGCAGCCAGCGAGTTTACCGTGGGAGCCATGCCAGACACTTCTTAGGGAGGCAAATGAAATGACAGGAGATAATCTGGGGATGAAGAGGTGCACACGACGTGGAGCTGGCAGCAGGGACTCCAGGCTCACAACACTTACCTCCTGCCAAGTCGGTCACCCCAGTAAAGTTGGGGATGTCACTGGGACACCGGTCTTGACCTAGAGGTTGGGCTGTTCCCCATTCAGAAGTCCCTGTTCCCAAGCCATGTGCATGTCTATATAGAGGATTCCTCCTCTTGCTTCAATGCTAGTGACTCACACAAAGCTTGAGGAGAAAAAAAAAAAGAGTATTCCTAAACATTGTTATTTTGGGTTCATGAAAAACAGATTGTTCACTAGGTAACAAGAGAACAACTTGCCAGACACATGTAGAGGTCATGACGACTGTGATTCATCTTACTAATCTAGCAGGTATCTAGAGCCATTTTAAACATCTTTGTGCTTGGCAGTGATTCATATCAACTGCTCCCGAGCACCTTTCCAGAAACGCAGGATTTCCTTGCTGCTCTGTGGCTCTGAGAGCTGTTCACACCAGGTAAGGAGGAAGCAGTTGAGTGTTTGCCAGGTAACCCTGTGCCTCACCTGAAGACAAGAGGATTCAGACAAATCTGCATTTAATATCTGCACTTGGAGAACAAAATATGAAAATATGTCACCTCCCTACACACGTGCTCCATGATGGATCTCCTCTTTGCATCTGAGTGACTACCTTCCAGCTTCATCATCTCTGCAGCCTTCATGTGTAGCTGGACCAGAAGCATCTGCAGGAGGCTTCTCTGGGAGGCATCTCCAGAAAGACCTCAGGAAAACAGCAAAGTTTCTTCACATGTGCTGACCACGTAAATGCAGGTCTTCATCTCAAGGGTGGTGGCAGGATATTGGGAGAAAGCAGGAGAGATGCTCAGGGAGTCTGTGGGAACCTGAGGCTGGATGAGCATAGGATAAAATTGAGATTGAGGGGTGCAGGGGGAACATCATCATTCACTTCTTCACATGGGTAGAGACGCTTCCAAGAGAAGGTTCACTGACAGATCAGAGCTGGAATCAGAGGTTGGACAGCATCTTAGTAGGCAGGGTCTTTGGAGCTAGAAGGTTTATGCAGGGACGGGGAAATGGAGATGGTTGGAGGGATTGAACATATTGGTCTTCACTTGCCTGGGGAACATGTAGGTATCCTGGTGAAGTCCTGGAGAGCTGCACCATGCCAGTCAAGCCTCTGCCATCTCAGTAGGCTGGGATTTAGTCATCTGTATTGTGAAGGCAGTGTTTGGGACAGACCTGACCTGAACTGGGACGCCTGATTTTAGTCAGAGAAATCACATTCGCCCTGCTGGTTTATTATTAAGGGAACCAACACAGGTTAAATCCACTGAAAAAAAGGAACCAGTCCTTTCAAACTGCCTTTCTCGGGAAGAGCGTGGGTCCCGTTGCTATTTGTATTCCAGGGAAGAGATCTTCAGCCTGGGCTTTAATGTCAACACATTGAATTAAAGGGTTTTTCATTAGTTACAAGGAAGGTGAAAATCATCTTGTGCTGAAATGTGATTTGCAGCCGTAAACTGCAGGGAGATGATTGTGCTGCCTTATGCAACAGGTTCCTGCTCTTCCCCCGCGGGTGTAAACAAGCAGGTCCTGATGCAGGAGATAGAGAGCTCAGAGACAGGGCTTGCTCAAGAAGGTGCAGCCAGGCAGGAGGGTTTGCAGGTCTCCACTACTGCCAGACTCTCAAAAAAATGGAGCGTGAGAGTGATCCATGGTCTTGGGTTCAGAGCTTGGCCATGTCTTGAGACTGGGGACCAGGGTTCAAAGCTTGGCCATGTCTTGAGACTGGGAACCAGAGGTTTTAACATGACTTTGGAGTTGGGAAGCAGCTGGATAGCATCCCAGGGGCAGGTGGGTCCAGGAGATGTTGCTCATCATCTCTGCATGGGATCTCAAAGGGTCAAGGAGTTGTGTGACCATCATGAGTTGCTTTTTGGTCTGTTTTTGTGGACAGGTTTTTGAAGAGCCCAGCCAGCCCAAGGGGGTTTAGACCACCAGGATGAGCCAAGATGGAGCTGAGGTTCAAGGGCTGAGCGTAGCTGGTGGTTTTCTTCCCCCACTGAAGCAGAGGTAGGGCAGGACTGGAGCTGGGAGGAAACCACCATGGGCTGAGGATGCAGGAGATGCATTCATTCAGCAAGCAAAAACACCTATATGCCGCTGCATGCACTCTATTTACACCTTTTTACTGGGGTGTTTTTATCTTTTATTGCACTATAAAACAAGAATAAGTGATCAGAAACAAAAGAATTTAGTTATCATCTGCCAAAAACGAGACGGAGGGAGAAGTGTTGCCATAAATTGCGCAGTCCATAAAAATTTCCAGTGTATTAACAAAAGTGCTGCCGAGGAGACAACAGGTAATGATAAAGCTGAGCGTAATTACTAAAGAAAAAATTTATTTTAAAATACTGGGATATTCTCAGTTGAGGAACGCTGCTGATCTACAGTTTGGCTGAAATAACAACTGCGTTAAGGTGAGGAAAACCAGAAGCAAGCCTGAATTTGGCAAGGGATCCTCCCCAGGTCACATTTAGGAAGTGCCACGACCTTTTTTTTTGCTATCAGATCACTCCACATTTTCACTCTACCCTCATCTGACACCTCCTCTGGCCCAATTAAAGTGACACACTAAATCTCTGCAAATACGCTGCAGCCCTTCTCCACAATCCCCATATACCAAGTAATAATCCCTTCTTTTTTTTTTTTTCTGACACAGGCTATGAACCTGCAACTAGACTCAGATTCTCAAAGCCTAAATGCAAAACTCTCTAGGCTGCTTGGCTTAGGGCTTTGTTAACAAAACCCAGCCAAAACCCCTCTGCCGTTGTCCCTTTTATCCATTTTCCAGGCCAATCTGGGGTGTGGAGGCTGACATGGGAGCAATGTGCTAGTTAGAGGATCCGGAGCCCGTTGACCAAGTCATTTTAGTTAATCAATTACCCGTTCCATGCTCTAATAGCTCTTTAGATCTCATTTCACTTAGTGAAACTGGGAGCTCGAGTGCTCAGCTATACAATTTATTAATGAAAATTCACATTATAGCAATTTTAAAAATTAGGGAACGGAAAATAAAGATGAGTAACAGTGCCTGCGAAGATTCAACAAATGTATATAAGGTTTTAGAACTTCGTGGTGAATCTAGTCGATGAATAAATGTTATATCAGAATTAATATTAACATAGTGGTAACTTATTCTAATTATTGCATAACCTATTTTGGAAGGGTAATTTTTATATCAGCATGAGCTGTTGGTCTTTAATCTTTCATTAATTTCCTTCACAGCCTTTTATTAATTTGCCAATCAAGCTTTATATTTGAATTAAAAGCTCTGGGACTCGGACACGTCAAGCCAACCAAACGATTTCAAAATCAGGATTTAGGAATTTGGACAGTTACTTAATTACTGCAAACATTGAGTCCGTTCACAACTCCCTTTTCCTCATCATGATCCTCATGGTCACCCCCTTCTCCTCATCCATCTTGCTGCTTCTGCAGCCTTCATTTTTCTCTAGAATAGGTGCATCAGAAAAAAAAGGTCTTCTAGAAATAAAAAAGAGCATATGGACTGTGAAATAAAGGACCGGTTTGCATTGCACGTGTTCTGAAAATCCCTCCAAGGTGAGACTCCCACCTGGAGTACTGCATCCAACTCTGGAGCCTCCACAAGAGGGACACAGAACTCTTGGAGCAGGTCCAGAGGAGGACCATGAAGATGGTCCGAGAGCTGGAACACCTCTTCTACGAGGACAGGTTGAGCGAGTTGGGCTTGTTCAGCCTGGAGAAGAGAAGGCTCCAGGAATACCTCATTGCAGCATTCCAGTATCTGAAGGGGCCTACAAGAAAGCTGGGGAGGGACTTTTTACAAGGGCTTGTAGTGAGAGAAGGAAGAGTGATGGCTTTAAACTGGAAGAAGAGAGATTTAGATTGGAAATTAGGAAGAGGTTGTTCACTCTGAGGGTGGTGAGACACTGGCACAGGTTGCCCAGGGAGGTTCTGGATGCTGCATCACTGGATGTGTTTAAGGCCAGATTTGATGGGATCTTGTGCAACCTGGCCTAGTGGAAGGTGTCCCTGCCACGGCAGGGGGGTTGGAACGAGATGCTCCTAAAAGTTCCCNCGGATTTGATGGAAGCTTGTGCAACGTGGCCTAGTGGAAGGTGTCCCTGCCACGGCAGGGGGGTTGGAACGAGATGATCCTAAAAGTTCCCTCCAATGCAAAGCATTCTATGATTCTATATCTTTGCCAGTTTGTCTTTCAGATACAGAGAGGAACAGGTAGATCCTCACACAATGCAGCTGCTGAGCACTGCTGAACCTCCTCACCTTTGCTTTTTCCTCTGTCATCATCCACCAGCAACACTTGTGCACCTTCTCTGTCCCTGACCACACCATCCAGCCCACACACAGGAGGACACACACCCAGGTATGTGCTTATGGGTGCCATCCACTGTGACACTGCTGTCTTTCCGCAGCCAGGACCTCTTCCCTTCATGCCAACCCCAGCAGGGCTGTATTTCTCATATTTATGAGCACCAGGCAGTGCTAAGACTCTATGTGGGACAAGGGAGAGGAAGATAGAGTTATCACACCAGGCAGGAATGCACATGGGCACAGCTGGGTCACTCCTATCTGCGTCTGGGGGCTCCGAGCCCATGCATCTTCCTAATGTGCTGCTTGTAATGCTGCTATCTGGTGACCTCGGTGCCCAGCTACTGCCTTGTGGATATGAATATCATGAATATCAAAGGTGTTGCAGTGTTTACATTGAGTTAGAGAATTGATCCCATCCCACCCACAGGCACTGGCTTGTTTTCCAAGGTACATATCCTCGTTATTAGTAATTTATAGGCAGCAGTTGATATTGCAGACAGGGTGGGGCAGGAGTTGCTGTCAGCACTGTGACCTGCATACATAACTGGGGGGCCTTAGGATGCTGGTCAACTCTCGTCGTGTAGGACCAGAATGACACCTTTCCTCTAGTGTGCAGCCTGGCAGGGCTGCAAGCAGCCATGGAGCTGAGGTACAACCCATGCGGTTCATCCTCCTGCCACCCAGCAAGTGAAACCCTTAATCAAAATCAAAGCTACTCAGCACATACCCAAGTGCTGCAATGATGCCTAAAGAGACAGGGAGGCCAGGAGAGAGTCAGGAACTTGGGGTGAAGAGGGTAAGGCACTGAGATGGGGCTGGAGGGGATTGAGCAGCTTCAGATTTCCCTCTGTAAATGATGAATCCAGCATAGGACCCTGAGAAGCCCACATACTTTCCTCGTTCAGCATCTGCTGAGCACCAGCTTGGACCCAAATACAGCTGAGCTTTATCCTCCATCTAAACCCCATCGGTCCTTTATCTCCCAAGGTGGAAGCTTCCCGGAGAAGAACCAGCAGGAGATATTCCTTTGGAGTCCTGCTGACATTTTAGCATCTTTATGTGCCTGTGATGAGCATCTGACCTGACTCAAGCCACTCTGAAGCTTCAAAACTCCCCTTCTTTTGCAAAAGGCAGTTGGAGGGATGAGAGGAGCTGGTGGCTCCCAGCCCCATGAGATGGAGGTGCAGACATGACCAGTTTGCAGGTGCCTCTACTCTGCATATGTGGAGCCAGTGCCGTGGCGCTCTCCTGCTTTCATCTTTGGGGTGTAAGTGTTGCAGTTCTGGCAGCAGCCTGAGGGCAAATTGCTCCGGAAAGTTTCAGCAAAGCAGGTTCAACTGCTTCAAAGTAGGAAGCAGATGACAAAAATACATAATTGCCTTCTTAAGAAAATAAAAAGCAACTTTTTTTGGCAGATTGGCAAGTATACACTTCCTACGCACTTTCCCTTCTACCCCAAACATGATTCCAGCCTTATTTTTATTTCAAGAACTGTGAATTATGAAAGGACTCTCCCCTCCCTCTTCCTCTGCCTTTTCCTCTCTCCCTCCAGCTCCTGCTCTGCCTCCCCGTTCCTGACCAGTATTATGAACCTTTGTAAGCAGACCTTGTTCTAATTTACTCCATACACACGTTGCAGGGCCCACAGGACAAGGGTTGTTTTGCTGCTGCTTATGAAACCTACAGGTAAAGGCTGAGCCTGATCAACATCATTCCTTGGCTGCGCCTGCATTGACAAGGCTGAGAGTCAGCACAAAGGACCTGGATGGTGTAGATAAATGTCCCTTGGAGCTTTAGGCATCAGAGAAGAGAAGGATCAGGCAGTGTCCACCACAAAAAAGGTACTTGACCCCTCAACCTTCCTCCCACTAAGTGCTCCACACATGACTGTGACACTGCAAAGACTAGCTCAAAAGTGAGTTGAGAGACTCAGGCAGAGTGTGGGAAATGGTGAGAGCTTCCCTCAGCTCTCCTCTGGGACCCTGGGGCTGGCCAGGAGGCATTGCCTAAACACCAAACACCATGGGGACATCACCACCTCCCCACCTCCAAACATTGTGTCCCACACATCCCCTGTGACCTTTTGCAATGTGAAAATTAACGTGTCTTTCCTGCTATGCCCAAGAAAAAGTCAAAGAACTGCCCCGAATCAAATCCTTCCAGGACAACTATGTAAGCATTAAAGCAGTTGTCCGTTTAACTCTTCTTTGCAGGATGGAGACCGGCAGGGGACCAGCTTTTGATCTCCCTCCCTTACCTCTGTCCCATCACTAACCTGCAGTGGAGGCTCTTTCATGGGGCTCTCATCCCCTTTGCCCACCCTCAGGCACCTTGCACTGCTGAGATACAAGGAGCTCTGATCCAAAAAGCAGCTGACAGCATCTGCTGAGCCTGGCAGCCCATGCCAGGTAGCACGCTGGCTCCCGTCCTGCCTCACCAGCCACCCATCAGGAGCCCCTGAGTGCTTGCTGGGCAGCGGCTGCTGCTGAAGGCCACGGTCCTGGCCTGTGGAGAGCTTGGGGTTCAGGGCAGGGAACCCAGCTGGGACAAAAGCTGTGACAGCTGCTGCTGCTCCCAGATGACAGGAGACTTTATGACACCTGTAATTGGTGACCTGCAGAAGGGAGGCAGCTCTGGAGGAGCCTACGGAGAAGCAGCACAAGAGTGATGGGTCCTACCACCCCCAGGGGCTTCTCCTCCTGCCTGAGCTAGGCAGGGATTTCCAGCACATGGCTCCCAGTGCTGTGCTGAGCTGCCTTGTTCTGGAACTGTTTCCACCACTGCTACAAGCAGCACTGTGCTGTGGCTGTCACAGTGTCTGTCTCTGTAGCATCTTGCCCTGGCAGAAAGAAAAGTCCCTGGAGACCATCATGGTCCCTGTGACTCCCCAGGTAGTGAGAGCGTCCCAAGCCTGGGCTTTGGCAGAGCAAGTTGTGATGCTGGCATCCACCATGGAGCATTTTGGAGACTGGGGACCACCTCCCACGGGTGGTCAGAGTCTTCCCAGGCTTCCATCATCACGGATGCAGGCAGCAGGGATGGGATTGTGGGCGGCTGTGCCCTCAAACAGGTCCCTGCTCTCTATCCAGTGGGACAAGGCAGAAGCACCTCCCTGTGCAGGCCTGGGCTGCTGTTTGGAGACTAATTCCCCTGCCTAGAAGCTGAGCCCGGCCAGCTGTGCCCAGCTCACCCCCATGAGCCACCCCAGGCCCACCACCCATCCATCTCCTGGCACGCTCATCTCCGCAGCGCCTCTGGCAGAGCGGCAAGCTCCTGAATATTTTATGTGGTTATTAGTCGACAACATCATCTATCTGAGGGGAAGGCAGAACTGCTGACCAAGACACAGCAGCGGGGAACGCTGCATCCCCCACACCCTGCCCAGCACCTCCCAGTGCGGTGCGGGCACTCCCAGCATGGTGGGCTGGTGGTTTGCCCTTCCATGTGCTGCTCGCCCATGGCCAAGCGTGGGCACATGCTGCACATCCAGGCAGCCAGACCTTGTTTGAAGGACTCATGTATACATCCCTTCCCCTCCTGTTTGTCACATATGGTGTGGGTATGCTATGTCCATGTGTCTTGGTGCAGGGGCATATGCTCTGTACGTGGTGGTGCCATGATGAGTAACACGTTAGCCACAGATTTGCTGGCCTGCATTTTGCAGTGTCAAATTCAACATTTGTGTCCTGGTTTGAGCTAGGACAGAGCCAGTTCTCTTCAGTGATTTGACTTTTCTGCTCAGTCTTTTCTAAGTTGCTCCTTTCTGAAGTTAATGTCAGATTTCCACAGACAGTCTCTGCTTCTGGCAGTGATAATGCTCCGTGTTTAGAGTTACCACCATGAAAGGTTCTTGCTTATCCTTGCTCCTGTGCAGACCAAGGTCACTGCTAGATATTGTGCTTCACGTTGGGGGTGCAGTAAGTAACAGGTGGCACCTGAAGAGAGGAGCAGCAAGGACAGGGGGCCCCAAACTGACAAGAAGGGATTCCATCCCATGTTCCATGTAAAGCTGAGGGATCACAAGAGTCAAGCCTCTTCTTCAGTAGCCATTATCCAAGGAGGACTCTGTCCCTTCTGCCTTGGATCCCAATCCACAAGTTCTCAAGCCAGTTCCTGAATCCAGCTCCTGAATCTGGTTCCCATCTGTGGCTGAGCCCAGTCTGGGACTTCCCCAGTGTTTGCTCCACAGCATCAGTGGTGATAGTGACACAATTGCCATCAGGGGGGTTGTGTTTATATTGGTTCTGTATATATGTGTATGTTTGTCATTTCATTGTTATTATTTTCGTTAAAGCTGTTCAGTTTTCCTTCCCAAGCCATAAGTCTCTCTCCCTTATTCTTTCTTTTCCCCTTAGGAATCTGTTATTCATCTAACAGCCAGCCCAGCCCTAACCCTTGACAACTTGTTGCACCTGAAGAAATACCCAGGTGTAAAAGCTTGGAGAGCATAAGGGCAGTGCTGGGCAGCCTGGGAGGGCAGAGCCTGGATGGACAAGGTGGCAGAGCTGTGTGGAACCAGGGAGAAGCACCAGTGATATGTGAGGAAGGGCCAGCAGAGAGGAAGCTGAACCATCTCTTTGGGGTACCCACCATCCAAGAGAGGTGATTCCCAGTGCAAACAGGTAACAGTTTTGGAAGATCTAAGTCCTTGGTGGAGGTTGGGCCTTGAGTTTAATGTGGAGTAGGCTGGGAGGAAAGTATCTGAGGAATTCTCCCCTTTTCAAACCTTGGTCCTCAGCGAGTCACTTGAAAGGGGTTCTCAGGCTCTTATGGTGTAAGCCAGGCTGCTACTGAACTTCTCATTCCTGTTCCCTCCCCTGTGCTGGCACTGATGTTCATGCAGGGAGTTGGTGTTTTGCCTTTTTTTCCCCAGCCTGGTCTCTTGCATGGCCAGAGATTTACCTGCTGCAGTCAGAGGGTCGGGCTGGGGATGGCAGAGGGGTGGCAGCAGCGCCCAGTAGCTCATCACAACCAGTGGCCAGGCTAAGGTGGGAGAGGTGGGATGTGTTAGCAGCCTTGGGGGCTGCAGCAACCCCTCCCCGGGGGCTGCAAGAGCTTGCAGAGGCAGGCAGAGCTGCTGGAGCAGGCACAGCTCTCCCCTGCCTGGTGGGAAGCAGAGGCACCTGGCAGTGCTGCCAACCCCGGGATGCTGCAGAGTATCCATCCCAGCTGAGCCCCGGCCCGTGCTCCTGCTGCTGCTGAGGAAGACTGTGCCGAGCGGGTTCATCTTTATGTAAATCACATTCCCTTCAGCTGGCTTCCAGGATAATCAGTATTAAAGGGAAACTATTTTCTAGTTCATTAGAGGAAAGCTGCGTCCCTGCGGCTGCTGCTGTCGGCACCTCCTTCTCCTTCCAGGAGAAATGATATCCACGAGCACCAAACACGGAGACATTCACACTCCAAATGTCAAGTGGGGGAAGGGGGGAGAAGAAAGGTCTGTGGCTCCAAAGGCAGCCCTTCCTCCTCCATCCTCCAGGAGGATTTGAGTGAACTGTGGTCCTTCCCTTGGGGCTTTTTCCCCACCAGCCCTCACCCCCATGGAGAGTCCTTCCCTCTATTCCTTGCTGTGCTACCCACCCCGCTCCTGATGAGCCCTTGTTCTCATCTCATCCCTGGGCTCCCTGCTTCTTGGTAGCACCCCCAAGAGCCTGGGTCTCCTTGTGATGGTTGTGCCAATGCCTCTGCCAGAGGCTCTTGCTCTCAGCAGGATGCTGTGAAGTTATCCCAGGGCTGGGACTGTTCTCCTCCCCAACTCCTAGGCAAAAGGAAGGTCCTTCTTGTGTGGATTATGCCTTCCCTGATCCCCTGGGGTGCAGTGACCTCTCCAGCAGTTTCTTTACCCCATTTCTTTCTCGGGTTTTCCTTGGTCACAACATCCCCGTACTCATCTCATAACTTCTTTCTTTCTTACTCTTTCTTCATTTATCCTTCTCCAATTTATTTGGAGAAAGATGCTGCTTTCCCATCCCACCAGCCCAGCCTTGTGCTTGTGGCCGCAGGTACCAGCACAGGCTCAGCAGGCAGAGGTGTTTGGAGGTTTGTAGAGAATGTTCTTAGATGTTCCCACTGCTCCAAAACCAGGTTTGCCTGAAACCTTGGGCTGTCAAACTCAGAGAGCTCAATATTAATCCAGTTCCCAAGAAACACCAAGGTGATGCTAGAAGTGATGCCAACCTGACAATCGAAGGAGTGAAGCTTTTTACTTGCCAGATCTCTGGGAAGCTGTTTTCAGCCCTGCCCAGGCAGGCAGCCCCCCAGGCAGTGGGTGCTGCTAGTCCTTGGGCTCTCTGCTAGGCTCCTTGCTTTGGAAATAGTTCAGTCTGGCTCCCAAAGCCTTCCCTGTGCAGAAAAGACATGTCAGGAGAGAGCCTCAGCATTGCCCATGTCCTTTGAGATTTCAGAAGGAGCTGGAGTTATCTTTCCACTTACCCACAAGAGTGGCTGATGGAGTGAAATTCTAGTAAACCCCAGACATTTTCCCCCTGGAGATGGTGAGGCAAATTAATTTGATGCTGAAAATGGGTCATAGGAACCATCCAGACCAAGTTCAGCTGAGAATGGTAAAAGACCCTCACTCAAGTAACCCTTCGGGTCAGCATCTTCTTGTCAAACAGCTCTCCCAGCCATCATGGAAAGGGGCTGAGACCAACCCCAAGATGCATGCAGAATCCATGCAAGAAGATATCCAGCTCCTTCTACCTTTGAATGACCCCAGAACTGGGGTTGTCATGAAAAGGGACAACATACAGAGGAGCTCCTGGCAGGGCAGGTCGACTGAGTTAGGGTCCTTTCCCTGAAGGTTTTGCTAGGTTGGCTGTGCTTTCCCTGGGTGGTAGGTGGGTCAGGGTTTGTGTGAGCAGGGAGGTGGCTGTGCTGCACACCTCCGAGGTGATGATGCTGGATTTCCTACAGGTGAGAGCACCAGCACTGGGTGCATATTTAGGAAATGAGTGGGGTTTGTCCACCCTCCCTCCTGCCTGCAGAGTCTGTGAAGTGGCTGTGATGTTCTGCTGCACACACCTCTGTCTGTCCACCTGCATGTCCGCATGATCCCAAAGCATCTACTGGCACAGCTCTGTGCCAGACACCCTGCAGTGGGTCCTTCTCCCCCCTCAGCTTGTGCCTCCTCTCCTTCCCAGCCCCTCATCCTGCATGAAGCCAGACCTGGGTGACTCAGCCATGGTGCTGACATGCTTCAGCATCCGAGCTCATCAGCAGCAGCCAGGGTAGTGACAGGGGGACATTAATGCAGAATTATTAGTGACCTCTATGGGGATGGCTTCAATGCACATCCATTAGGAGCAGCTGTCCTCACAGCAGCTTCTGCTTGATGCAGGGGAAGGGCAGAGACCCACTAAAGGCACTGAGGGACATGATGTCTGGTGGGGGAGAAGAAGCCTATGCTGGGGTGTGGGGCAGAGGAGGGAGCTGGATGTGAGTGCTGTGTAACGACTGCAGACACCAGGCATGACTTTTCCTGCCTTGCTCTGTAAGAAGGGGTCCTGGAGCTCTTGTCCCTTTAAAGGTGGAGCTTCAGCAGGATAATGATAAAAGTGAGATTGGAAAGAACTGGAATGAGTGTCCTGGCAGGAAAGAAGCCTATTTTGTGGAAAGAAGTGCAAAAAACCTCCACCCTTGGTAGCTTCCTCCTGGCAGCTTCAAGCACATAAATACACCGGCCAGTCCCTCACATGGAGCTGGAGAGCCAGTGGGAACTGTCCAGTCTTACAGAGAGATGCCAAGTCTTGGCCTTTCAGAGCTGTTCTCTTCTGTGGCTCGGAGCCATGGCTGGAGGATTGCTTGGAGGAGAGGCCAAGACTGACAGATGATCCCCTAATCAGCTGTATAAGCAGAGCCCCAGGTCCCCATTCCCACCTCTGCCAGCTAATTGCTTTTGTTACCAGCCCAATGGGGCAGAACCAGCTTTTGTGCTCCGGTGCCCTTTTTAAGCATTCACCCTGTGTTTCCCTGATAGGCTGTGCAGATGTTGATGAGCTCTGATGAGCTGCTTACCCACCCTCCCAGGCACCAGGCACGCAGAAGAAGGCAGCTTGGAGACTGCTCCTGTGCAAGGAGGTGAGTCTGCTTGAGTTTATACCCTTGGCTCGTTCTCTTGTGAAGAAAACACTACTGTCAATCAAGAAGAAAGCATTTTTTAGGCTGCTCCCATCCTCAGTCAAAGCCCAAAGGTGTTTTGGGACCAGTGATCTCAAACAGGGGTGGGGTGTGTGTGGAGAGATGGGACAAGGCTGCTGCAGACTGAGCCCATGTGTGAAGCTGGTGTGACACTGCTGATGCTGGCAATGTGGCCACCACCTGCAGACTGGCTGTCTAGACAGTCTATGAGTGAATGGCGAGATAAAATCACCTCTGGGGTGGCATTCTTCTCACTTACACTGGACTTTAGTACAGCAAGAGACAAAAATGCTCTGCTCCATGTGGGATGCTCAGCCATGCCTGGTTTGTGGGCCATGTTCCTCACCAAAGGAGGACTGAGGGAAGCACTCACAGCATTGCTTCTCCTCTGCTCCTCACCTTCATCCCTCATCCATCAGCAGCCAACAGTTGGTGATATGCAGCGTGGTCCAGGTATGAGAAAGCCCCTTTGCAATCTGCTGCAGCAGCCTCTCCTTGAGTGATGGAGGGGCAAAAAAGGAGTGGTGGCAACCTGGCCCGGAGGAGCAGATCTATCTGTACGAATGAGGCCAAAGCAAATTTAAAATTACCTTGGTATGAATAATAGAATGAAATTGGGTCTCCTTCAGACACACTAGGGAAGAAGTGTGGATTTATGTGAGCTGTTTTGTAGCCAGCATGTTGGAGGTTCAGCCTCTAAGGCCTGAATGCTCCATGCAGAAGAGGACAACATCAGTTTGCAGGTCTCCTGCCATGCAGAACCTGTGAGGTTTGGACACAGAAGAAAGCCTGGGAACAGCTTTAGTGGTACAAGATTATTGCACACCAAATGGCTCCAGAAGTAAAGAGTGACTTGGAAGATGTGAAGAAGGGGCGTTCTGAGGCCCCCCTCAGCAGTCAGAGCTGAAGTTCCCTGGAAATGTGATAAACAGCTGGAGAGGATCAAAACCAGGGGTTGGCCAAAAGAAGCTAAAAAGCAGCCTCTGAACTGACAATAGCAGGGCTTGAATTACTTGATGGTTTAATTCTCTTTAGCTAACTTGGGAAGAGGAGAATAATTTTGAAGTCCTATTGAAGAAATGTGAGGAGTGCAACACTCAACATGAAAATGCTGCGTGTGAGAGAGAGCTTCTCAACCGGAGCACATGAAACAAGGTGAAACCATAGAGCAATGTGCAGCTCATCAAGGTCTGAAGAGCCAATTTAGCAATTACGGGTGCTGAAGATTTGGTAAGAGACTGAAATTTGATTGTGATCTGGAACAAGAATTTTAGACAGAGACGACAGGAAGGTCCCTCAGTTAACCCTCTACAAAGCAATTAGAGCTTCTTGTTCTGAAGCAATTAGAACTGTCTGGTCTGAAGGTTACAGAGGACTGGCATGGCTTTGGCACAGTGGGAATGACTGTGGCACAAGAGGAATGGTGAGACAGAAATACATGTAGAGCTGGTGCTGGAGACCAGCAGAAACACCACACAGCGATGCAAGAGCTGAGGCCATGCCTGGAATACAGAGAAGGTACGAGACCTCAGTACATCTCTTCGCTTGGCAAATGTTTGCATGTACCAGAAGCCAGTACCTTGCCCTGTCAGCCTGGAGAGAAGAGGTGACAACAGTCCACGAGCCCACAGTAATTTGTAGGAGCAAAGGACAGCACTGCTGCAGGTGAGGAGACCATCCAGCTGAAAACACGGAGGGTAATAAATATGTGTACGTTGGATCCTGATGCTCAAACAAGGGTGGTGCCAAGGTTAAGATGATCTGTAAGCAATAGGCAGCTCTCCAGCCCACCCAAACCTCTGCCTGGTGGCACACAGCAGCACACATCTACTTTCTCCATCCATAGGTGTCCTTCTGCTATGAGAGGACTACAAAGCCCTCTGCTCTGCCCTTGAGTGACGGCTGCCCAGCAATCTCCAGTACAGCTTAATTTGATAATAACCCTGAGCCAGTTTAAATACTTCAATCATGCCACCTCTTAATCATCTTCTCTCAGAACAAAATAATCCCACTTTGGTTAATCTCTTCTCCTGTGGAAATCCTGTCACTCCTTTATTGTCTAAATGACTTTACACCGTGCTCTCTCCAACACAAAAATATCTGCCTTTGCATGAATTGACAAAAACAGGACATTACTCCCAGTGTGGTCTAAGCAGCTTCGTGACACTGTGTCTGTAACCTCGGTGAGCGTCTTGTGAGAGGTCAGCACCTCCACAGCAGCCACAAAAGGGTGTGGATGCAGAGCAATGTTATTTTATCCAGTGGTTTCCTCAAATGCCCTCACCGGTGTTCACCCTTGGACCAGTGTGAGGACACCTCATCTGCATCCTCAGTGTCTGAGGCATGTGGGCAGGTTGTGGCATGGATGTGGATGGTTGCAAATAATTTAGAAAGCTGGGTGTTGATTTTCTTCTGGAGATGCTGGGCATGCAGAGACATGGGGTTTGAAGAGAGAACAGACTAGGTGAGGACAGGAGAGCAGCAGTTCCTGTGTAAGAGGACAGGACATTGCAGGTGTAAAGAGGGAGGGGACTTCAGAGGGTGCTGCAGTAAAATCACATGCTGCATAGAAAGCTTCCCATAAGGGACCAACAAGTCCTTGCTCTTCCCTCTCCGACCCATGAAGTGTTCTGCACTGTGACAGTCAAAAATGTAATTACTATTTAAAAACAAAATCCGAGTGAGATTTTTACACATTCCCTTTGTCACCAGGATGCAGGATTTGAGGGAGGGCAGCAAGTAACTCACCAGAAACTCATGAGAGCTACAGAATGAAAACATTCCCCCAGAATCTTTGTTTTACAGGACATTTTAAAAGGTAGTAAGCATGGTGTTAGCTGTTTCACTCCCACACAGGCAATAAACGGAGAAGAGGCAGCTCCTGGTGGGTTGTTGTGTTTTGTGTTGCGATTCCTTATGGCTAAATGAAACAAATATGATGTGTCCATAGTTAATGCAATTTGCAGAGGCACTAAAGGCAAAGATGCTGATATTTAGGTCGGAAATATTGTCTCCAGCAGCAGGAGGATGTGATGGATAAACTCTCAGGCCCTAGGACCTGCGGTGCAGCTGATGTCTCCCATCCTAACACCCTGTGCAGGGTGGACAATTCTTTTCTGTCTTGTAGTTATCATTATCAGACAGGTTTTTGTTCCGCCGGTGCAATGAGGCCAAGCTTGAGCTCAAATAATGAATAGGTGCCTTTTAGTTGAGTTCATTGATTTGGGAGAGACAGCACTTCATAGCCCTGATTGATCTCTTGAATAACCATAGGCACTGCAAGCTGGGCAGAGGCACTTTGATTCCGTGTCTGCTTTGAGATTTATTTTCCCAACACGCTGAAGTGTGACTGAATGGTGTACACTGGCTCAGATCACATGGCAGGCACCTCAGCCAGCTTCGGGAGTCATGAAGCAGAAACTACCCATTTACCATGTTAAATACATGACCTCAGCGAGGTGGAGGCACGGCTGGGTTTTTCTGGTAGGGTAAGGGTGGGTCTCTCTGCGTACTATCACCATGAGAGATGTATTCCCACTCTTCTGGCCAAGGGGTTCTCCAGCAAATATGTATTCTAAATGAGTGGAGTTCAGTCAAAATATCACACAAGTCATAATAGCCTGATCCTAATGATGATGAGATTGTCAGACCTGGGCAACACAATATTAGCAAAGCCTGGGGGACTCCAGGAGGGAGCAGTGATGGAAGGTGAGTCAGGCATGGGATTTCTGGAAGGCTTTTGGGAAGTAGGAGGAGGATTTCTTCTCTCTGCAGAGGGTTGGTGGCTCCTGGCTGATGTCCTGCTGGGCCACCAGTGCTGTTGGCCACATAGGCTGAGCGTGGCTTCCCCAACCATCAAGCAGTGCCCAGCAAAGGGATTGCTATAGTGCCAGAATGTTCTCTGTCGGTGTTTTCATCTATTTATTTCTCTGCTTTAAAATAAATATTTGATAACTTTTCTGGGATTAAGCCCTCTGATCGGGGCCCTGATGATTTATTTATATACATGCTTGTTCTGCTGCAGCATTCTGCCGCAGGAGATGGAGACATCCTGGTGGCCAAGGCACCAGCACAATCACAGATGTCTCATCTGTGGGCACCGACGTGGTGGCTGGTGGCTCCCCTGCCACCCCTGCACCACCAAGTTACCTCTGCTTTTACACCCACAGCTCTTGAGGAGACAAGAAAAGCAGCTGGGCAAGGGGTGATGGGGAAATTGCTGCTTCAGTGCCTGAAGAGACACGTCTTACTGGAGCCTTTGGTCTCCAAATCTCCACTTTCAGTAGCAAGGAGTGAAAGGAAACCCAGGGAGACAAATTGTTTAAAAAAAAAAAAAAGATCAGACAAGAGAAGGGAAATGATGATAATTTGCTAAGGAGATGGGACACACTGAAGACAGACACTTCAAGTGTGATGTGCTTGCAGAGGGTGACCTGAGCTTTTGCTCCTGTAATCCAGGTAGCTGACAGAAACTGGTTTTGAAAAGCTGCCTTGTCAGGCTGGCTGGGATTCATTGCTGGGCATCTGACTGTGGGATGCCTTGAAAGGATGAGTCCTGGTTTAGAGTTGATTTAGGTCACTGTGGAAATGAGCACAGCTGTGGCCCTCTCTTCTGAGTCAAAGGAGGCTCATCCGTATGCACGGGCCACTCGAGGACTCCCAGGCAAGATTATAAAGGCAGGTACCAGGGCCCTGACAAATGTTAAGGTTGCTGGGATCAGACGTAAAGAGAAGTCCTCTGATTGCAGCCAGGGCAGAGCTGCACAAAAGGGCTGTGCCAGCGACGAAGATTAGGAAGGGCAAACAAATTTTCATGAAGTGCAGAATTACCTATTGGAAAGAGCCATTTGGAGAAATGTCAGGTTCCCATACACGTAAGGATTGTAAATTAGGACTGTGCTGCATCTGGAAAAAAAAAAGACTGTGCTTGCTGACCCGTGAGACACGGGCTGGATGCAAAGTGCTTTGGTTAAGCTGCCTGGTCCTTGCCCTGCAGGCAGGCAGGAGAGAAGACAGTGATCCCTCTGCCCTCGGCATCTCTGAACTGATGAGAAACTGCAGCGTGGTGCTTGTTAAGGCCTCTTTGCTCAGCAGTGCTCATGCATGGGCACAGTCACTGTGCCTCTCTGCCTTCCTCAGCATCCCTCTGGTGAGCTGGATCCAGAGGGTTGGTTTCTCCTGCTGCTCCATGCGTAGAGGAGCTGAGCCCAGCTCCTCTCACCCACGTTTGGCAGTGGGATCCAGGGGTCTGGAGTGCTGCTAATGCTGCATTTTGGGTGGGAGCAGCTTCACGCCGTGGCACCACAGCTGCAGAAAGGATGGGGGCTGTGCTGAGCGGCTGGGGGACCTCTCAGCTCAGCTGCTGCTGGAACATCACTGCTTGGCTCATGGCATTGCATGGCAGCACCTGGGGACTCCTGCTTCCCGCTGCAGGGAGATGACAGAGCTCTTCCTACCCTCCCCAGGGGCACTGTCCACCCTTTTGCACCCACCAGGGAGCCAGCACGGGGCCAAGCTGGTTTCTCTGGGCTGGTTCAGCCCCAGCATCCCATCAGGGAGGCTGTGGGCTCCTTGGGGCTCACACTGAAGCAGCAGACAGTGCTGGCTCTTCCACCCCTCACCCTGCTCCCTTCTCTCCTGGCTGATGGGAGAGCACTTGCTGTGGGCCCGTGTTCATTTATCCCTCTCATTTGTGATTCAGGCTCTGCGCAAGCTTTGAGCTCAATAACAAGCTTTTGGTGCTGGCAGGTAAGCAGCAGGGCCTTGGAAGGTGCTTGCAAAGAACAGCACCCTGGGTGCACTGAGGCTTTGTAGAAGCTCCAATGGGCTTTTGGGTTCAAATGAAGCGATTTTCACTCCCTTGCATTAGCACAGAGAGGAAAGCAGCTCTGCAAAGCCCAGGGCAGGAATGCCCATCCTCCTGTGGCTGCTGACCCCTGAAATCTGGCTGAGCTCCTGCTCTGGCCCGGAGGATGCCTCACCCCAACCTGGGTCCATGGTGGCATTTTTCTCTGATGGTTTTGGGGAATGTGGGGTATGCTGGATGCAGAGCACCAACCTGCATTGGAAGAGAGCATCAGCACGGGCAAGTGTTTTTCCTGGGATGGCAAAAAGTGAGTGGCCATACAGGGGCATCTCCACAGAGGAGGGTGCTACCTGGGCAAGCAGTGGCTGTGGAGCAGCCCTCCAGGAGAGCCAGCCAGCTGCTGCCCAGCAGCAGCTCAGCCCTCCAGCACCGCAAGCAGGAGAGGAAAGGTAGATCGAGGGCACTTCTGATCACGTGCCCTCGAAGGAACTCATTTCTCCTGAATTTCCACCTTTTGTTCGGGTGGTGAATACACCCTGATTTCTTTGGTGCGCGCCAGTGTTTGCCTGATACTTTGGATGAACACATTCCAGGCTCCCCACCGTGTCCTCTGCCTGCTCCTTCCCAGCACACGCTATTTGCTATTCATGCCCTCTCATCGGGTGCCTTTCACACTGATTTCGAGAGGGGAAGGATGACTAATGCATGCCAAGCAGTAGGTAACACGTTGGGAGCCCAGCTTCTGACCTATAATCCTCGATGATGAAGCAGATGAAAGGCTGGGGCTGGCGAACCTCTTCGTGCAAACCTTGTGTTGCACTGGCTCCTGCCATCGCCAGTCAAAAAATCAAGGTTGTCTCACAAACAGCAGCGAGGAAAACTGGTCTGCAGGTCCACTTGGAGGCTTGGTGTGGTCTGGGGAGGAGTTTTTAGAGGCAGACAGCCTAACAATGGGTTAATGGCATGGCTGTAATGGGAAATATCGCTGTACTCTGGAGTATGTATGAGGGACACACGTGACTCCTTAGAGCTAATGATAAAAAAAAATAATAGGAGTGAAATAGCCCTTGCCTGGGTGCCCAGATCGCCCTTTGTGTTGTGCATAGTGGCTGCAGAAAGTGGCTACATAGCAGCATAATTGCCCTGCTGTAACTTTTAGCCTCTTATTACTTCAGTTGTGTAATCCCATCACGGCGATGTCTGAAAGGACATCGAGGGAGCCTTTTCCTGCAGCAAATTTCTATTGTCCTCGATTGGACACGGAACAGATTTCATCCTACCCAAACGTATGACTTTCTGAGCACAGAAACAGGCTCCTGACCTGGTACAATAAGAGTGGCTTGTGATTAATGTTAGTTAATGGCACATCCACTAACAAACCCAGCATTGTGTATGGGTTGTTTCATGTGTCTCGTGCCCTCGCCGGAGGATAATACAGACACTTCAAAGTTCCTCTAATACAAACTCTCTAAAATCACGCTGGAATTCGAGATAGAAATGAAATGAAATAAGTAATGGTCATTTCCTCTGGCTGGTCTTCATTACTGCACATTTTTTTCTTTGGCTGAAACGGAGGAATCTGTTTTTATTGGCCCACATCCGTAAAGAGCTGCACTTTCAGAAAATGAGTGATGTGCTGTTGTTAAGGGGACTGAGGCCACAGACTGCTCTAAGTGAAGCTGTCTTGTCACAATGGCCTGCTCAACAGATACAGTTCAAGCCGTGGAGCCAGGAGAGCTCCCAAATTTTTGTGTGCTGGGGATGGGCTTGCAGAGGGTCTTGATTTGGAACGGTGAGATCTTGCATTCGCTGCCCTATTCTGCCCTGCTCTTGGGAATATCTGTAAACCCAGCATCTTCTGACGCTGCCGGGGAGGCTTTGGCCAGGCAGCTCTTGTGCTTGAAGGCTCAAGTACCACCACAAGCGAAAAACAATCTCAAAAGAGCTGGCACAGCTGCTAAAACAATTGCATCCTAATCTGAAACCAGAGGATAAATAATCAATTAATTCTATTTCAGTTGAATTTCATAATTGATTATTGCATGGCGTGGCTGCAATTTGTGACTGTTTGGGTAATTACAACGTGTGCCCTTAATATTTTTAATTTCAATTATTACTGAAATGCACTCTGTACTTCAGCACGTTTCTGTATCATATTTCTTGTTCCTCGGAGAAAGAGTTATCATAATCATCAGCACCATCATCATTTTTGCAATTGGAAACTCTTTGAGACAGGGAAGATAATTTTCCAGAGGAGTGGGTGCCCTGCAGGAATAAGCCAGGACTGTACATATCCAGTACTTCAGTGTACGTAATAATAACCAGAATACAATCACAAAACATTCAGGAGACATTTCAATTTAGGTGAAAAAAACCCAAACAAACCTGTAGGAATTATTTTGTTGCATATTATTGTTATCATTATTATCATAAATAGACAGTAAATTCAAAACATCTGGAATCTAAAGTATCTCTGTTTCGTAGCAATGAAGCTCCCCTAATGTCATGGAGCTCAGTGGAAGCCCATCTAGGAGATGAAGATTTGGTTTTAAAATGAAGCTGATTTCTCTCACGTGCATTTCTTTGTGCCCACATATTCACCAGCTCCAGAACACGTGTATCCACAAGAGGCATTGAGATGTTGTCTTTGAAAGCCCCTTCCTGCCTTCTGGCTTCTTAGGATGGGACAGGTGCTGAGCTTTGGGTACCTTGGGTACTTTTTGTGCGTGACGATGATCTCTGGTACATCCATCCTGTGTCACTCTGTGAGTCACTGCACATCAGTGCTGATTTATTCCTTGCCTTTTCCCTGCCTACCTGGGTACCTTATGGCTCCAGTCCTTGTCTTTATTTTCCTGCTCTTGCTTCTTCAGTGGCTTCTGCTTGGCTCTTGTTTTAATCTGGCTTTTGTCTAAGGCTGGCCCTTTTTTCCAGAGAAGTGTGTGGAGATGTGCTGTGGTCTTGGCTGATCCTCATTCCTGAACAGTTTTTCTTTGGCTGAAACTGAGAAATCTGTTTTTATTGGACATGCTCATATGAAGGCCACCACCTCTGCTGTTCTCATGTCCCTTTTTTGCCATTCCCTCTGGTCCTTCCACACCCTGTCTCTCCAACCTAAACACCACACATGCCAGTCTCCACATTTCCTACTAAAACCTTTACATCTTGGTACATGCATCTTGACTCGATGATCTTGAAGGTCTTTTCCAACCTAAATGATTCTATGATGCCATGCTTGTGGTGGGATGCCCATCAATCCCGTGGGATTTCCCAGGGCTTTATCACTAGCTGACAGGACTTACTAGGGAAGGGACTCAAGGGATGGAGGAGCCTGAGGTCTCAGGTAACCCTGGTCACCCAAGTGATCCAGAACGTTGTTCTGGTTCTCCTGCTGCACTGTTCTCCCATTTCTGGAGCAGGCACAGCTGGTTGGCTGGCTGACCTGCCGCTCACACCGCTTAGTGTTGTTACAATAAAAAGAAGTGGCATCTAAAGTCAGCTGTGAGAGCCTGGGGTAGACATGGTGATAATGGCCTCTGAGTGCCAGAGAAGAGGCAGAGCGGTTATAAATTGAAGGAGATTACATGTAGGGAATAGGAAGGGTTGGAAGTGGGTCACCGAGATGCACAGACCAAGCTTCCTTTCTGGCATCCCTGGTGGGAATCCACCTAATGACGTATCCCTGTTAATTCTTTAACCGCATCCTCACAGCCTGGCTCCTCCTCGGGCGCTCCAGCCCAGATGGACCTGCCACAGCTGCCTCTCCCTCCCAGTTCCCCGGGACACCTGGAGCTGGAGCATACACATGTCTGGAGTGCCAGGACCAAAGGCAGCACTGCTAATTACCTTCCACAGGGCTGCTGTCTCCTCTGCTTTGGGTTGGACCAGCCACAGTGGCCTTGGAGAGGAGACGGAAGGAGTGATTTCATGCACTGGTTGTGTGTCCTAGATAGAGGCTTGCTGGGAGGGGAGCTGAGGAGAAGGAAAGCAGCTGGAAAAGTCTTGAAAACTACTTGTTTTCCTTTGGATTTTTTTGTTTGTTTGTTAGTGTTTCGGGCTGCAGTGCAAGGTTGCATGAGTTTGTCCTGGGACCACAAGCGTTTTCATGTTGCATTTTCACACATAAGTCATGGACTTACTGGGGCTGAGGAGGAGATGAGCTGACACTGAGGACCAGCTCAGTACAGCAGGAGAGTTTTTAATCCACATCTTATACCTGCATCCAGAAGCTAAGCAGTAGCAGTGGGACAAAATCACTGTTTACACCAATGAAGTTGTGAACCCATTTGTTAGATGGGATACAAACAGGCCTTTTAGGAAGGCAAGGCAGTGCTATAGTTCTTGTAACAAAGAACATCATCCATATGTGGAGATTTGAGTGAGTTTCAGCAGAACTGGTGGCTCAGAAGGGGGCTTAGGAAGCCAGATAAGCAGGACAGGGACCCAAAGTGACAGTTACATATTTTGAGGGGCTATTAGGTAGGATGGGCATCCACCCTTTTATCATGGATTAAAAAAACATTAGAGGGAGCTCAGAGAAGAGCTGCAAGAATGAGAAAAGGTCTGAAAAACCTGCTGTGTGATGATAGGCTTAAGGACTTCAATCTATTTAGCTCATCAGAGAGCAAGTGGAGAGGTGACTTGATCATGGTCTCTAAGTACTTCCAGGGAGGAGATTTCTGATAGCAGAGGGTCCTTTAATCCAGCAGACAAAGACAAGACTCAGCAGCTGACAGGTGGAGCCGAAGTAAGAAAAATTCAAATTTGAATTAAGACACAAATGTTTCACAGGAAAGGTAATTAACTTCTGAAACTGCTCACCTAGGGATGTGCTGAATCCATCTTTCAATGATAATTGAAGAGATTTGCTCTCATCTAAACACAAGTTATAGGCTTAACGGCATTCATCCACGTGGAAGTGGAGAGAAATACCCTCCACTGTGTCTACACTTACTGCCCAGCTTGCTCAGACCTGGACAGTTGCCTGATCTCGTGGTGAGGACGTGCCTTGAGCTTGGGGCACACATCCTTCCCCTCCTGGGGGGAGCTACACCAGTGAGGATGGGGACTTCCCTCCCTGGGGACATTCAGGGGGTGCTTGTGGGCTTCCTTTTGGAGCCAGGTGTCCATCAGACAGAGTTCCTCCAGTGCCTCCAGTCTGGAGACTTGAGTTGCCAGACTAAATGCATCTCTGAGCAGTTTACACCCCTTAGTTTTCTTGCAGTGCTCTTTACTTCAGTCCTCCAGCTCACCTTGGCTTTAGATAGTGTTGGTTTTGGCATCAGGGTTGTTTGACCTTTCCTCTGACTCGATCTCTGAACTCATCATGATATTGTCTCCTGCTGCCAAAGGTGCATCTTCAAACTGAAATTGGCTCAGATGCTCATCGTTAGAAGAAAACTTCAGAAAAAACTGATCTCAGAGGAACTTGAATTGCATCGGCCATAAAGTCACAAAGAGCCATTGGTCCTGGTAGGTGTCAGGGCCCTGACTGTATCAGTAGACCTTAATAACCCTGATTGGCCCCACCTGGTCCCTCACCCACACCCAGCCCATGGCTCAGGAGTCCTATTTAAAGGCAGCCCTGGGCTGGTTTGCTTGCTTTCTTTCTCTGAACTGTGTTGTAGCTGTGCTTCTCTGTAGCTCTTCTGGCCTTACCTCCTGGATGGACCTTGGACCTTTGCTGGACCTCAGTCCTGGCTGGTTACATCTCCTTCTGGGCCTGTGGATGGACCCTGGATATTGTTCATTGCTAAGTAAGTCTGGGACTGCTCTTGAACCCTGTTGCCAGCAGCTGGCTCTACCTGCTGTGTTCAGATGCTGTGGGACTATGCCTGTTGGTGAGGATACTGCTTCTGTAAGAAGAATGTCCACATCATCCATTCCTAGGGACCTCCTACTGACCCTGGAAACACTTGGGTCTTGGAGGTGATGTCTATGTTGTATTTGGGCTCTCAAAGCTGACTGCATCAGCAGGATGCCGAGGGGTTTAGAGGGTTAGAACTCTGTTCCTCTACCCTTGCTGGGCAATATTTGCATTGAGTTTTTTGGTCATGCCTTATCCTCCATCTATAGCTCCATGAGCAGTGCTGCAGGGCACCGTGAGGAGCTGCTTGGTTATTGAGCAACCTGGCAGCTCCTTAATTTTTCTCCTGACGTGGTCCCAAGGGAGAGCAGAGCTGCTCTGGTTGCTCCCGTGTCTGCTGACTTGGGAGGGCAGGAGAGGGACCCAGCTCTAAACAGATGCTTGTCCTTGCACTTCAAAGCAGGGAGAAAAGACAAAGGGACCAGGAGCAGATTTGGTGCCCTGGCTTTTGTCCTCTATGTTTCTCTGAGCTTGCTGATGGAGCCAGACCCTGGAGACCATTGCCTGCCAGGCAGCACGTGGGACCTCTCATGTGGGAGCCAGTTACGGCTGAAGATGGATATTGCTGGTGCGTGACAGCTTTTCAGGCAGACCTTTTTTCTTCTGTGTTTTAGTGGGGGAAAAAAAATTGGAATATTTTGAGTGAAACAAGGAAAAGCCTGTTTGGAGACAAATTCCTTTTTTCTGCTGAATGAAATGCAAGCTCCCCAGCTGAACTGTGTGCCCACCCACCAGCCCCACGGGCTCTGCTCAGAGCACATCCTGAGCTGCCTCTGGTAGGAGGGGGGTTTCAAACAGCTCTTAGTCCAGCGAGTTCCTCCTTGAGGTAAAACCCACCAATTTCATCCAGAGCAAGGCTTACCCAACTGTTCTACCCAGGAGAATATATTGTTGTGGTGCTGTCTGGAGGGATCCCAGCCTTGCACAGAATGAGCCACTGAACCTGCAATAGATTTTTAATGTAACAGATGTAAACTCGATTATAGGCTGAATAATTACTGGGTGCTAGAGGGTTCTGCTGGGAGGCACAACCCAGAAACCTGTAAAAATCATATATTTTGGGGTTGTTGCTGCTGATTTTAGGGCAACACCATATCCTTGGCCAGTTGGTACTTAGGGGAAGAGGAGACGTGTCAGTCCAGGAAGCTGTGTGTAGTCCATAGCATCATTAAAGTCATACAAGCACTAGTAAGGATCTGAGTGTTAGGAACCAGTGAAAAGGAAAAAAGGAGAAAACAAAAAAGCCACCAGTAGATCAGACTCATTCTGACACTATAAATGAAAAGCCAAACGAAGTTGAGAGATTCATTCATGCACATCACTCATGCTAAGCCTTAAAATGTTCATGCTGGCCAATGAAAACCTTGGAAGTGACAGCCAGTTTCTCTAGAGTCAGAGCAGGAGATGGGGGAGATGCTTTAGCAAGAGAAATATGATGAGCTGGCCTCTAAGTTAGTGATTTCTATGACTTCATCAGCACATTAAAAATGCAACTGAATGCCATTTGGTGTTAGCTCTGCTCCTAGGATATTAGATGGAGTCAATTCACAGTTCTTCAGTGGATAATACTTTTTGTTTTGAGCAAAGGGTGTTGAAACAGAATGGAAAATTAAAGCAATTTTTCTGACAGCAACGCATAAATGTTGACCATGAAACGGAAAGGCAAAAAAACCCCCACAAAACAAAAAGCAAGTACATATCTACCCGAGTGCATCTGTATTAGGCAGCAGTGATTTCATTACTGCTCTCATTTGAATAAAGGCAGGAGATGATGTGCCCTTTCTGTAATGGAAATGCTCTTCAAGCCCAAGCTAGCCATGGTCATTACAGTCTGAAGAGGATTGCTTAGGAAATAGCTACATGGAGCCAGATGAGTGCCTGGAGCACAGGGCTGCTCATTCCACGGCTGGAAGCATTTTACCCAAGTGTGTGGGGCTGGAGGCAGATGGGTCCTGCTTTCCCATCAATATCCATGTCTGTGGGTGTGGTGTTCTGCTCTGGAGTGTCTTACACCTTCCCCTGCTCATCCAAGAGGTCAGTGGTGTGGTCTGAGCAGGGTGCCCCTTCAGTCCTACTTGCCAGGCTTCCTGGGGGTGTTTTTAAGCCCTTAAAAAGCTCAGGAGAAACTAAAATTGTGAGTAGAGGAAAAGCTGTGCTTGGGATAAGAGGTAGCAGCATTTCTGTGGTCACTGCTTTTGCCCCAGCTCCCTGAGCCCCTGAAGCAGGAGCACCTGAGGTGTTGCTGCTGGAACTCATGTTTCTCTAGTAGGTCTCTGCAAGTTTTTCCACTGCAGAAAAGGGTGGTCAAGGGGTTTCCCATCTCTATCTTCATCCTTCCTCCAGCTCTCTGGCTGCAAAGGAGAATTGAGATATTCTGGACCACAACATGATGAGGTCTCCTATGCTGTCCTGGTGTGTGCTGCCACTGTACCAGCAGGACACCCTACACCAGCACCATCCCACCTTGCTCTCTGGCTCCCTGGGATCTACTCTTTCCCCAAGGGACCTCGGATTTGTGTGCACACATCTCTCCAAGCGGACAGGAGCCTCCTGAGCTCTCTCATGTGCCTTTGCACTCTTTTGCAGCAGCTCAGCCTAGCACTGGGCATGTCTTGCTCCTGGAGATGTGCCCATCTCAGTGTCCAGCCATGTCTCAAGGGTCTCCTGGGACGACATCAGTGCTGGGATCTTGACATCCACCTGCCCTAGCTGTGCATCTGCACTGAACTAGCCAGAGCATGGATGGGTAGCAAGAGCTAATGGAGAGGTTAGGAGGGTCTGGGGCGGGTGGAAGAGAAGCAGAGTGGCCAAGGTTAAGCATGCCGTCTGTCATGGTGCCACTAGATGTCCTTATGAGAAAGGGCTTGGTGCTGCCCACGGCCAGGTAACCAGAGAGACCAAGCTGGGACTGGAGCTAGGGGCACCTCTGCTTCTCTCACCTCCACCCAGGGGTCTGGCTCTTCCAGGGCCACATTAACTATGGATATTGATTCCCGGCTGCGGGTTCAAGCTCCAAGGGAGCAGTGGGGAGGGCAGAGAGAAGCATCCTGGTTGTTGCCTGGGGATGCTTGCTGAGTCAGCCCTCACCCCTCCTCAGGAGGAGAAAAGGCTGTTCTGTGCAGCTCTCAGAGGAGCTGCGTGGGAGGACGAGCCCGTGTGCAGCCCTGTGCGTGGAGGGCTCTCACATGGCTCAGATCTTCTGCACAGAGCTCCTTCAAGCCAGCCCGGAGTGGGAATCTGCTGTCCTCACTGCGCCCAAGTCCCATGTGCTTTGGTGCATAGGATGCACACCACATCTTGGTTGAGCCTTTGCTGTAACAGGCTTTGTGATCCCGGTGCCAGGGAGCCCTCTCCTCTGGTGTGGAGTGGTTGGCCATGCCAAGGGAGACCTGTGCAGGACAGGCCAGCCCGGTGCTCCCTCTCCTGCCCACTCCCTCGGTGCTGGCAGTGTGCTGGGAGAAGGACTGAAAAGCAGAAGGTGAAACTCTGCAGCGAGGAGATTAGAGCTCTTGTGTTTTTCTTTTTTTTTTTTTCTTCTTTTTTTTTTCCTTCAAAGGAATGACTTCGTATTTTTGGAAATAATAGCTGCTCCGAAAATCCTGGTACAAACTCTTCCAGGCTCCAGCCTTGCTTATCACTCACTGTGCTAGGGGCCCTGTTGGGAATGCAGAATTTTAACTCTTGGCTGCCTGTCACAGTTTGAGCACCTGCTCCTCTCACCCCAGCATAGTCCAGTGGCTCAGTTTAATCCTTGGGGTTGAGGGCAGATCTCAGCAGAAAGGTGGGTCAGATGCCTTGGGAAATTGCACTCAAGCCTGGTGCAAACATGCTGGGGATGAAAGCTGGTGGTGTTGGATGCTGAGCATCCCTGTTTCAGCCGTGCTCAAGGTGTGACTGACACGCAGCCTGCAGCCTGGCAACCAGCCGGAGCATCTTGGAGAAAGAAAGTTGCCCAAAATAGGAAGAATGGAAATAAATAATTTCTGTGGTTTGCTTTATGGCTTAACCTTCTCATCCCTGTGCAGATCTCAAGAGGCTTTTGGTGTCTCTTGATAGCCAGGAGTCAGGGGAGGGTGGGGAGAGATGTTAAATTCAAGCTGGTGGAGCACTAATGATGTAAAGGAGGGGAGTTAGCAGCTCACTAATTACATTTGCAGATAAATCCGAACTGGGAGAAGATGCAAACTCCAGTGTGAAGTGAAACACAAAGGAACCCGAGAGACTGGAGCTGCGGGTAGGAAGCGACAAGGCGAACCAGCCCTGATGAAGGCAGCTCCTGTATTGTGGGGAAAATAACCCCGAAGCCAAATTCAATGGGAGTCAAACACCTGGAGAGCAATAGCCTTGGGCAGAAAGCTCTCAGCCTACCAGGCAGGAGCTTGTAGTGGCTGCTATTGTGTGTTGCAGACCCAGAGGAATTGCAGGGCAGGGACAGGAAGAGGCCTCCGGTGCTTGCCTGAATCCCAAGGAGGATGCGGTTCCGAGAACTACATCCCAGAGACCTTGAGAAATGTGATGAGAAGCAACGGGCCGAACAGAGAGGTGGGGACAGGACCTGTCCTGGGCATGGCGGGGGGGTGGGAACTGGGGAAGAAAAAAGAAGAGCTGGAGGGAGTAAGTAGGAGAGGACGGCAGGGGGACAGAGCAGGAGGCTGGAGGAAGGGAGAGGAGAGGAAATGCCTCACAGCAGACATTGTGCCTTGCTATTTTTAGGTAATCTTTGCAGCTGCAGCGTGCTCTGCAGTGGTCATCTGGAGAAGTGGGGTGGGTTTAGGATGCAGCCCTCGGAGCCTGCTCCTGCCATGACTCTGCCAAGGGACAGGGAGGGCAGGAGCCTGGTGTGGAGCAGGGAACCCCAGCATCCAGCCCCCATGTCTGCTCAGCCTCCCCACTTGCTGCTGAGGGACGTGGCCAGGATGTGAGGGACACATCTTGATGGCTTAGGGGGCAGCCTGATTTTGGTATCTCATGCTCTGTCAAAGCCATAACCTCCAGCCCATCACCCTGGCATGGGCTGTGTCAGCTTGGAGAGATGCCACCACCTTCTCTGCTGCCCAGGATGTGGTGCCAGACAGGTGACCCACTCCCAAGCTGTTTTCTAGGCTCATGTGTTTTTCAGATATTAGGCCCACCCTGTAAAAATCCGGTATTTGCTTCCTGCTGAGCTTGTGTCACAAGTGGAATACTCTTTGGAAGTGCCTCTGGGTTGGCTCACCTGAACTTGTCCTCCTGGGACTCTGTCCCTCCTCCTCTGACATGTTGTCTTAACACTGTCCTTCCAAACGGAACAGACGCTTTCTTTGTGTATCATGTTTCTTGGTAAAGAAGCTGGGGAGCACTGGGATGCTCAGCAGCTCTGACCTTGCTGGCATGTGGCACAACACCAGCCATCTCCATTCCCCACTGTGGTCCCATCACACCACGGGTGGATGGACCCTCAGTCTGGGTGTGACAGGGTGATGTGTATGTGTGGAGCTGGAGCACTGGGTCCTGTGCAGTGCTGAAGGAGCAGGATCCCTGTCTCTGTGGGGTACGGAAGGTGTGCTGCCTGTCAGCTCATAACAGCAGAAGCACAAGCCCATGTTTCAGGAGCCCTCAGCTCCCCCTTCTGCTCCTGTAATTGTGAAATGCGCTTGCCAGCAGTCCTCCTGGGATGAAGCTGCAGGGATAGCAAGGGCTTAACGTGCAGTAATGTGCTTGCTGAAACTGCTCCCCTCCCGAGGCTGCACCACCTTCTTTACCCTGCCATTACCTCAGCCCTTGCTCGGCTGGAGTTAGCAGCAATCACAGCTCAAGCCTTGCTGCAGAAATAAATGGGGTCCCAAGGGGCTTCTCATGACAGAGCCCCCCCAGGTCATGAGCTGCCCCAAGCAGACTAGGACAATGGGTGGAAATGTCTGCCATGTCTACATGGCATGCCCCGGGCGCCTGGATGCTGTGGGACAGGGAAATGCTCTACGGGATCCTACCAAAACCAGAGCACCTGGCTGGGCAGAGAGAGGGGTCGGCAGATGTCTTCAGTGAGAGGCTATGAGATTGTGAGCCTGTGTAAGCCAATTTAGAAAGGGATTAGCAGCAATAAGGGCACAGCAAGAAGCAAGTGCAAGCATGGACCAGGCAGATGGGTGGCCCTGGAGAGACTGCAGGTCTGTGGTTTTCTGTCCAGAAACCTCTGGCCTGGGGGAGCCCAAGTTCCCCTTGTTTTGGGGGGGTCTATCAGTACAAAGAGTGATGCTACCTCCAAACATCTGCACACCCAAGTGATGAAGGTGGGTCCCTTTCTACCCCAGAAGCCAGCTTGCTATGCAGGGTTTGCAACCAGCTGCAGCCACCTCTAGATCCTTGGTGATCTCTGGTTGTACACAGAGGCCTCTAGGACCAACCAAGTCCAAGTGGGGTTTCCCTCTCCATCTTATTTGCCCCAGTGCTGGGTCTCTCTACCAGAGAGCTGTGTATTTGAGAATATCTCACCTGGCTTGGAGCATGAAGGACCTCAGGACCTTTGCACTGCTGGGTGCAAGGGTTACATGCACTTTTGGAGAGACTCCACGTGTGAGAGGCTCATGTCTCAGCCAGGACCCCTTCTTTCACCAAGCAGTTCTTTATGTCAGCAAAAATAAGGAGCACCATTTGATTTCCTTTTCCCTTTTGTTTTTTTTTTTTAACCTGCTGGGGATTCAGAGACATACCTTGCATCTGCTGTGCTGGGTTGGAGGAGGTCTCAGCTTTCTTCAGAGCTTATATCAGGAGCTCCAGCACCTACATGAAGCTTTTGGAGGATTTTGTCTTTTGCAGGCACAGTAGCCTGAAGCGAGTGCTGGAGCTGTAAGCTCCCTGTGCTGCTGGTGAACCCCGTTGCAATCTCAAAGCTAGCTGAGCTCTGGTGAACAGCCCATGTCCCGCAGCCAGAATAATTCAAGCTCTGCAGGCTCGGAGCACAGAGCAATTCACAGGCTAACCCACTTGTAGGGCAGAGGATGAAGTGCTACATCCGAATATGAGCACTGAAATTACCAGTGCCACCTCTGTCAATGCCGCTGAATCCCCCTGAAATGAATTTTTGAGAAGAAATGAGCCTGTTATACGATGAGATTTGCTGAACACCATGGATTTGCCTTTCGGAGCGATGTGCAGGGGCAACGTGGGCTGACCTTGCTCCAAGGTCAAACAACATCAGCCTGGGTTCAGCAGCAAGTGCTTCCCAGCCTGCTCCACTTGTAAAACGTGGGCCGAGTCCATTCCTGGGGAAGCAGCACGAGGTTACGGCACGTCCACTTTGCTTTCTGCAGGGCAAAAGCTAATCAGTCCCACCGTGCCTGCAGAAGGCATGGGTGTTAATGCATGCTGGTGGGAAGATGCTGACCCCTGGAAAGGTAGCTGGGATCAGGGCCAGGGTGGCTGCCTGAGTGGAGAAGAGCTGTTTGGTCAGCCTGGAAGCTGGGTGGGAGAAGATAGCTGCCCTTTGCACCCACAGCACAAGACCAAGAGGATCTTCCATGGGGTCACCTCTCCGGCAAAGTCTGTTTCTATCTATCTATCCATTCATCATGGAGAGCAGTTGGTCTCCACCCACTGTCTCCCTTCTGAGCCCCTCTATGGGGGTTTTTCCATTTGCATCCCACCCTTCCCAAGTGGTCTGGCTTTTGGGAAGGCTCAGTAGCTCCAGTGGTGCCTGCAATGGAGCATGCATGCCCTGCATGAGGCTTTGGGGTAGCTCAGAGTCGAGGGGGCATCCCTAAACCCCTTGGGCGGGTTTGCTCCCTCTCTGAAAGAGGCACCGAGCCAGCCCCATCATGGGCTGATAATGTCTATATTGAGGTGGTCAATGGAGAAAAGCTTCCTTCTGTGTTGAGGTAGTCAGTGGAGAAAAGTTTCCTTCTTCTGGAGGCTTTCTTCCCTTGTGAAGAGAATGTGAGATATGAGACCTATCATAGGATCTAGACATTTCATGCCTGCTCTTCCTTAGCTGCTCTTCTGGCTGGTGCCAGTGTCCCCACATGGCTTGTTTCCCAGTTACATTTTCTAGTCATATTTTAAGGAAGCTTGTCAGGCATGACCAGCATTGGTGTCCCACAGTTTTGTGTGTTGGGATGTCCTAGTAGGACCTGGCAGAAGGTGATTTTCTGTACAACATGACAGGTGCACAACTCTCAGTGCATGCTGTGCTCAAGGAGGTGGTGGTTCCCTCTGTGATGGGAACATACTGGTGGTGGGGATACCCAGGGAGACCTTCAAGGCCTGGAGACCCTGGAGATTGGAGGAGGAGCAAGACACAGGTAGCTCCCTGAGGTTTGGTGTAGGAACCCAATGCCTCTGTGTTAGCTGTGAGCAAAGCAGGACAGGAGGACCCACCTCTGAGGACACATTGGCCAAGGGTGAGTAGAAAGCCTTTTTGTTTCCCTGCTGCCAGACTTTGTGACTCTGGGGGCTCTCTGCTTCCAGAGCGAATCCTTCCCCTTGGTATTCAAACAAAACCCAGCGTCTGAGTTTAGAAATCCCTCAGAAGGGGCAAGGGGGCCTGTATGGGATTTGTCTGGGGAGACCCACCGCAAAGCAGCTCTCGGAGCTGTCGTGGTCTCTCGGCACCTGTGCCGGGAGCTAAGAGGCAGGAGCTCAGCAAAGTCTTCAGATCTTGCTGATTCTGGGGAAGGGAGCACACAGTAACAATTTGATTGGGTTCCCCACTGCTGGGAGTGCTCTTAGATGTTATGATTTCTTAATATACTCCCTACGCATGAACACACCAGGTGTTGGAGTTTCATAAATTTGCATCTTCGCAAGAGCTGCTTGATTCCCCAACAGGATCAAAGCCGCTCTCTCCTGGAGAGGCAGCCTGTCTATTCAAAGCATTTCCATGTGACAACTTAAAATGGGCTTGCTGACAGTGCTGTAGATCTGCAGTGGCCACCACCCAGAAATCTGTGCTGCTGTTTGCACCGGGGTTTGAGTGTTCTTCGTAGTTCTGTGCTCCGGGGCTTTCTCCACTACAGGCTACCTACCTGCATGCCTCCAGTGCTCTGGAGAGAGGCAGGAGCACACCAGCGCTTGAAAAGGAAAACTTTTAGCTGGCTCTTTATTCCCAGAACTTTTCACCCCATGCAGACTCTCCAAATCTATTAGAAAAGACATTCTTCTCGGGTGAATAAAAATATCTCGAGGCCTTAATGAGGACATTAAACTCTGTTTCACCTGCTTTGACTGGTGCCATGGGGGTCTCACAGTAGAACAAACATCTTTTGTTCAATTATTGGGGAAAAAAAGAGCCCAGTTCTTTCCCTTGCAGGTTCTATATTGCCTTGTTCTTGAAATTCCCTTCATTGTTAATCACGTCAAGCAGGGATACCTTATTGTTGATGGAGCAGTGTGGCTGGGGCTATCCTTTAAGTCACTGGTGGTACACCATCCTTCTCATGGATACCTAAAAGCAAGCACAGAACTAGAGGATTCCCACCTTTTGGTAATAAACCATTACTATTTCCATGTATGACTTACACAGTTCTGGTGTCCAGGGGCAAGATTTGAGCTACCACAGCTTCCAGCTGCTTCCTCTATACCTTCTACCTACCTCTGTGACTTCTTTCAACACTGACTTCAAGATTCTCAGCAAGTTCTCAAGATGAGTGAGCTCAAAGCAGCACCAATCACTGCTGTAAGGACTGAGGGCATCATCAGGGTAAGTGCACCTAAATGAGAGGGTATGTGTGTGGGTTTCTGCTCTGGTCTTTATTACAAATGGCTGTTGCTCAGCTGTGGCTGGGACTGCTCCATCAGCATCCCTCTCCTTTCAATTGGTCAGAGTGGGATGTGCTCCCTTCCCACGCACCTGTACCTTCCTCTGCCTTTGGTATCACCCTTTGGGTTTGGGCCCCTCACTCCAAGAAGGACATTTTGGGGCTGGAGTGTATGTAGAGAAGGACAATGAAGCTGAGGAAGGGTCTAGAGCACAAGTCTTGTTAGGAGCAGCTGAAGGATCTGGGGTTCCCTTGAGAAGAAGAGGCTCAGGGGAGACCTTCTGGCTCTCAACAACTCCCTGAAAGGAGGTCAGAGCCAGGTGGGGATCGATCTCTTCTCCTAAGGAACGAGTAATAGGACAAGAGGAAACGGCCTTAGGTTGTGCCAGGAGAGGTTTAGGTTGGACATAAGGAACAATTTCTTCCTGGCAAGGGTTGTGAAGGGCTGGCCCAGGCTGCCCAGGGCAGTGGAAGGGTTTCCAAGCTGTGGAGATGTGGTGCTGAGGGACACGGTTTAGTGGTGCCCTGACAGTGCTGGATTAATGATTTGACCTGTAGATTTCAAAGGTCTCTTCCAATTAAAATGATTCTGATTCTATTCTATGATTCCTCTCCCATTGCCTCCTGGTTCACCCTGCAGCTGCTGAGCCTGTGTGCTGGGGCACCCCAAGAGCAGGAGTGAGGGGGAAACCTGCCAATTAACATCTCTTAATTGAAGACCAAGTAACAAATATTTCTCCTCAGGGTAGCTGGAAGTTACGACTGTGATCAGAAGTTAAGGGCAACCACAGTGCAAACATGAGCAGAAGTCTCAACATGCCTCTGTGCTGCCAAGCTGGGGGACCTGGTATTTAGGTAAATCTTCAGTCTCCCAGATGGGCTCAGTTTGAGCAAAAGCAGTGGTGAAGGTACTAGAAAACTGGAGATGAATTCACAGTCTAGTTATATTCACTCAGAACACCTCTGCTTCTCAACTTCTCTTACAGTGATGTTTCTAGGTGGAGGAATAGGTGGTCTTGGCTGACCCGTTCTGGTTCTTCCTTGGATGAAGTAGCTTGCTGGGAACATCAGAGTCCCAATATGCCTGGGAGAGTCACCTTCCAGAGATGCTGCAAACAGCATCTACCAGATGTGATGATGCTGAAGACAAAAACCATCTGGGTGAGTGGAAATCTGTAGAGGCAGAGGCACTTTGCAGAGTCCAAAAACGGCAGGGTCGAGGGCTTTGCTGAGCTGGCTTCCTGACTTAGAGTCAGCTGCTGCTTCCAGAGGACCTCTAAATACTGGTTTGCTTTGGCAAAAATATCTGCAGAGCTGTTACTGACAGCCACTTGGCCAATCTCCTCAGGGACTCCACCCTAGTGGGGATCAGCGTGGCTTTCTCTCCCTGAGCTGTGATGCTCAAGCCCATCTTGCCAAGCTGGTGGTCTGAGGGAGCTCTGCACGGGAGATGTGTGAAAAACTGGCTGAAGAGCAAAAAGCCCTTTGCTGGGGTGGGGGTGGAGCAGAGTGGGACCAAAGCTGCTTGGCAGAGAGGTGTGCTGGCCACTGCTCCCCCCTCCCACGGACTGTCTCCTGAGGAGCTCCTGAAGGATTGATAGCACCGGGTGCCTTTCCAAGCCCAAAGCCCCATCACTCAGAAGACGTTAGACATGGTCTGGCGTGACTCTCTGCTCCCTGGCACTGACCAGGGCAACCTGCTGACTGCAAATCTGCCGGGTCCACAGGCGAATTATCTGCACATCAGCACATTTAAGAGAAATTAATTTCCCTGCAGGAGCAAGGAAGAAAGTCTCTTCCAAATCAGAGTCCAGCTCATGGTGGCTGTTATGAAAGGCAGTGACAACCTCCCCTGTGCCACGAGCAGCATCTCTTCTGGATCTGCAGACAAGCCAGCAGACAGGGAAGTCACAACAAGCAGCAGAAAGACAGACCCTGGTAGATGGCTTTTAAAGTTAGTTACAAGCACTGGAGGCTCTGAGGATGTTTGAGCTTTCCCAGGGAACAGCGATGGGGAGAAGGGGGTCACAGGTGCAGGGATGAGGAGGGAAAGTATTTTTAATAGATCTGATATAATCTAATTAGTGGCATCTGACTGAAGAACAAATGTCTCGCTGCTAAGAAAGAAGAAAAAAATTAACCCCAGACAGCTGCTAGCATTTGTGCTGGCCTAAAATGAAATGTGGGGTTTAGGACAGAGGAAAGAGTAACAGAAAGTGGAGGAAGGTGCATGAACCTAAGTATGAAATGGAATGAAATGTAATGTGGATTTACCAGAAGGAGATGAAGTGAGATAAACTGGCTGTCTCTTGTGGGGAAGATAACTGATTTATTTATTTATTTGTTTGTAAAGCAGAAGGAAAATGCAGCAGATTTCATCTACCTGAATTTCAGCAAAGCTTTCTCGTGCCTCTGGAGAAGATAGGCTCAGTCAGCTGAAAAAGACCCTGGGAAGGTCTGCTGGGCAGTGAGCAGTCCCAGTTCCCCTGCTTCCCAGTTTGACCACCAGTGTGGATTCAGGGCAGCAAAAAGAAATGGAAAAATTAGAGGAATGGATCTGCTGCTGCTGCAGGCAGCTCTGGGAAGGGTAGGACAGCTCTTGGCATGGCAAAGCCCCAGCGATGGAGTGGAGGAGGTAGACAAGGGAAAGACACTTTCCATCAGCATGCTCCTGAGCTTTGCCAGCTTGTTAGGAGCAGGAGCACCTCTCTGGGGCTTCTCCTGCCTCCCCAAGAGGATGCTGATGGGGTGAGAGATGGGATGCAGATAGAAACTAGTTCCTCCTTTTCAAGGAAGCCTGTAGAGACCAGCCATGAAAGCCACCTTCAAGGGGCAAAGAAACTGCCTGGAGAGGAGAGCAGCACCTGCTCCCACCTCCCTGCAGCGAGGCAGGGAACATCACGTAGGAGCCCCAACCCTGCCCACGAGCTGTCCCCCTCCAGTGCCACCCCCAGGCTGGCTCAGCCCCGGGCACTTCTTTGCTCATACTTGCGTCTGAATGCACATTTCTCCAGCTGACTGAGTCAGCTGGGGCTGGACCAGAGCTGGGAAGTGTTTTATGTGTGCAGAAATGGAAAGGAAATGAATGCTGCTTCTCCTCTCGAGTTGGAGATGGGGGAATGATTTGCCAGGGATTTGTAATAGTTGGGGTTTTTTTTTAAAAAAAGAAAAAAAAATCTGCCTGAATAGGCTTTCTGTGGAGAGAAAAGAGAAAGACTCTGAGAGCAGAAAATATGGTTATGTCCTAATAGGATAATTTATTAGTAAGGACAGAAAAATTAGAAAAAAAATAAAAAAAAAGAAAAGAAAACCCAAGATTCCCTGGCAGCTACAAACTGCTCCTGCCATTGTGGGGCCAGGAGCTATGGGAATTCATCCCACACCAGCATCCCTTGTATCTCTGCAGAGCAAATCCTGGGGCAGCACTGGGGAAACCTGGGAACGGTCCTTCTGCAGATACCCTGCTGAACCAGAGCCCGTCTCTGAGATGTACTCTGTAAACATTTATGCAAGCCCACCTGCTCCAGCCCTTCCTGGAGAAGCCCTGGGCTTTTGCCAGGCTGCTGATGGCTCGCTGGGTCTGGGGAGCCAAATCTGCTTCCCGTTGTCACACTCTGGGCGCTGCAGCACAGTTGATTTTTCTCACAGTCTGTTGGAGCTTCAGATCCAGCTGAGTTCAGGGGCAGAAAAAACAAGGTGCTGCAAACCTCTCTCTGGTTTTGGCAAGGATTAGAGGAGTCAAAGTGGGAAGCAGCTGAAGCAGGAGGTGTGGAGCAGGGAGAGGAGCAAGCACTGTGCTGGGGAGAAAGCTCAGTCTGTTGCCTCCCCACCACTGGCAGGACTCTGCAGAGCTTGGTGTGCCCTCAAAATGGGCGTTTCTCATGGCTAGCACCTGTGTCCTGGTTTGGTTTTTCTAGTGGAAACAGGTTGCAGGTTACAACTCAAAGGATGCTTGCGTGAGGTTCAGTGAGCTGCAGCCACGAGAAGATGTCCTGCTGTCCTCCTCCCCCATGAGCTGCCTGGGACACTGCCCTGGCTGTGCTAGAAGGTGCTGCTGACCTGATGAAAAGACAAACCTTTCTCTGTTGCCTGCCCAGCTCTCCTGAGCATGCCAAGCAGAGGCACTGAGGAGGAGCAGGGCTGGAAGGAGCACGAGGTTTCCCTTTCTGGAGCATTGAGCCGTGAGGCTGCTCAGACACCTGCAGCAGGGGTGACTTTCAGCTTTTGTGTCATGGGTCTGGTGAGGGGTTGTAATGAGCCAGCCACAAAGGCAATTAATTGCTAATGAGCAGCCTTGACTGCCCAACAGTGGGGTTGTGGGCAGGAAGCTGAGCAAATGCTCTGCAGGTTGCTGGCCTTGCTGGAATCCCCTTGCTTCCCCCAAGGTATTTCTATAAGAGCTTAGTGAGGACCCTGGCACCAACAGAACAAGTCCTGATGACACAGGACTGTCTGGGAACATGCTCAGCCCTCTTCTGCATCACTGCCTTGCCAGGTCACCATCAGGTCAGTTGAGGCGCTCTGAGGAAGGAGCATCAACCAGTGGGACCAGTAAGTGGCAATGTGGTCTGGGAGCACGAGGAGATGCTCATCTTTCCTGTCCTGCATCCTTGTTGAATAAGCTCCCCGGCTGTGTTTGAGGAGACGCCGTTACTCATCTCCTGGCTAGCAGCAGGATTTCCAGGGACACCGACTCACTCCTGGAGCGGCTGGATCATGGCGAACCCCCAGATGCTCTCACAAAGCCTATCATCCCAAAAGCTCCCTGGTCCCACAGGTGCTATCCCTCTGCCCCAGAGGCAGCCTCGGCAGCTTTATTTCCCTTATAAACACCAGAACTGGCTTTCGCTTGTGACATTTGCCCTGGGCTTTCTGCCTCTCCTCTTGTGAGATCCTCAGTAAACCCTGGCTGGTTTTGAAGAGCTTTTTGCTCAGCTGGAATTTGCTGAGCCTCATCCACCTTCCCAGAAAGGTACGTCCCAGAGTAGAGCTGGTGCGAGTCACGCTTATCATAGAAACCCTGGGGTTCTATGAAAAGGAGCTTTGGGGCTCACCCTTAGTCTGACTCTGTGCAAAAACTTCTCTGGAAGAGGTAATGAACACTCGCGTGGTGTCTTTTCTCCTGGTGCTGTGGGCTTTGGCCGGTCTGCTCAGCATGGTGAGAGCTGCTGTCCTGGCAGATGGTGGGTGAGGAGACGTGTCTGTGTGCAGGTGGAGGAAATCTCTCTGGACAGAGAGGTGGTACCCATGGCCAGGAGAGATGCTGGGTGGGAGCAGAAGCAGAGCTCAGCCTGGCAGGGCACAACCCAGAAATGGTGTCCTCACACAGAAGGACCCTTTTCCCTGCAGCTATGACTGAGCCAGAGAGTAGGTTTGATCTGTTTGCTCTCAGTGCCCCTCTGGACATGAAATCCCTGCAAGGTGGGTGCCTGTTTCTTCTGAGGTTGTCCCACCTCTGCAGAGTGGTCCAGCCTGGTGGAGGATACCTAGGGAGGTCCCCAGAGCCTGCAGGGAGGGCTGGGGTGGGAATCCAATATCCAGGAAAACCCGCATGTTGGCTTTGAGCAGCCCAGGACAGGAGGACACAGGGGGTGAAGGCAAAGGGAAGGTGCTTTTGTTCCCTGCTGCCAGGCCCTGCAAGTTCTGGGGTGTTCTGTCCCAAAACTGATGCATCCCCTTTGACAGGCAGTGGAAACTCAGCTTCTGAGTTTAGAAATCCCCTGGGGATGGCAGATTTCTGCCAATGCTGTGGGGCTGGCTAGGTGTGGAGCAGCTGGTGGGGTGACCCATCCAGGAGGTTACAGAGCAGATCACAGCGTGTGTGCTGGGAGAGCTGCTCTGCTGACAGGCACAGCAGCTCCTCTGAGCTTTTGCGGAGCTGTGAGGTCAGCCCTCTCACTTTCTGGCTGAGAAATCCAGGTTTGCATCCCTCTCTATACTTGTAAGGCTTCGTGGCCCTGGGGGAGGCCAGGGTTAGCTGGAGCACCTGCTTTTTCAAGAAGTTTGTTAGGTTTTTTTCCTGGTCACTTGAGCACGGAGCAGGGTTGTTTTTTCTGAGGAAGCTTTTCTGTCCTACTGCTCTTTAAAAATTAATTGTCCCTCATCAGAGCAGTGCCAGGACAGCATAAGTGGGAAAGCTCATTGTGTGGGTGTTTCCTTTTGACCTGTGTGATGCTAGGAGGAATCCCATGGGCTATGGGAACTTTCTGTAGGGAGCAAATCCTCACCTAGCCCTGGTGGCCTGGATGGAGAAGATGTGGATGCAGGGATGCTGCCAAGGGTGGAGGTGCTTGGCACTCAAGAACTGCCATCTTCTTTCTCCCACATCAAAAGCAAAAATGACCAGTCCCCCCACCTCATTCCTAATGCAGGAAAAACCTCTCCAATATTAATAAGAATCTAATTTTACATTTATTGTTCCATGAATTAATTACATCGCGAGTAGAGTTACCTTTTACACAGCCATTAAACTTCAGGAAGGCCTCTTTATACCACTCCATGGATAATTTAATTAGCATACTAATGTCTTATTAGCTATAAACCCAAAGCTGGTTTAGAATCACTTAAATTAAAACTCAAAAGCCTTCAGCCACCCTATAACCCCTCTGCCTGCGTGGTGGGCAGAAGACAGGAGCGTGCATGGGCAGAGCTTCCTGGGCAGCCCGTGCCTGCAGTTGCCTCCACGGGGCCAAGATCATGGTCGAGGAGCCCCTCAACTCACCTCCTAATTCTCATTTTATTCCTGTTAGCTATCATCAGTATTTGCATTAATTGGGCCAGTCTGGAAGAGCCGTGATAATCCATTATGGATGGACAATTAAAGCTGCAGAGAGGAGCTGGGACAGGAGCATCTGTGGCTCTTTGAGGGGGTCCCACTCCCAGCTCAGGGCTGCCTGGGGGTGCAGAGTTGGTGCCACTTTCTCCATAGGCTTTCGGCAAAGGAAACCCCAGAGCTGATGGCAAGGATGGTTCTCAAAGCATCCACCCAAGGCAAGCAGGAGCAGAGGGCATCTGTCCCACCATGATCCCAGAGTGGCACGTCCCCTCTGCCCCTCACCTCCCCGGAGCATCAACTCTGCAACCTCAATATTGCAGCTGCTCTGAGGTTTGAGCACAGAGCTGGGATTATGTTGTTGTGTTTTACACGATCCAAACATCCCACTCGCACTGGGGTCAGGAGTGGCACTTCTGTACGTTCCTAAACATCACAGTTTATATGTTAAACCCCTTTTAAAATGACCCCTTTCTGCCATTCAATTCATGAGTGTAACTTTTCTTTTTTTTTTTTTTTTTTTCCAGATCTTCTTAGCTAATAAATAGCTTAATTTGGAGGTTTGAAAATTGACTCAGAGGCAGAATTTAACTAAATCGAAGAGCAAGACTACTGCTTGAATGTAATAATCTGAAAATAATTGATTAATTTGCATGATCCTTCGTAATTGCTTCAATTTACACCCAAGAGGCCACTGTCATCAATAGATGAATAAGACATAATTTTTAAAGTCCCAATAATGCATGAAATGGAATTTAGAAGATTCACTCATTCTGAAGCATGGGGCAGGCTCCAGCTCAGCCACACTTCCAGAGCGTTGCGGGGAGAGCGCTCGTTGTCACAGAAATCAGGCCGCAAATTAATTTGCTTGTTAAGAATGTAATTATGTTCATCATCCTCGGGAAAGAAGAGGATCAGATCCTGTCAGGGTGATGCTAACCTTTAGATGGAGAGATCTCCAGGAGATGAGGAACCCGGCTGGCAGCACCGAGAGTCAAAAGTAAAGAGATTAAAATTCTAAAATTTGGCATGGATGCTCTTTAAGGAGTGACAGAGCACAACAGCTACCTTCTGCAAGGTACTTAACCACTTTAATTACCATTAATGAGCTTCCAGCACATGCTCAGCTAGGCTGGGACCTGACGCTACCAAAGGGTCTGTGTGGGTCTGATCTGAGCGTGGGAGGAAGGCAGGAGCCAAGGCAGGTAAATGGCAGGGTTCAGGAAGGCGTTTGGGCCACACAATGGCCCTTCAGAAAATGGAAATCCAACCTTCACGAGGTCAATAAACAGGGGCAGAAAACAGGGTGTGAAAGAAGGGAAGCAGGAAGGCGGCAAGAAAGAGCGAGGACTTGGTAGGAATGGAAACAAACAATAGATAATTCAAGTCTGGCAGGAACAGGAAAGCCTGTGAAGGAGCGAGACAGGTCTGCTGGCTCCCCAGGAGTTAAAGGGAACAATTAAGGAAGATGAGGACACAGCTGAGAAGTGAAATGATTTCATTTCATAAGTTCGCACCTCAGGGGATGTTGGGAGAAATCTGCTCTTGACTTGCTCTTTTCTGGTAATAAAGGTGAGTTGCTATTAAGGATTAAGGTATCAAATGAAGAGGCGCTGGTGCAAATAGGTAATTTAAAAAATATTAAGTCACTGGGTCTAGACGGGACATTCAGGGTTTTTGAAGAAACCTAATAATACAGTGGCTGAGCTGCTGGGTGAGCTGAAACAGCACTCATCTCGCTGCCAAAGCGAGCACAGGCTCAGGGGGCTGGGGAGCAGCAGCACCAGTCACTGTGCCTCTGTTTTGTGAAGAAACACTGAGAAATCCAGACACTGCTGCTTGGTGAGCATTGTCGGCACCAGAGACACTTCACCAGGGTGAAGTGGTCAGTGTGTGCATCCATCCATCCTTGTGATGCTGAGGGTACGTGGGCATGGGGTTCCATCTCAGGTTGCTCTTCTCTATCTCCTTTCACCCTCTCTCTGTCCCTTTCCGTTTGCAGGATCACAGAGCTCAGGCAGCAGCAGCTTAGGAGACATCTCGGTCTTGCACCTTCTGCCTGGCACTCCTTTAGAAATTTCCCCAGAGGAGAAGGGAGACGAGCTAAAGTGGAAAAACAGAAAATGTAGTGAGGCAGAAAAATTATTCAGATGTAAGGCTGCCTGCTCAACCCTTTGTGTGCGTATATTATCTCACAGAACACGGCACGATTCAATTCTCCTCAGGTTTGCTTCCTAAAAGAGAGCTTGCTGTGCCTTTCCTTGCACCCTAAGAGAGGTGTCTAAGGGAGGTGGGATGGGGGCAGGCCAGGTGACACCCAGAGGTCTCTCCTAGCCTGAATTACCCCACGGCCATAGGAATCTTCCTGCAAGGCTGTTGAGGAAGCCCAGATGCCCAGACACACGAGATGATTACAAACATATTCCAGATGCTTGCTTTCCCCAGGACCATTGTCTCTTTCCACCTTGTGACATTTCGTCATGGTGGTGCCACCATCCTAACCCTGAATCCAGGGCTATAGGTGTTTAAGGAGTTAGAAGACAGTTTATTTAGTGATAAGCCATCTCTAAACAACTTATTTTAGAGGTCCTGCACATTTTCCTGGAGCATTTGATGCCAGAGAGAGTTTTCTGGCTCAGAGGGACCCCTCAGTTGATGCAGCCCAGTGGTTCCTCTACTCTGGTTTAGACAATGAATTCCATGAGACACAACCAGAGTGGAACTCTCCACTCACACATGAAACCTTGATATAAAATCACAGCACCGAAAAAAAGGGATATTTTATAAACCCTGGGCCTCCCTTCCCCCTCAACTGTACTTTGCACTAGTGTGGCATTTAATGTTGAGTTTTACAGCCTGAGGGCACCACAGTTATCTCCAGCAACGTGCTAAGGTATGGAAATGCAAACACGGAGCTTGGGAAATCCTGCCCATGATTTGTGGCGGTGATACGCCACGGAGGCATCATCGGGGCTGGAGCACTACGGTGACTTTTTAAAACCCACGTTCAGCTACACTGGTATTTAGAGGCATGATAAATTTGCCTTATGCTTTTCTCCTTGCGAAGGCAGGGAAGGGATATGGCGCTTGGGAGTCATAAAAGTCTCTTTGCTGCAAGGACTCTTGCCTTAGGTCTGCTGCCTGTCCTGGACCCGAGGAGACAAGCTAGCTTGCTGCTGCACCTGCCTCCATTTCCTTCAGTGCTGCAGCCATGAGGCATATAAAGATTACAAATAAAGAGGAAAACAAGCAGTGTGTGTGGCTGTATGCAGAGTCAGTGCTAGCAAAAGCCCGTCTTTGATAAAAATTCATCCGAGGTGATTCCAAGATCTCTCACAGCATTGAAATGCCTCTAGGTATTTTTTTCCGTACCTGTGTTTTTCTTGTTAAATGTGTAGTTTATAATATTTCTGTCTTAGTGCTTTACTGGGGACCATAAATACCTGACGAAAAGCACTTTCAGACTACCCGGGATGCTCTGAAAAGCACAAGAGCAGTAAGAGTCCAGAGGAACATCTGCATCCTGACAGGCTGTGAGTTTATCTGGGCAGAGCTGAATTCGTGTAGCGCTTCCAGTTTAATTTCCACATTTTTCCAAAGAAGAAGAAAAACGTCTTATGTTTCCTGGGTGACTGGAGAAAGGTTTTACTGTGCCAGGCATCTCTAATCTCCCCGTGCAAGACTTCCTTAGTGGCAGACAGAGAGCAGCAGTCTGACGAGACACGGGATAAGGTCTGGAAATGATGCTTTATAGAGGCATGGGCTTTCATCACGTTCTGATGAAAATACCAGCTCACCTTTGATAGAAATCACATGAGCCATGATCACAAAAGCAATTGATGGGCTTGGGGTCTCAGTGAGCACAGCTACAAATAAGCAACATCCTCAAATCCCTCTCCACTTCCAGAGAGCCGCAGATCCCTGCCCTTCCCTCCTGGAGCTGTCCCAGTTGCTCTGTGCTGATGCCTTTCACGGGGGGCTTGGTTAGCAGGAGGTTGGAGGGGAGCCTTGAAAGGCACAGGGCTGTGAGCTGGAGCCATCAGCAGCTCAGAGGGCACTGTTGCTGTGACGGGAGCTGGGTGCCAAGGAGGAAGGAGCAGGTGGTGGGAGCAGTGATGCAGAGTGAGGTGCTGCAGATCTCCAGCAATCAGCACCCACCTGGCACCAGCATAAACTGATGGAGCTCAAGACCTGCCTGTCAATACATGCAAACGGTGGAGAGAGGGATGACATCCAGCGTGTGGCTGCCTCGAGGAATTCAAATTGGATTGCCAAACTTTTCACCCTTACAGGAGTCTACCAGCTCACAGCTGCCCCCTCTGCAGCAGGAAGCTGCATCCATTTAGAGCCAAACGAAGAGTGGAAGGGGAAAAAAAAATGAAAAAAATCATGAATATTAATTTGAATTCAACTGAATTTCAATTAGGCTGCGTTCAGTCTCCACAAATATTTGAGCAGTGCTACTGCAAATACGGCGGAAAAGCAAATCTGTAACTTTAATACACAAATATTCACAAAAGATAAATTCTCAACTGCGTGCTCACACTTCATGTCAGCTTGACTTGAGTTCTGCAGGCGTCTGCTATTGTTGCCGTGCCCTGGGTGGGGTGTAAGGAGCCAGCAGATGAAATAAATATACCAATTAATGCAGCTGATAAGTGTAGGTGAGAGCATTAAATCACAGTATGAGTTGTGGTATGTACAAGTCAGGCTGGTGAGTGGAGCTCCTGATGTGGTGAGAGGCTCCATCTTTCCTGATCTTGGAATGGGCTGGATCCAACAGTGGAAAGGGGCTGTAAGGGCTGTGGAGGAGCTGGAAGTGAGAAACACACAAGAACATCAGGTCACTGAGACTGAGAAATACCCAACTTGCTGTATGTCCCCCCACCGAGCATCTCAGTGTCATTGATTTCAGGCCATGTAGCATCAAGATAGGGAGGTCCAGGTGATTTTTCTCTGTGCTTGCACAGTGGCTGAATATCTCCATGGCAAATAGCCTCCGTGAAACCAAAAGTGGGCTTAGTACTGTCCACCAGAGGAAGGTCTACTCAACTTTGTGAGGAGCAGAGTTAGAACAGAACCAAGGGATGGGGAAATCCCACCCCCTAAGCACCAGGAGCATTCCCAGGTGAAGGGTGTTTCACTAATGGGAACCTCACCCTTGTCACAGGTGGGTTTGGAGGCCTCACACTGTGCAGGTGTTGACCATTTGGAGGGATTTCAGAAGAAAAGGGAGGAAAGGAGCAGGCCTAGAGCTGTGGTTTGCAAAAGCTTTTGTGGTGGAGAGGTGGGAACAGGGAAGAGCCACCTAGGAGCTGCATATGTGAATGCCATGGTGGCTAGGGGGACTCATCAGCCATACAAAGTGAAGAACAACAGTATGAAGGATGGATATGAAACTGAGGAAGGGAAGAAGAAGAGGAAGTGACTACCCACCAGCAACACTGATTTGTTTGGCACCATGGGCTGCCACAGCCAAGCAGGAGGTAAGCAAACAATAAATCTGCTGTAAAAGGGATTGTGTGACTCTCGGATGCTCCCCTAATTCAGTGCTTTCCCTGCCACTGGTTGCACTCAGTTGATGTACAAAGCTTGAAGCATCCCAGGATTGGGGCAGTAGGATTTACCTGCCAGCTGGGAAGACCCCTTCCTTGGGGATCTGACCATGGCACTCCCTCCAGAGAGGGGAGTAGGTTTTCCCTGACTTTACTGGTCTGTTCAGTCTATTTTTAGGGAAGACTGGAGAGAAATGGTCACTTCACAGCACGGTGGTTCATTTTGTCCTAGGGTTGGCATTTCAAATGCGTCAGCCAAGCTGCACCCTACGTTTCCGTGTCTTTTCATTAGCTGTAAAAGGAGACCAGTGAGTAGCTCAAGTGCGAACTCCTCTAATGTAAAAATTTCCCCTTTAGAAATCCCCTTCTGTGTCCTTCACCTTCCTCTTTTTCCTGTGAATAACTGCTTTTTCTGTAGGCTGGCCAAGGCTTTCGGGTGAGTGATATTCAAACAACAGGCAGCTGCCCCGCTGCTCCCGGTTGAGTCCCATTGTGAAGCGGGTGAACTGATTGATTGTTTGGTTTCTTGAGAACCTGATGTTGTTGCTGCCTTTTGACTGGGTGGCTGAAACGTTTAAGCAGGGGGAAGGAACAATAAGAACAGAAAAATAAAGAGGGGAGAATTGTGAGAAATTAAGTCTCTACAACGAATGATTAATAGTGCATTTCCTGAGACAAACAATGGCCATGGGTGCTGGGATCTGTGGAGAGCTGGGGGATGGTGATGCTTTTATTGACTCCTTAGATAAAATAAATAATGGGGATGGGGGATCCCTTTCATGGCATGTTGAACGTGGGGCCCTGACACACAAGTGCAGTCTGGGAGACCTAGTGAGGAGTCTCAAGAGGCCCATTAGAAGCCCAAGCTTAACAGAAGTGGCCTTTATATGGTAACTGGGTGCGTGAAAAAGTGATGTTTTTGTGCAAAGGGCTTCACACTTCCCAGAGCTGGAGGACAACGCGTTGTCCTGGTCCTGCACTCTCTGCCTATGAACAGCACATATTCTTGCATCCTCCTCCCTCTTCTTCTTCCTCTCCTTTTTTAACAGTGGTTGGGTTGGATTCTGTTGTTTCTGTCACACATTCTGAAGCTGCCCGTGGAATTCATTTCCATTCCCCCTGTAGACTCCAAAAAAATCTGCAATAAGTCAAAGAAATTAAATTTTAAGCTCACTATTGAAGGATAATGAATCTGAAATATGTGATCTTTTGTAAAATTATATTCTTTCAAATGCTTAGATTCGGGGAACGCTATCTCATAAGGGAAGTACACAAAAAACTGCAATCAAAATGACCTATACAAAACATAAAGAAGAGTTAATAGGATTGCTCTGAATTCTAAAGGGGGTGGTGCAGAACAGCATAAGTGGGCCTTGCAGTGGGGCATTTATAATCTCCAATTCCATTAACAAATTTTAATATAGTCTTTGAGGGTAGAAAGTGGTCGTTAATAAAACTTTAAATTAAAGCATGCTAGCTGTCGGATTAGATCATTAAAATTGCAGGGTGCTGGCGGCTGACTGGCTCTGCAGGAGAGACAGCCAAGCTAAACCCACATTGTCGGGGCCATGAAATCATTCCAAAGCAAACAGGAAAAAGGAATAAAACAATTTTATATGTGTGAATTATGATTCCATATCATGTTTAATGAAGAGAAAAATGTAATCGTATTTCATCAGCTCTCAGTGTAATTAGTGCTTCTGAACGTCGGGGACTAGACATGGAGGGAGAAGTGAGTGTGTCAGTAGCAGATGGACAGCAGGACAAGTGCTGCCTTTAGGTTGGTGAAGATCTTGACCATAGGTCAGGGCAAGGGGTGTACTTTTTTCCTGCAGGACAAGGATAAGACTAGGTCTGAAATCTTCTTGAGAAGACACATCTCTTCTTTCCTTAGCAGAAAGGCAGTTTTGGTTGTTGATGGGGATCTGGGCGGCTGCAGGAGGAACGTGCTTCTCTTGGCAATGCTTCCTCAGAAAATTTAGGAATGGTCTTGTAAGTGGGTCCTGGAAAACAGAACTGAGAGCTGAGGGTGCAATATTATTCAAGGCAAATGTGTTTGAGGACACATATATATCTATAGGAAAGCTTTTGCTCTTATTTATATTTTGCTTCTCGTGCAAGGCTAAAGAGAATTGGGCTGGTTCTGCTATGCCTGACACTGGGGAAAAAAAACCCAAACCCAACAGTTTCCCCTCCAAAAGATGTGACTAAAGGTATCGATGGTGCCTGAGAGCACCAGGGTTCCTGGCTGGCTGGTGTTCCTTGTCATCTCATTCCTAAAGGCTGTTTCTCTAGGTGAGAGTGCACTGATAATTGAGATGTGTCTTATTAATTAGCGTCACTGCTTGTGGGAGATGCTGGTTTTCATCTCCTGGAACTGGCGCAGGGAGTGGACAAGCAGCTGGGGACAGGTGACAACCAGTGATGTTCTGAGGGATGGAGCTGTGGAATTCCTCCAGGTTCATGCAAGCCAAGAGCCAAGGAAAAGCATGTTCAGGTTCACAGCTGGCAAACAGCAAACCCATTCCTTGGCCGTGGCTCCCAGCTCGTCATGTGAATTGCTTGCGAACACATTTGCCTTTCCATGAATTATTCATTCTCTTAAATGATTGGGCAGATGATTTATGCGAGCGTTTCTTGGCCTATTGGGAGATCTTTGCTTGTACAAACAGCCATGCTGGAGGTGTCCGATTGGTGCACGTCGCAGGCTTACATGAGCAGTTGTGACATTTTCCCTTCCTTCAAGCTTTTAAGTAAACAAAGTGTGCTCGTAGGAAAGTCTAACCGGTGTCAGTGTGAATCTGGGCACGTATGAAAAATGAATACTTCTATTTAGTCCATGCAAAACATTCTTTTGATGTCAAGCCTCACTGGTGAGAGTTTTCTTCACGCAAAATCTTCTTTCTTCTTGAAATAGACTTTTAGACAGAATGTGAGTTTTGGTTATTTCCCTCTGACGAGTTATTTCTAATTGTGTCTCTCTGGGAAAAAAAAAAAAAGAAAGAAGAAAGGAAGGAATTCAACACTGCGTACAGGAGAGCCAAACAGGAGGGAGCTGAGGGCTACCTCGGCATCCTGAAGAGAAAGGAGCACTTTGGAATCCAGCGCTGAGCAGAACTGGCAGAGGTCCCTCCAGAGATGGGGCAGCAAAGGTGGCCTCTCATTGTGCATCCTTTCAGCCCTCGCTTTCATCCATCCCTCTGAGTTTTTGTCTAGCTCCTGTAGCACGTTCGTGTTTGAATAATTCTGGTCTTTATGAAAAATATATTTTCTTTATTCTCTTTGCTCTGCATGAGGGAGAAAAGCAAAGATTTCCTTTGCTGTGCTCTTCAGCTGCATTCTCCCGCATTGTATTAGCAATCTGCTTTGAGTTCAAACCCACAGCGTTTCTGCTGGGGACAGATGGGCTCTGGCTCTGCTTTGGGTGGCAAATACAGAAGAGCTGCACTCTCTGAGCCTGACAACCCCTTGTTCTAGGCACAGTGAACAGCAAGTGGGTTCTGCTGTGGCTTAACCTTGGACACCCATCAAAGGGCCCTGGGTTGATCACTATGAGGACAGCAAAATGACCATCGGAGACAGACCAAATATCTGCAGAGCCTGAAACAGTCACCAGCAGCACATGCTACAGCAGAGTGTGAAACCAGCCCAGCCCCAGTGCTTCTGGCACAGTGGCATCTGGCAGCTCATGGAGCATCGTGAGCTGGTGGTTGGAGCCAGGCTGCTGTGTCTATGCCACTGACAGACTTGCCTGCCTTGAACGTACCACATGTCTTTTGATATGCATGAATCCATGTGTGCAAAGTGCTTCCAAGTCATCATCTTAAATCTGCTTCCTGAAACTTTCATTTATTACTGCAATACCAGAGAGAAAAAGTCACCAACTCCTATTTATTTTCTCCAAAAGACTTGGGGTAGACTTCCATGGTCTGTCCAAGCTGACTAACCTTGGTCTGTGTAGTCTCTCAGCATCAGGAACATCACTGGATCAGTCTCTTTTCTATTTTGAGGGGAGGGGGGTGTTGGGTTTTTTGTTTGTTTGTTTTCCTTTATGAGATTCAGGATCAGGCATACACTCAGTATTCAAACTAAAGATGGACCCTGGATTTCCATGCTAGTTATGATGACGATTTCTGTACTGTTACCTCTCAAGCAATGCCCAACCTCCTCCTTGCTTTTTGACCAGGCACAGCTCTGAGCAGCTTTCCCAGGGAGCCTTCCACAGTGCTCTGTGAATTATTTGACGAGCAGCAGCAGCTAATTCAGAGCTAATTGTTGTCTATTTAAACTTGGTTGCCATTCTGGCAGTTTTTTTCACCTTCACTGACATTACCTTACACTTATTTACATTGAATTTCATCTTCTGTTTTATTGTCAGTAACTCAGCCTGAGAACATCCTCCAGAGCTTTTCACTGTCAGTGTTAGATTTCATGATCCTGAATAATTTTGTCGCGTAGGCAAACACTGTCACTTCATTATTCACCACTTTTCCAGATCATTGATGGAGATTGCACAGCACAGACCCCAGGACAGGCCTCCGAGGGGCTGGTGGCTGCTCTTTGGCCAACAGGAACACTGATCAGTTATCAGAAATGTTTTAAACTGCTTATAAATCCATGGAGGGGCTTCCTCTCACATCCCATAACATCATAGTGTCTCCAAGTGCCTTTTGTGAGAGACTTTCAATGTAACTTTTGGAAAATGCAATTTAACTACGGCAGCCAGCTAATCCTTGCCTGGACCTGTGTTGACACCTTCAAAGAAATCTATTTATGAGATTCATGAGATATGACTTCCCCTGGAGAAGCCATGTTGACTTCTTCCACAATATATCTAGATCTATCCCCAGCTCCTGTTAATTCTGTTGTATATTAGAGTTTCTTCCCATTTGCCTGTCACAGAAAGCACTTACTTGTCTCCGAGTTCCTTATGCCCTTTTTAAAGAAAAATGATGTCGTATTTTCTGCCTCCCGCACCGCTTTGCGCCATGTCGGAGGAGAGTGGGGGAAAGCTGGGGTGATATTTTATCTGGTGACCTCCTAAGGCAGGAGAGCTACCTCAGCAGCCCCTCAATCAGGCTATGCAAGTGAATCAGTGCAATTTGCCAAACCCCAGGTTGGCACCTGCATAGACACAGATTTACACCTTTACATTTGTCTCAGCAGGTCAAGATGCAGCAAGGAGGAGGACAGGGTGTGCTCTGAACATCTTAAAGGGACTGTTCCACATCTGTGCTTGGCAACAGATGTGAGGGAAATGAATTGACATGTGCATTGGCACCATCTGTCTCCAACTTGACCGTTCGCCCTGGTCAAGACAAGTCTATAGCTGAGATACCAAGCACGTGGTCATGTGAAAGGCCTCACCACTTAACAAAGAGGATTTATGAAGAACTGTGCCCAAGAAGCTGCAGGAGGTCCTCCGAGGTTTCTTCTTTTACCCAGAACATGCCACCATGGTGTTTATTATCGGCACCCTAACATGTCTTCCCCATCTCCCCAGTAGGGTAGCATAAGGATGATTGTGATGATTGGACCCTTCTATTCTGAGGTCCTCTCTTTAGTAGCTGCCATAACTCTGGTAGTCTCCCTTGTGATAGGATAATGTCCTCTCTCCTTCAGCAGCTCTTGTTCAGTGTCAGAGACCTTTAGTCTAAGATGTAGTGCTCTGGACTTCTGGCCTAGCTAATGGGAAGGTTGCACAGATGCTTATTAGACTTTAGGCTACTCAGTGTCTCCAGGCATGCTGCAGAAGATCGTTCCTCAAGCACATTGCATTCATCCTGGGCTGGCTTCTAATACATCCTGTGCACAACCTGGAACACTCATTTGAGTAAGACTTGGAAGGTTTTGGTACAAGAGAAATGAGAACTGGCCTGCTCCTTGCAACCTGTCTCTGCATTTGTCCTGAGGTTCTGGAGTGGACATACCATGCTGCAGAAGACCTTGATCATCCCTTCTTTGAAGCAGGAAGACTGGGGCTGTCTGGCCTCAGGAGCTGCCCTGGTGAAGGCAGCACTGGTGTGATCTTGGCAGAAGGGGGGCACCTTCTTCACAGATCCCTGCCACATCTACCCCAGGTTTGACAGCTGCAGCGCCAGCTCCCTGGCTCCAGCCATAGTGAACATCTCCATCACTCTTTACCCACCATAAACTCACTTTCAGATCATCCTTACAAGACTTTTCAACTTTTTCAGCCGCTTCCGTCTGTGTTGGTTGCTGTACTCTTCACATAATCCCTACCAGCAAAACCGATGCTCTCAGCTGAGCTGACCCATTAGCAGATAAAGGTTAATTACTTGTGGTTTCTTTTCCAAAGCCACCAATCTCTAAGTAATGTTGAACTAAAGTGTACATCAGTAGTGACTGATGGTGCTCGCTTGCAGCCCCACCTCCCTGCTCTCACCCCAGTCCTGCTTTCCCTCTGCTGCCTGTTCCAAGCTCCTGCTCTTTTCCTTTTTGTCAAGCTCTAGGGGAACCCAGGTTTTCCTTTCTCCATGGTTTTTAGGCTTGCATATCTTCCTTGGAGTCACCTCCTCTTCTTTGTGGTGGCCACAAGGCCCATCTGCAGCTTCCTATAGGTACCCACTCATCACCCAGGCATTGCTGGGTAACCAGGCAGAAGACACAATCCCTTGGATGCCAAAACAACCTCCTGATCCAGCAAGAGGGTCCTCAAACCAGGCAGATACTCAGAGAGCCATGGCCAAACCACATCTGGGAAGAGAAGAAGCTGTTATTTTAGTGTCTTAGGGAAAATCAGGCTGGGATAAAAAATGAGGCTGGTGCTTTAAGTGCTATTTTTTTCCTGGCACTGTTTTATTTCACTGTATCTGTATTGAGGTTTCTGCCCCCACACAGAGCACCTCAGCCATGAGAATAAAGGTTTGCCAGCAGCAGGCTCATCTTGTGACAAAGCCCAGCGTGGTCTTCAGCCCGGATGAGAGGCTGCTGGGGGTTTGTGAGTGGTTGTCATTGTTGGGTTTGTAATCCTGGGTCATTGCAAGTAGTTTCTAAATTGATTTGTCCCCATGTGAGCATCATTGTCTGACTCAGAAGAGCCTCATTCTCCTCTGTGCCTCTTATGCAAGCCTAACTCTCCACCCTGAAGAAGCCGAATGGTGTATCATAGAATCATTTAGGTTGGAAGGGACCTCTAGGATCATCAAGTCCAATGCTTGTAATCTCTGCCAAGCCTCTTTTTCCTCTGGGTTACAGTTTAGGATCTGTTTTGAGAAGCAGAGATTGCTCGTATATCAAGGGGAAAAAAGTTGCCTGCCTGTAGCGTGCCCATCTCGGCTGTGCCTGACTCCTGCACTGCTCTGATTTTAACTGCTCCATTAATAAATCAGCGAGAGCAGCCCTGCTGGGGAGGAATGCTGAGCAGCCCCGATATGTGGCTTCTGGGCCTAAGCACCCAGCCCACCTGGGAAATGCTGCATTTTCCCTTTTCTCAGCAGCTGCTGAAGACATTGAGCTGGCAGGACCGGCCACAAACCCAGCCCCGCTCCAGCTCTCCACTGGCTCAGGCTTCCAGGGCTCCAAGTTATTACAACTCCCGAGGCAGACTCTGAATGTAAAACAGATGCCACGGCTCCTCCTTGGAATAAAATAGATAAAAAATCAATGCGTTTGAAAGAGAAATAAAAAATAATGGCTGGCAGCACTAATATTCCTCCATGCGAGGCCGTGCTGAGCTTCTCATGGCAACCTTGATTAAGAAAAACATCTTATTTTAGAGGGAGATGGAAGATCTAGCAAATACATCTAAAAAGGTGACCTCTGGGTGATAAGCATAATTATTGATGCTCCCGCTGAGCTTTATGTATGTGACTTAAAGCAGGAAAATAAGGACCTGGCATGGGATCATAAATTCAAATCTAATCCGAGAGGTACCAAAGCTCCTTGGAGGTGGGCAGAAGGTGTGAATCTGCGTTAGCTTGGGTGTCACGCTGCCTGAGCTCCTCTCTTGAAAGACCTACTCGGTGAGTTTTTCCCATTGATTTTAGCAGGAACAAGATCAATTGTCTCTTTGGGTTCCTGTGTGGGAATGAGATTATGTTGAATATTAATTTGCCTTGCAATGGGCCCTGACTGTAATTTTCTATCAGCAAAGGAGAATTCATGTATTTCCATAAATTCAGATACTTCCATCTATTCATTCCACATATTCATAGACATTATCTCAATTCCCAGCTCTAGTTCAAACAAAAGTTAGTTCCTTTTACAAATAAATTATTTTTCGCTGTTGATGATATTTCTAATTTTTGCAGGCAAATTTATACATTTGAACAAAGGAGACAAAAAGTATCTTTGATGTAGCAAAGCCTTTCTGAGAGCCGTACATAAAATGAAAGAGAAAAGATAGTCTGGAAAATTTAAGGAACGGATGGGAATGCTTCCAAGTTACCTTGTTCTTAATTGAAGTTCTCAGAAATGTTCTTTTCTTGTTTTCTATATTGCAGCTGTTCCTTGAAGTACATATGAATGCTTCTTGAAACTTGCATTTCATCTTTGGCTGCATATATTTTTTCTCTTCACTCGTAGAAATGGAAGGGCTCTCTATGGAATTTCTTATTCTCTAGCATCTTTTCACCTTGGTCCCTAATTTTGAGTGGATGTTGCTGGGGGATATGACAGCACCATCCGTATTGTTCAGGGCAGGATTTTTCCCAGTTTCTTCTTTTTTCTGCTGAAAATCCCCTTTGTGTGGTAGTGATTTCTGTTAGAGGGTGACAACCTCGGTACAAGTCTGCCTCGCCTCACTGCTCTCAAATTATCCCACATGAGGATTTCCTTGGACATCTTCACCTCAGCAGAGCTATCATCCGGTAAAAAAGAAATTTGGCTATTTTGCCCAGGATTTCTGGATGCTCCACAACTTGGAGGGGGCAGCAGCTCCCAATGGTGAGTCTTGCTGCAAGGTACTTCTACCTACCCAGCTATGGGCACAGGACACCACCTTATCTGACATAGAAAAAGTCACTCTGGTTGAAATATACTCTTTAAAACTCTTCCCTAAGTCTCTCAGCACTTCCAGCAGTGTCTGGGCACCTTGCTCCTCGCTGGAACATCTTCCTGTAGCATCCCTGGCTCCTGGTTTCCCTCCCAGATCTGCTCCTCCCCAGCAGCATCCGAGTCAGCAGGAGTCCTGCTTCAAGCCATGTTGCAATTTATTAATGACAACCATGCTTCCAGCATGCACCCATATCATCCCTGTCTTCAATTATTGCCTACATTTGATTTTTTTAAATTAAACTGCTTGAATCAGGGATGTGTCCAACCTGAATGGAGCCACTCGTTCTGCCTGGAATCACAGTTGCAGAAGCAATAATACTAATGACAATGTTGTCATGGGTGGGATATTAAAATCCACGAGTGCCACAGCTCCCGGAGGAACCTTAAAAGGCCCTATAATTAAGTCACAACAGACTATGGCCCTGTTGAGAGGAGAGATGCTGGAAGAAAAGGCACAGACAGTGTGAGTTCAGTTCGGGCACTCAAGGAGCCAAGGTTTCCAAAACTTCTACACAAGATGCAATAGCAGGAGGTGACTTGGAGTTTCTGAAGGCTTATAGTGAAAAATAACAGGCAAAGCAGCTGTGTGAGCTAATGGGGGTGTGGCACAAAAATAGAACCTCCTGCAAAAATACCTCACAGAAAACTGTAACGGGGAGGGGTGTGAAATCAATGACAGCTTAAAGTCATTGGTACTTTATTCCAGGGGAAGGGAGGAGTGGAAGGGGAATGAAAGGAATAGTGGAAGGAAAGGGGGAAAAAAAAATTGAGTGACTAGGAAGAGACAAAGTTCTTTAAAAAAAGCATTCTTCACCAGCAGTATACAAATGAACGTGTGAAAAATTAAATTTGTATAAAGGAGAGGTGTGAGTAGCAGGGAATAGAATTAGCAGTTATTTATGGCCATGCTGGTAATTCCCCAGGGAAAGATACGTGCAATGGAGAAGAATAAAACACCGGGGAAAGTCAAGTGTGGGTATTAAAATGTATCTAGAGAAAGAAACACGATTTTGGCAACTCTAGTAAGTTAGTGTGACCTTAGCCACTAGTAAAATAACAGCACAGATAGAAAAAAAAACCAAACCTGTATCTCCACACAGCTAAGAGATAATGGAGCAAGAAGCAATAAACAATATACCATAAAAAGAAAAATCACTGCAGAGTGACTGCCTTTGAAGATTACAATTAAAATAGACGATTTGATCAAAATATGCCTAATACTTCTACACAAGACTGATGTTATTTACAGGCAGCCCTCCCGAGTTCAGGGTAACTTTCTGCAGCTGGCAAGATGTTTGCATCTCTAAATGTTTGTGGGATCAGAATTACTTGTGGGTGATGGGAAGGCAGCTCCCGGGATGTGGAAGTTCTGGAGTTTGTGGGGCTGTGGTGGGCTCTGCCAGTCGGGGGGGAGAAAATCTCACCTATTTAGATTCCCTGAGAGATGCTCAAAAGAGGAGAAAAAAATTACAACCATCTGTGTGCATCTAAATAGTGTCGACAGGGGAAGGGGGGAGATGGTTTTGTATGGCACCGGGAGGTGGAATTTACACTACTGTGATTGGAAGCGTAAAACCCCCTCTATATCATGAGGGAAAGGTACATTTGAGAGAGTATCCAAAGCTTCCCCCAGCATCTGCACAGGGCCAGGCTGGTGCTGCAGCCTGGAGACACTGGAAACTCGGTTAAACAAATCATTAGAAACCATTGAGCGGGATTCATTAGGAAATATGGAGTGGGACACGGTCTTATTCCTGCAAAGTGAATGGCTGGGAGAATCTAATTAGTTATTTCAATCAGGCTCCCCGGAGTCACTCGTGTCTGGATTTGCCTTTCTGACTCTGCAACCAGTTTGTGCCCTGGTTTGGGGTTGATTGGGTGAGCTTGGTGGGCACCCAGTGATGGAGAGAGCCCTGGGGAGCTGCGGCAGCACCCAGCACATGGAGGGTGAGGGCAGCAGTGCCATCAAGCCTTAGCCAGAAAGAGTGATGAGGAAAGAGAAGAAAATGAAGATGAGAGTGGGGAAGAGGTTTTTGATGGAATAAAGGGTACCTAGATGCAGATACCTACATCTTCTCCAGCCTAACACCCTGTGTGCACCCACTTTTCCAGCATCTGTGCCCCATGCAGGTGCTTGGGCTCCTCTCTCAGGTGCCTAGGGTCCTACCTCAGTCACCTCCAGCTCACATGCTCTTATTCCCAGTTGTGTGCATGCAGAAAGTGTGGAAAAATCACAACTTGGCTATGCTCAGGTAGTCACTGAGCTGCCTGGTATGAGTTACACAAGGCCCTGAACTGCTCTGGTTTGTGTCAGAGGGTCAGGCACAAACCTTTGGCACTTGGAGACCATCAGAGACAAAACCAGTCCAGGAATCTTTCTCCATGCTCTGATCCTTTCTGGCTGGTATGAGACAGCATTTGGGGTTTATACTGATGTGATGCTTGCTTGAGCAGGATTATTGTGATCTAACAGCCCTGGTGTCTGAGTTATTGTTGAAGTATAGCTCTGAAGAACCAAAGCCTGGGAGATGCTTGGTGGGATGGCAGCTCTGCTAATGGTTTTACTCCTCCAGCTGCAGGCTCGGCACCTTGCTGGACAGGAGTTGACCAAGATTTCTGTGAGTTGAACCAGTCCTGATGCTTCTGTAGAAAATACAAGTGGGGAAAATGCCCTGATTTTGCTCACAGATATGAAGTGATCCAGCTCCAACGGGAGCTGCAGCTTTGCAGGTTGACTCAGCCTTGTGAAATGTTGCTTGCTCAGCCATCAGCAGGAGGAAAAGCAGAGGGCAGGACAGCCTGGGGGGACCTCAGCCTGGCTGGAGACCTGGTTGCAGCGTGATGATGTTGTGACTGTGAGCAAGGCATGGGTGGTTTTAAGCCCAGAGCTGTTTGGCACCCACTGAGGTTTTTTGAGGCATGAGATGGACATGTTCCCCTCCAGAACCTGCAGCCCTCTCTGGTCCTACCACGGGAGCTCTGCAGCTCTGGGGGTGGTGGATTTGCAGCTCATGGCTGTGCTACAGGATGATCCCAGTGCCAGCATGCTCTGGCTGAGCCCTCCTGCCCAGGCTCTGTCTCCATCCACCCATCTCATCTGTGCCCCAGCACAGCCAGGCTGGTTCTCCAGAGGTGGGTGCAGATGCTCCTTCTGCCCAGGCCACCAGGCAGGAGCAGGCTGGGGTCCTGGGGAGCACACAGCCACCCAGAGCAGTGCTGGGGGCTGGAGCCACTCTCTGTAGATGGATTTCTTTTCTTAAATCATGCTTTAATTTCCTCTCCTTCTGGTACCAATGCCTATGTTTTAATGAGCTCGCTCCCCTAGCATATCAAACAAGTCTGATCCCTGGTGCTCCCTGTTTGCAATTCCCAGTGGCTCCTAACGAAGAATTGTGCTGTTTAATTTTGCCAGTCTTCTAGTTTACATTGAAGCATTAAAAAAAAACCAACAAAAACCATAGGCAAAAGGACCATATTTCTCCCAGCCTATTGATAGAGCGTGATAGGTATTAAATTCTATAATTCTTTCACTGGCCTTTAAGCAGCCTCGGTGTTAATATTTAATGATGAAAGATGCTGGTAATCAGCCCTGTATCCCAAGTGTCTGAATGCTTTATGATCTTGCCTTTGGGAGCCTAATTGTGAACCCAGCCTGCTAGAGCTTCCCACCCCAACTTAATAAACTTTGCCATTCCGGCCCAGCACATCATCTGTCTCCAGGCAGGACCCAGCGTGGAGATGATCAGGTAGCAGGAGGAGGAAGGATGGAGAAGAGCATGATAATAAGGGCAAACATGGAGGCTGCTGAGATAGAGATAGGTGTTAAGCAGGCAGCATGCCCTGTGAGGGGCATTGGATGGTGACCTGGCACTGCTTTGGGAATGGTTCTAACTCCAGCCTTGTGGTGCAGATGTCTGCTGGCCATCCTAGAGATGGTGGACAGGAGTGCATCCACCATGTCCTCCTCCCCACAGCGGCCTCATGAGTAGGTTGTGAGCCTGGGGTCTGCATATGCCAGCCAACCTTGCTGGTGGGATGTTTTCCTTCACCCTCCTGCTCATTGACAGTGTCTATCCCATCTCCCAGCCATCCTAAGCTCCTCCACCACCACCCCTCAGCCCGGGTAAAGCCAGGTGCTTGATTCTGCACTGGCAGCTCCATCTCCAGCTGGTTCCCAGGACACGGTGGGGTGTGCTGGCTGACATGGAGTCCTGCCACAGCACAGGTAGTGCTGCTGAGGTGATGCTTCACTAGGTCGGAATGGCCTCAGGCAAAGGCAGCAGAGCCCTGTACCAAAGGAGAGCTGCTGTTAGTTGCTAATAGTACTTAGCACTTACATGCTGAGGAGACATTTGTGTTCCAAGCCATGTACAAACATGATCTCATTAACTGCTGGCATGGGAGCAAGTGCTGGTGTTCAGAGCCAGCTGCTGGGAAACTGAGGCAGACACACGAGTGTGCAGCTGGGGTGACAGGAGCAGGCACCACCCACCTGCCATGACCATGTCCCACCAGGGTTGCAGCCTCTGGCTCTTCTGATGCACTGGGCTGGCTGGCCCTTGACCCTATTGGTTCCATGACAGTGGGAGGACGGTTGTAATAGTAGTGACACATTTCACCTATAGATCTTTTATTCCAATTTAGGAGATGCAATAAGCTTTCTCCATAAGGCATAAAGCTTATTTTGCTCTCTATTTGTCTGCCCAGGGTTTGTGCTTGGGTAATGAGATGAGTAAGTAACCTTGCAAGCTGATTTTGTTATATGGCCACATATAACCACGGTGGAGGCCAGGAGCAAGTTTTCCCTCCTGAGCACGACCCTGAAGAAAGCTTGTCAGGGAGGCCAAAGAGAAGCACAGTCCTAGACCAAGGAAATATGAAACTCATTAGTGCGAGAGGCTCACATGCAGCAGCTTGGAGACATCTTGTCCAATGGGAGCTTCTCAAGGACCAGGAGGTGCAGGTGGGATGGAGGTAGAACTTGTCCTCTCCAGGTCAATATATCCCACTCACCTTCTTGCAGTGTTGTTTAATCTCACACCCTCCCTGAGGTGGCTGCAGCAGAGAAGCCACAGAGCAGCCAGCAGGACTGGGCTGCTGGAGCTGGGAGCACTGGGAGACCTCAGCAGAAGAACCCCTCAGAGCTGCTGTGCAATGACTGCACACCCCCATGGAACCACCGAGCAGCCCCGGAGCACGGGTCAGACCCCAGAGTCCAGAGGTTTATTTGAAGATGATGGTAGGCTTTTTGTTGCCTGGTGTAGAGAGGTACCAGGGTTCCTGGGCAAAGGGTAGAGAAGTCACCTCATGCTGATGGGATGGTCACAGTTGCTTCAATCACTTACTCCATTTCTGCCTGCAGTGAAAAGGGCTCAGTTTCCAGGGCAAGAACTTGGCATCTGGGTCCATCCCAGAGCTTCTTTCATGCAGGTGGTATGAGCCACAGCCCAAGCAGAGCTCCTCCAGGGGTGTGCAGCTGCCATTGGGTGATGCTCATTCACTGCAGCATCCTTAGGTCTGAGCTCCCATAGGTTTTGAGCACCTGCAGGGGCCAGAAGAATGATTTCTAAGTGCTGGAAAACCACCAAATTCCTGCCCAGGCATCCAGGTTTGAATAAGAGAGTGGAAGAAATGTTGTGTCACAGAGCCAGCTCCCTGGACAGCGAGTCCTGCTGTCCCTGCAACTGGAGACAAGCTGTGGTTGTGAAGCAGGCAGCTCCTGTCTTTGCTTTGAGGCAGAATGAGGAATGGGGAAGGCGGTGATGTGCTGGGAGAGCACCAAGCTGGAGGCTGACGAAGGCAGATAAGGCTGCCTGGTGGCAGAGCTGCCTGCCTGCCTCCGAGGTGTCATGGCTGGTGTGGAGAGCAGAAGGCTGGGATGTGGCGCAGGCAGCCAGAGCTTGGCATGGTCTGTCCCTGCAGAGCCAAAGCTCTCCTCATCCCACCTCTCTCAGGTGTGGCACTTTTCATCTGAGGCCATCTGAAGCCTCCCCCTCAGCCATTGGGTGCCCTCAGGAGGGTCCACTCTCCAGCAGGCTCCTCCTGGTTACCCAGCCACAACGTCCTGCAGGCACCCAGCTCTCACCCATCTCTGTGACCATCACACAGCCAAAACATGCCCTCCCTCTTCTTTTGTCCATCAGCACTTGTCCCCAGCACCCTGTCACTCAGCATCAGCCATCACTCAAGTCCTCCTCTGAACCAAGGAGCTTCCCCAACGCCACCTTGACCAGGAGTCAAGCCTTTAACAAGCACCTTGTTAAACAACAACAACAAAAAAAACAAAGACATGGGAGGGATCAAATGTGGCTGGGAATCTTTGACTGCTCCCTGCTCTTTCTGACTGGAACTATCAAAGGCAAAATAACATTTTGAGCAGATCAGTGAGCGGTGCAGGAAGGCACCCGGTAAACAAACTAATGAGTTTAGTGCCAGTGAGAATAGCCCATGCTATTACATCTCTCTTCCCAAAATGAGAGAATCCTTCTGATACAATTTACTGACATCATTAGCCAGGCTTCCTGCGCTGCTGCAGAGTCTTCCCCCACAATTGCTGCACATTTTTAAGCTTGCAGGCTTAGAATGTTATTGTTTTAATCTTTACATAGCAAGAACATTTTAGAATTGGGAGCTGGGTTTGTCTGGGGGGTTGCCTGGAAATGCTCATATTCACCTAAAGGGATGTAGGCTCTGAAATATAACAATGACAAATTAACTTTCAGCGCTCGCAGCCATTGTGGGAAAATCAACAGCTTCTGTTTGTTGTTTTTTTTAGATATGTATTTTCTAGCTGCAAAGTGCTTCCTGTACTTCCTCAGGGAACTGAGCTGCTCCAGCCGTTTTGGGCAAGGATGAAGATCCCTCCATTTCTTCGGGCCATTGGCCTAGTGCTGGACCTGCCTCATAGGTAAGAACCTTTTCTTCATGCTCCTCTGGGATTTCCCTTGCAACTTGCACCTCTTGCCTCTTGAACTTTGGTGTGCACCTCCAAAGAGTCTTCCTCCATCTTCTCCATAACCCCTCGAGGTTTCACTGGTGCTATAGGACTGCGTCTTGTTTCTGCTGCTGCTTCCTAAGTTGCAACAAGATCTGCTGGAGTTGCTGCTTTAGCATGGAATAGCAGAATTAATTAAAGAGGAACTTTCCAGAGAAATTTTTACCGTGCTGGAGGAATCCCAAAATGTAAGACCAAACAGACGGGAGAACCTCCCCCCAGAAACCACACAGGTTTCCTGGTTGCCTTAACGGACAGAGATCATCTCTGCGGATTTAATTCTCCACTGTTGGGATTTCCCACCTGCCCCTGGAGGAACCTGCCTCATTGCTGGCTGCAGGTGGAGCCTATGGATGCCCAGCCCTGTGGAGCTGGCACTTCTACAGTTGTCTTCCTCCCAGCACAACACGTACCCTCCCTGTGCACTCACCTTCCCTAAATTTGCATTTATATTTAACTCAGGAGCAGCTAACTCAGATTGAGCTGTTTCTTTTCCAGACAAACTTGTCAGACCTTATTTGTATGCCTCTCTTGTCCCTCTTTAGAGCCTCTACCTTTTGCTTTCCTGAATTGTAATTAAAACCCTACATCTGTTCTACAGACACTGGGAGCAATTTCCAGGTTCAAGGAAAACCACGGCCACATTTCAGATTCCTGCTGGGGCAGGACTTGTGCACACACATCCACCTCCCTCTGTCCAAACATGGGTTTCCATTCAACCAACCAGCCCAGCTCTTTGTCCAGGCAGAAGCCGTGGGATATTCTGGAAGGTGGAAGTATTGGTGAGGAGTGAACCTAGATGGTCGGGAATGCACCTCAGGAACTGTGGAGACCACTCGTGGTGGTTTCCAGGGCAATCATCAGATCAGTGCTAGGTCTTCCTGAAGAGAACCAACAGTTCAGTGTTTATCAGGTGTGTACATTCTTTAGAGATAAGAATTGAAGTGGGTATAAAACCCAGCAGGAAAACAAATGTCACCAAGGTAGCACGAATCGCTTGGCAGGCTGAATTTGTTCTAGAACTCTGCATTTTTGTACAATGAAAGGGAGATCCATGTATCTAGGAACAAAGATATCTACACCAGCTGGGACTGCCGGGTTGGAAAAGCAGGGTGGGATTAGATGGAAGCCTCCTGAACCTCAAGTCCCTAAAGAGGAGAACGACAAGAGCAACACAAGCTGGCTTTACCTTCATATGGGACCATGAATTGATTTAACAAGAGCACTGGTGTGCTCAGTGTCCAGCTCCCTGGTCACACAGGGAAAACATGGGAAAAAATCCAAGAAAGAGGTACAAAAGTTAGTGAAATTCTGAAAGAAAAAAAACCAAAACAACAAACCAACAACCACCTTGTTTTGTAATGAAAGGTTTAATGAAAAGCACTTTGAGTAGTTACTTGACGTGAGTCTAGAAGTACCCAGCAGAAGAGAATATATTTGAGACCAGAGAGCTCTTTAATCTGGCCATCAAAGGTGTAACAAGACCTGGTGGCTGGAAGCTGAAATTAGACAAATTCAGCCTGAAAAGAAGACACATTCCTACAGTGAGGGGAATTAGCCATTAAACGATGTACGGAGGAGATGGTTGATTCTGCCTCACTTGGAGGTTTTTTTTACTTGAAATTGGAGGCCTTTCTAAAAGAGTTGCCCAGAAATTATAGGTTTGACACAGGCATCGCTTGGTAAAACTCTCTGGCCTTGGTGATGAAGAGGGACAGAGTAGCCTTTCTGGCCCCAGCATCAATAATCCACGACACCCTGCCACGGAGACATTTGCTCATCTTGATCTACATGGCTTTAAAAGCCACCTGAACATGTCTAGTTGCACTGAGCTACCCAGGAGATATTTACAGATTACTCCACTGCAAGCAATAACTCTGTATCAAGTTCTTCTTCATTTCCATGTCTGTGGGATCCAGACAGATCTCCTGCATCTCACCATCCACCTCTTCTCCAGGATTCCACCTCCCTGCTTGCCTCTCTGACACAACCTCAAAGCAGATCCCCTTTCTTCAATGAGGCTGAGCACCAGGAGAGGCAACCATTGCCGTGCTGGGTGATGTTGCACTCATTGCATGCTCCCAGGACTCTTGAGTGACATCAGAGATGGGTCCTGCAGCAGGATGCTTGTGATGAGGACTGTGCACCCTGCTTTGGCTGATTTAGGGTGCAGAGATAGTGCTGGTGAGAGGCTGGGTCATTCCTAGGACACCAGTGGGACAAACCCACCCCTGCATCATGCTCAGGCTGCACAGAGGTGACTCTGTCCTGTCACGGTGGGAGCCTTCACCCCTGTCCTTGGCATGGTCCGGAAGAGTGGGCGCAAGCTTTGCTTACCTTCCTGCTTTCAATATTGATTATATTTTGATTTGCATAATCCAGTACAGTAAACAGTACAGTCAGATGAGACGAAACGAGGGGTAGAAAGAGGAAAACACAAACATATTTACCCAATGTAATGACCAGTGTGCTGATCGGTCGTGAACTGCCACCTGGACTCCTGAAGGGCATAACCTGGAGCTTGAGAGGTGAGAAGTGGGAGAAGAGAACCAATGTGGTGTGGGATGAGACAAACCATATCTTCTATCTTCCCAGCTTGAAAGGGTCAGCTTGTCCTAGAAACATCTCCTGGGCTGCTGATGCATCTGGTCACTGTGGGATGAGGAACACTCCACCAGGGGGGCTGCTCCACTGCTCCTTCCTACTGCCTGGTGGCAAAGCAGCCTGGTCAGCACATGACCAGCACCCCCACATCTCCCCCTTCTTCTCCTGCTTCCCCAGCTTGAGAAGGTGCTACAAGCACCTCCAGGCACCAGAAGTGACTCTGAAATAAAGACTGAGACAACAGCATGAGGAGAGCGTGTTTGAAAGGAGAGCTCAGGGAATCAGCACGCGTGGCTGCTCCGTGGCTGAAATCCCAGCTTGCATTTTTGAAAGAGATTTTGAGAGTAAATTTATTTAAATCGAATGGCTCAAAACAAAACAAGCCACAATGTTTCATTTTGGATTTGCTGTGACGTTCTGTTCCACCCCGAGCCCATTTTTTGAGGCTTTGTGTCTCAAAAAAAGGCCTGGCTGTGTTTTCCTTAGTCTTGGCTTAGTAAGCAAACTTCGAATAAAAGATGACTGCACAAAGCCCTCCCCAGAAGTGAAGCTCCCAGGCAGGAGGTGTGGATGCTGCTCCAGCCCCACGTTTTCAGCAAGGTCTCAATGTTCACACGTGCTCCTCATCCCTCCCTTGGACAGGTAATAAGAGCCTTGGGAGAAAGCAACCTGCTGCACTGCATAATAAGGGGAATGTTTTATAAGGGAGACGGTTTTAATGGGGTTTAGTGGATCTAAGAGTCTCCACTGGGCCATAAATTCCCGAGACAAGCTTTTGGTGTCATATTGCTCCTTGTTGTAATGAAGGGGATTTGAATAGGGTGTAATGGAGTTGGGAGCGAGGAGATGGCAGCGATTTATCAGGCGGATCTGCTGCGGCACTGGGGAGAATGAAAGCTTTTTTAGATATAGATACAGATGGATTGGAAATGGACTCGCTGCTTGCGCAGGAGGCTCCTTTATCACCAATAATATCAGGACAAATACTGCCTCGCACTTGGCACTGCCTCTAATTGCATTAACACAGCAGTTGTGAGCAGTAGTGCTCGGAGCCAGGAACTCATCACCAGCAGAGCCTCTGGCACGGGGAGAAGGGTGCCAGCTGCTTGGAGGTGTGAATATTGTCATAAATGGGATTTCAGCAGCAGAAGTGAAAGATCTGCTTGTCTCTCCTTCTGCAGCAGCTCCTTGCTTTGTAGCTCCTTGCTGTGCACACAGCTCCCTGCTCCCCTTCCAAAGCTGGGAGCGCGTACCTGGATGTGGAGAGAGGAGGTCAGAAAATCCTTTAGAAAAGGAATTTTTTCCCTTGGGAACAACATCCCACATGAGTTCTGAGAGAATAAACACCCTGCTTCTGGACTGACCTGCTATCCTCCTGCAGTGGGACAGCATGTGCCTAATCTTGGCATGGTAAGAAAATATAAGGCACTGGGGACTAAGCGAAAGAACCTAAAAGGACCCTTAAAAGAAAGTATTGGGTCAAAGTATGGTCCTACTGATCTCCAGCCATCCTGTGTTGCCATCCCTGTCTAGGGTGGCTGGAAGGGATCTGCAAGAGGAAATGCTTACAGCAATCCTGGAAAGAACAGCTAATGCTTCCAGCAGCCCAGATAGTGGGTGGCTGGTCTTGACTCAAGCCATGTCTTTTGCGGGACACATTATATTGTTTCACCTGGAGGAAAGGAGGCTCAGGGGAGACCTTCTCATCCTCAACAACTTCCTGAAAGGAGGTTGGAGCCAGCTGGGGTTGGGCTCTTCTCCCAAGGAACAAGTGAGAGGACAAGAGGAATTGGTCTCAAGTTGTGCCAGGGGAGGTTTATATTGGACATAAGGAAAAATTTCTTTCCTGAAAGAGTTGCGAAGGGCTGTCCCAGGCTGGGCAGGGCAGTGGTGGAGTCCCCATCCCTGGAGGGGTTTCCAAGCCTGTGGAGATGTGGTGCTGAGGGGCATGGTTTAGTGGCAGTGCTGGGTTAATGGTTTGACTTGATGCTCTTAAAGGCCTCATCCAACCAAAATGTTTCTATGATTCTATGCAGGCTGGCCTTGTGCAGTGAAGCCTGCCCAACCTTACAGCACAGCCCCAGTGCTCTGCTCTTGCATGGACCATGTGGGGCTGATAGAGATGCCCCAGAGAAAGGAGGACACAGCTCCAGCCCAGCTGTCCACTTGAGGGATGCTGTGCACAGAGCCAAAAGCTGGAGCCAGCACCAGCATGGGATGCTTGAGGTTTTGCTGCAACCCATCAGCAGTGTCCTCTCATCCTTCTGCAGACAGGGGTCCTCTTCCAGACCCAGGAGCACCTCGGCTGTCCCTGCTACTGCCGGGGAAAAGCAGTTTCTACAGCTGGTGTAGCCTGGGTGTGATGGCCCTGGGGGCACTAATAGGCTTTAATTGCCCAATCAGCCCCCTCTGGGCTCCCCGCCCACACATCCAGCAGCTCCATTTGAATTCAGACCCCGGCCTCTACTCCTGCTTTTAGCCGTGTTGGGGGATGTTTCTGTTCCTAGCTCTGACCAGTCTTCCTGGCTGAGCCCTGGACCTTCTCTAAGGCTGCAGATGGACCTGTCTTTGTTGCCAATCTCGTCTCGTTTGGTTTGCGTGGGACGTGCCAGCTCCTGGACGCTTCTCTGCCACCGGCTTCCCCCTCGCTCAGGAGCAGCCTGTTCTTGCTGCTTTTTCAGCCTGAGGCCGCCTCCAAGGCCATGGAGGAAGCTCCAGCAGCACATGGTGAGCCTGAGCAGAGCACCGGTAAGTGCTTTTCGTCTCCTTTAGGAAGAAGGCAGGGTATATCCTCGAAGGGCAGAGGACAAGCAAGCACAACTGTGCCTCCGGGGCATGTCTTCTACCCAACCTGCTTGCTTTTAGTTGCTGGATTCGCCGTGCAGCACATCCCCTAGCAGGAGGGACTGATGTGTGTGACAAAACCCGACCAAAAAAATCCACAGGGTTGTCTATAGCTTATGGGTGCACCGGCTTTTCAAACTGCTGAGCCTCATGGAAGGCACTGCCCATGCTTAACCATCAGTGACTTTGCAGGAGAAGCAGCCCATCACCTGCAATCCTTTCCCCGCATGCCCGGGGCTTCCACTTGCCTGGTGGGTTTTCTTGCTTTGAATGCAACTGTGTGACCATGGTGGGTGAGGGGAACTTCTGGGCTTGCTTCATCAGCCAGTTTCAGGGCTCTCTGCATCTTTCTGGAAACTTCTGTGGGCGTTGCTAGAGCTGTTAATAGGAGCTCAACACAATGTAGGAAAGACCATCTTGTGGTGTAGAAAGAGTGTGTAGATGAGAGCCTAGATCCTGCAGGATAAGTATGACCTGAACCCTAGAAGCACGGTGTGAACAAAACCAGTCGTGGAGGTGCCTACTATACATCTGGCCAAGCTTGTGGTGATCACAGACCCTGCAGATGTCCACACGCTGCAGGGACTCTCACTGGTGCTTTCACGTGGAGGGGAAAATTGCTCTGACTTTCTGAAACAAAGGATTCCCAGGCACAAGCCTTTTAACCAGCGAGCATTTCTCTGGCGCTTGCTGCCATTTCAGGTGAAATATATTTGACCTCCTCCTAGTTTTTGGAGGTATAAGAAGGTTACTGTCAGTATTTGGGCTGTGCTCGAGGTGGGAGGGGGAAGGACCCAGATCTGTTCTTGTTGCTGCCTGAGGGGGTTTCTCAAGTGTCAGCCGCTCGGGGTTGTAAATGCTGCAGACATCAGGTTATTTAGAATTTGGCTCATCCTCTTTTGATCTCATATTTGTGTCTTTTTTCAGGGCTCTGGATCTGTTTATGCGCCCCCACCCCCCTTCGCATCTTTCTTCCTTTCTCCTTATAACTCTAATCATCCCTTTTAGCTTCTAAAGATAGGGCAATGTTGTGATAAGGAAAATAATTTTGCAACCTGACCTAAAAATGGGCATGTTTGGATTCAGTCAGTTCTTGGAATGCGGCTTCAGAATTAGCCACAACTTCCCAAAAGTCCAAATCTGGACTTTTCTTGTGCTGGGTGGCCCTTGAGATGGTCGGTGCCCGTCCCTCCCCTGCCACGAATGCTTGGCACTGGGACTTGGTCTGGAGTCCAGGAGCAAATAGGAGGGGTGGGGTGGAGGTCTGATATGCTCGCCTTGGCTTTGATGGCTTTAAGGAGTGTCATGGCAACAGTGTTTGCTGGATAATTAATATTGCACACGGGATTAGAGTGCAGGCAAAGGCGGCAGTGCTTTAAACATGTGAAAGAGCCCTTCTGCATGAGCCTGCTTTCCCAGTTGGGTGGGGACTGCTGTATTTTGGAATCAGGAGAGCCATGGGAAAGGTCACAGGACCTATATCCAGTGCTCTAGCTGATCCTATTTCTAGCACAAGGCTTGGAAAGGAGCAGGGCACTGCTCTGTGCAGTGGGTCCTGAGCTCCCAGTCAGCGGGAAGAGTAGGAAGCCAAGGCAGGCAAGCTCCCTGGGATGTGTCCTGCAGGCCAGGAGCTGCAGGTGAGGGGCCATATGCAGATGATGGAAGCAAGCCTGACGTGTCTTTTTTACCTTGCTCACAGACTGGGGGGTAGATCTCTAGCATTGGAGGGAAACTGGTGGGTGGCAGGATGGGAACATGCTGAAAAGCCCCTTCAACAACTGTTCATCCCCACCAGCGGTCTATGTGGGAGTCCTGCTCTGTTCTTGCAGACCAAATCCACGAGCAGGGTCAGATTCACAATTCCTGCACCTCCCAGCAGCATTTTAGAGTCCACAGACTCAGTCTGGCTGGACCAGGTTCATCAAGGGTGGGAGGGAACATTGCAAGGCTGGGGACAAGCACTGACTTGTGCTTCTGTAGCAGGTCTCCTGTTCAGACAGTGCATCTTGCAACCTGTTTTCTGATGTAGCACCAAAAGGGTCCTTGTAGCTTTTCCTCTACCTCTGGCTGCACATTGATGCCATGGCTTTGGATCTCCCACCTGTGCAGCCATGAACTCAGTGAAACTAATCCTGTGGAAGTAAAAAGGCATCTTTAGTCAGACCTTGCTCAGCTCTTATGATGCCAGACTGGAATGAATGCACAGCAAGATAGCAGCCGTTGGTGCGTCAGCACCGAGCGAGTCAAAAGGCAGTGGATGCCCAATGCAACTCCCACCATTCCCCAGAATAAGGCAGCCCCTCCATCAGGGAGAAGTGCTGGGGGAGGCAGGTTGCATAAAAGAGCTGAAACTAAACCACCCCTGGGCCTCAGTGTCTGTCCAGGTTGCTTCTGCTAGCCTTGCAGCCTCAGCCTTTATGGTCCCTCCTGGTCAGCCCATCCCGACCTCTAGATACTTCCACCACACAGAGGTGCTCAGTTGCTGTGGAGAAAGCTGCGATTTCAATTCCTTTCCATACTAAGCCGAGAGCAGCAACAAAGGATGAGGAAAGAGCTGGATTTCCTCCCTGGGGCCCAGCCAGAGCCTTTAACCGAAGCTATAACACACAATACCCATGGCAAGGTGTGAACAAACAAAATGAGCAGCTCTGCTGTTCATTAAGGCTGTGGAGGTGTTGGCTCACCTAGGAAAGTCAAGCTACCATTGCAGTGGGGAGCTGTTAACTGGAATAGCAGCGGCCTCTTAGATGTGCTATGGGGGTCTGCAAGGAGCAATGTTAGCTATTGTAATTGCAACTGCAGTAATGAGGAGCTTGGGAGTGGGGCTGATAAGCAGCTAGATAACAGACTAATGAGCAGGATGGCTAAGGTCTGTCAAAGGAGTAGCTGAGGTATCTGCAGGACCCCCATGGTATTGTAGGAGAAGGAAGTGTGGACCAGGAAACAGGCAAATACAGCATTTAAAAGATGTATAGGATGAACTGAGCACTTAATGCTGATAATAATTGGAGCTTGAGGGTGTGCTTAGTGTATGAATAAAGTAATTAACCAATTAAAAATGCACAGGAGACACATGATAGAAAATGATAACCAACAGGAAAATGATTGATGCCCTGTACAGGGAGCTGAAACACTCGATGTGTGTTATTAGGAGAGGTGCCTGGGCTCTTCAGATACCAGCACGTGTAGACCCACTGGGTGCTCTTTGATCACTGGTCTATGGTGTTGGACTTGCCACCTGCTGTGCTGCCTGTGTGATAAATTGCCTGGAATTAATTCAACCCCCCTGTTTGCAAGAAGCAGGATCTGGGAAATGTGTGGTAGCCACATGGGCTGGCTTTGAAATGACCAAGCATGTGGCAGGGCCTTGGGGGGCATCTGCTTTCCAGGGAGAGGGGGATGCCTGGACCATGTGGCACATGGAGAAGTCCCCAGATGAACTGGGGGGGATGAGTCTGGTGATGCATAAATGCATTATCCTTTGCTGGTGTCTTTTATTAAGACCTCAGAAAGTGTCAGTAGCAAAGATGGAGATTCCACTAACTTCCAAAGCCTTTTCCTGAACGCAGCAGCAAAGATCTGCACCACTGGATTTTGTGTGCCTTCTGGTTGGGTTCTGTGACAAAGCTTTTGATGTGGGGCCATAATTTTCTTCTCTAGACCCAACATGCTGAGGATGCAGCTGTTCTGGTGTGGAGATAAATCAGGGCTTCTCCTCTGGGCTGTAGGACCCTTCACTCCTTGCAAGACTGGGAGAGTGGTAGGAAAGAAGGCAAGTCGTTGTGGGTAGGGGAAGATTTAAGCGACTGGATGTCACCCTGGAGAGCCACATCTTATTCTTGCCTCTGCTTCATCTGATAGCTGTGCAGAGTCTTGTGCACCAGATATTTCACTGGTGATTTCTGGCGTGTTCCTCATTTCCTGGCATCTGGCTTAGGGACCCTACGACTTGAGTTGCTTAAGGCTGAGTGGTTGTGCTACAACTGAAGTCAGTGGGAACCTTGCTCTGAATGTACAAGTCATCCTTGTAATAACTTTGGGGGAAAAAAAACAACAAGAAAACCAACAACAATGAAAAACCCCAGCAAAGCAGGAACCAGGTGTCTCAGGCTGGGTGTCTATCTATTCAGTCTTCATAAACCCCTCCACAGTACAGAATCTCGTGTAAATGAATTCTTGAACATCTGTGAAGCACTCAAGATACCAGAGTGATGAGTTTCATAGGAAAGCAGATGAGGACATGAATATTTCTGTGTTGGTTGCAGGACCAGGGCAGTGGGCACTAAGCAAGGTAGTAAGCTGCATACTGAAAAATGAGGAGAAAACAAGATATGAGGCAGATGCTCACTCAGAAAGCACCAGTTGTGCTCAGGCAGCTCCTCTTTGAGATGTTGGTTTGGTGACCTCACTGCTGTTTGCTCAGTGTGCTTATTTGTCTTGATGGCCAGCAGCTAAATCCTAGTTAGTCCTATCCTATGTCCCTGCCACAAAGCTGGTAGACCAGGGACAAGTCTCACATCCCTGTGAGGCATGGGTGGCACAGAGGCTGGGGCTGTAAGGATAGGGCAATCATGGATCACCAGCTGATGGATGCTTGGCCAGTCTGGAGTTACTATCACCCGCCTTGGTGCTCTCAGGCTCCTGTTTGCTTTGCAGGAAAGGTGAGTTTTGAGATGGCTCAGCAGAGGGGCTATGAGTTCTCGAGAAACTCATAAAACCACTTTCCAGTTGCTGGGAAAAAAAGAAACTTGAGCTCTAATGATTTCAGCTTGCTAACATGGAGCATTGCAAACCTTCAGCATCTTACCTGGTCTTCTGGAATCCAGACAGTGATCTCCCCTCCTGAGACAGGAGGTGATGCTGGGGCTCCTTTGCCTGGAGGACCATGAGCTCCTGACGGGAGCGTTGAGCAGATGAGTCCATCACGTTGTCAATGCAGTGGCTGAGGTACCATCCCTGCTCTGCACAAGCGCAGTCTCCAGGGGTGTGGGATCAAAGTCAGTGTGCTGTGCTGCTTCAGTGAACTCCAGGGGTTTCACAGGAGTCCAAATTCTGCTTGCTTTTCTCACATCTCATGGACTATTTTAATNCGAGTCTTCTTACAGTATGACTTGAAATACTGAATCATTTCTATGGGTTTATTTCTAATAGTTGATTAAATCTGTTTTTCCNGGATCACCAGCTGATGGATGCTTGGCCAGTCTGGAGTTACTATCACCCGCCTTGGTGCTCTCAGGCTCCTGTTTGCTTTGCAGGAAAGGTGAGTTTTGAGATGGCTCAGCAGAGGGGCTATGAGTTCTCGAGAAACTCATAAAACCACTTTCCAGTTGCTGGGAAAAAAAGAAACTTGAGCTCTAATGATTTCAGCTTGCTAACATGGAGCATTGCAAACCTTCAGCATCTTACCTGGTCTTCTGGAATCCAGACAGTGATCTCCCCTCCTGAGACAGGAGGTGATGCTGGGGCTCCTTTGCCTGGAGGACCATGAGCTCCTGACGGGAGCGTTGAGCAGATGAGTCCATCACGTTGTCAATGCAGTGGCTGAGGTACCATCCCTGCTCTGCACAAGCGCAGTCTCCAGGGGTGTGGGATCAAAGTCAGTGTGCTGTGCTGCTTCAGTGAACTCCAGGGGTTTCACAGGAGTCCAAATTCTGCTTGCTTTTCTCACATCTCATGGACTATTTTAATTGATCTTATAGGTCCTTTCCAACCGTAGCAATTCTGTGTAATTGTCTCGATGTATATACAATAAATATATTTTATGCTGTGATAATATATAGATGTATCCTTCTAACCAGGTCTTTTATAGGCCTGATGAATGGCAAGGTGCTGTATCTGCTTCTCCTTGAGCGTGAGCTTCTCTTGAACTGCTGGAGCTGAGCAGCAGCCCTTGCATCCCAGGAGGGCAGCAGTTAGCATGCAAACAGAGCGAGCCTTCCCACAAAGCCCCCCAGCCTGCCCAGAGAGCAAGGAATGGCCAAGCTGTGATTCCCTCCCTGGCTGCATCCACAGGGGGATCGCAGAAAACCATCCGTGGTTTTGTTTCTTATCCTTTTTACTCTGCTGTTTTGCCCTGCTTGTCTTCTTACTGCATCTCCTTTCATCTTTCTTTTTTCCCTGTACCTTCTTTCACCATGGAGATGGGCAAATTATTGACTGAAGGCTGTNCTCTGCCTGGCAGAGCCTGTGGGGTCGCCTCAGAGCGTGAGGAACAGCAAAGGACCCCGTTAAAGGACACTCTGCCTTGGGATGTGCCACACCAGCTAAAGAACAGGATTCTTCTTGCCTGCGTGATTAAATGCTGTAAGTACATCTGAGAACACACTTCCTTACTCTGTCAGTGAATGAGTTTGGTCCCTTGAATAAATGAGCCTAAGCTCTGGACTTGAAATCCCCGGCTTAGGAGCATGCTGCAGATATTAGTCACATTGTTTAATGCAATACTGGAAAGCTCTTGGATGCTACAGTGACAAGCACAGTGTGAGCACTTGTAGGAACTAGAACAAAAAAAAGCAGCTTCCTGTGAGCAGTCATGAGCAGGCTTAATGTAATTCGGTCTCTAGCAGAGAGGAAGCCTGCCCGACCCACTCATTTTCTCTCCATCTCTATTGAATGAGTTTGATATCTGTGTTATTGAAGAGAAGGCAAGTCAGAGAAGAGGTTTGGATTTACATCCCGATTCAGAAAATCGCTCGAGAAGCTACTTCACTTTAAACCTGTCGTTAGGAGTTGAGCACTTGCACAAGTGCTTTGTTTTACAGGGATTGAGGCCCAGATACAAGGAAATGAACGTCTTGGGTACTTGAAGTGGTGCTGAGAGGAAGCTTGCATATCTAAAGCAAAATAAGGTCTTTTGAAATCCTATCCTAGTTGTCCCAACCAGGAAGATTCCTCTATCCACTTCACCTTACAGAGCCCCAGAGCTCCTTATCCCTGAAGAGCTGAGCACCCTCACACTGCCCTGAACCAGTGCTGGGGGGGGATCCAGGACCCCTTGGGTCCCTTCAAGGGCATGGTCTAGTGGTCACGGTAGTGTTGAACTTGATAATCTTAGGGGTCTCTTCCAACCTTAGTGATTCTGTGATCAGCAGCCCCACAAAATGTCCCCTTGATGGTGAGGGATGCAGGTAGGTGTCATATCTGGAGGACAGAGGGGTGGGATCCTCCTCAGCATGCCTGCTGGTGAGTGCAGGACAAGGGCAGAGGGACAGTGCTCTGGGGCATCCGCTGCAGTTACAGGCTATGGCTTCATAATGAGTCATGTCGTGTGATTATATGAGATAATACAATTGCACTGTTAACATTAAGAATAACTATAAATGTTCTTGCAAGGGATAATGAGGTCTGAGAGACTTGGAAGTGTTTTGTGGGCACCCTGGGGTGGGGGTCTTCCTGCAAAGGCTTCCCCCAACTTGGTGTCAGCTATCAGTTTCCATTGAAATCAACCCATATCTATGCTTCTTTCCCATTTTCTGTCCCTTGCCTGCTGCATTCAGCTGGTTCAGTCCAAAGATGGGGCACAGAAGGGTCCCTTGGCACCTTGTTTTACATGTCCTGAGGCATCTTCCCATGGTACTGCTGGGGAGCACCCAGCACCCCTGCCCTTGATCCCCTGCTCCCCTTCATGGAGGGGTACCAGCTCCTGAGCATCTCCCCCTGCAGCCGCATCCCACCCTTCTTCAGGCAGTGTCCAGGCAGTTCCCACAGGGGCCAGCTCTTGAGAGGAGGAACAGATTAAAACTCTCCATTGCGAAAAATGTCAATATTTACATTCTCTAAGTTAAGTTGTTCTTTTTATGACTTTCTCCCATAAGTGCCTGTTATACTGTTTTGAAAAGACACGGACCTAAGAGCAACACAACCAGGAACTGACAGAATTAATAAAAGAGAGGCTGGGACTTATGAAAATAAGATGATATTAACAAGATAATTATCTCTCATCAAATTAGTCCAGAGGGAGCCGAGCCAAGCTCTACTCAGTAGCCTGGAAGGAAAGGAACTGGCAGGGGAAGCTATTTGTATAACAACAATAGAAACACTCTGCCCTTCTCTCGGAAAGGGCTCGGAGCAGCGAGACACCACTGTGATAAGCACTTTATAAATGCAGATAGAGGGAACCTTTTGTGTGAGGAGCTGGGAGCAGTTTCCACTGAAGAACCCAGCCTGCTGTGGGAGGCTGGGACCTGGGGAAGGACCTGGGCTCCCAAAGGCAGTGGCAGCATCAGGGCTTCAGCAGTCAGCAGGGCAGCCCATCCACCCTCACCCATTTTTCCCATGCTGTTATCTCTTTTCTCCTTCCTTGTTTTATTTTATTTTTTTTTCCTCTGCTCTTCTGAGGCCCACAGAATTTGTTTCCACCCTGCATATATCTGGATTTAACCTGGATTTAGCCTCACTGGAGATCTCACATTGATTTAATCTTTTTTTTTATTTTTTTTACCTCCCCTTTTAACAAAGCCGAATGACTTGGTATAAAAGCCTCTGCTAACACACCCCCTCTGATCATGCTGTGGGTGATTCTGGGGAGAGCTCTCCTGGTGTATACAGCAGAGAGAGCATGTCCTGCCACCCTGACTCTCCATGTACTCCTCTGCTCTGAGCCACCCTGCATCCCTTTTATTGCAGCAGCACCAATCTCAGCCTGGAAGGCAATGGGGAGATCTCAGGAGACAGCTCAGAGGGTTTTCTATTCCTGTATCCAAGCATTTCCCAGTATTGGACCCTAAATCCAGTCCTCACCCAGGGGAAAACCCAGCAGAGAGCATCCTCCTCCCACCATCAGAGGAGCTCTGGAGGAGTTCATAAAGTCTGTGTTGCTTCCTCAGCCTTTCAAAACAAAGGCTTGTGTTTGTAATTACACTGTATTTTAGGCATTTTAAGTAACTTCATTCTCATTCCTGGTCGCTGTTTAGGTGGTAGCTTTTTCCTTCTCAATGCAAAGCACCCCCAGGCTCTCGGCGTGCTCCGTTTCATAACCTCCCTCAAAGCAACCGCCTTATGCTGCTCCCCTAGATGGCAACTTAAGACAAGTCTTTCTCCATCGGAGAGCAGCCTGGCTCAGGGAGCACTAGCTGGGCAGAAAGGCGTGGGAGTCAGAGGATGATGGGCTGAATGTTGATTAACTCGGGGCGATGCTGTTGGGAACCAGACAAATGCCGGGTTGGGCCTTCTGCAAGGATTTCTCATCGCTCCCCTCTCAGAGGGGGAGGTTAAGGCTCTGCCTGCTTTGCTGCACTAGAAATGTCATGGAGCTACAAACCTCATTAGTCTCTTTGCTGTGCCTAAATGGGGACTGGGAAAGGGTTCTGAGATCCAGGTCTGGGCTGTGCCCCTGCTCTGCATCTCCAAGAGGTACCCAGGCACCCCAGCCTTGGCTCTTGCAGGCAATGGGAGGTGTTTGGACCAGGAGCTGGATGTCCCACATGGGAGGCAGAGAATGGGGTCCCACAGAACATCCCATCAGGCTTTCTAGCTTCATCTCTGCTGGCAAAACCTCCTCTTGCTCCACCCACCATCTCCTGCTCATCCTTGTCCCGTTGTTGCCTTCCCTCTTCTGAGCTGGTGAGCGTCCTGCAAAGATGGGTGAGCTGTGGGGTTCCACTTTTGGAGTAGATACCACAAAAGGTCTTTGAGGATGGGGTGTAGCTTGTTTTTCTAGGTAGACCTTGCACTTAAAATGTGAAAGTCTCAAGGCAGCAAGCTCCGGTTAAATGCTTGAAACAGTGAGGCTTGTGGAGGTCCTCCCAGGAAAGGCAGGGGCCAGGGGGGTCTGCAGAACCTCTGAGCAGCAGAAGGGTGACAGATGCCAAGCAGTCACCTCCATGAGGCTGCATGGGCTTTGTGGTGAGAACAGTGCTATGGTGCTGCCCTGCCAGATGTTCTGTAGAAAGGCATAAAAACCTTGCTCCCCAAGTGCCCAGCACTTGCCAGGCTGGCTTGGAGAGGCCACCTCTGGGCAGGAGACTTGGTGGCCATACCACCAGCTGTTGTAACTGCAATTGCTAGTGCTGGATGGCTGCTCCTTCTCTGCATGCCCTGGCTGAGCACATCACAGCATCCTTTGCTGCAGAGATGCCGGCCCTAGTAAATAAATGTATGTTGTGGAGCAAATGAATGAGTCAATGAGTCAATGAAGACTTTTGGCTTCTTCTGGCTGTGGAGAAAGCCGTGCTCTCCCCATGTGCCAGGCTGCTGAGGTCTGCCAAGTGCAATGCCATCTGAAAAAAAAAAAAAAGAGGGTGGAAAACGACTCAGTGAGCTAGAAAATGCCTGGGCTGTTGTGTGAAATTCCTCTGCACCAGCCCTGTCACTCCTCCTCAGCCTTGCACCCGGCTCTGCCTTTGATGGGCGTCGCTCCTATTAATTGAAGGTGACAGGGTGTGGGGAGAACAATAGGGTGGGTCTCTTGGAGGGGCACCCCGGCCACCTCTCCGGTCTCGGCTGCCCCTTTGCTCCATCTCCTGGCCAGCCGCCAGCCACTTGCCACCAAGATCACAGAAGGGGCAAGAGGCAAAATGTTTGGTGCCACTTCCAATTAGTAAATTGTTTTATCTTCTGGTTCCTTGCTCTAAATCCGTTATGGCGGCTGTAAAATGCCTCCCTTGGCGGACTAGATGGATGCACAGGATATTTTTTTAATTTGAAGGAGGGGAAGGAAAAAAACCCAGCCTGTTCCTAACCCAAAGGGTCCTCCTCTCTGTTCCCTGTGTGAGCCCCCAGTGCTGCTGGGGCACGGGCAGTGGAGAGCACTGGGAAACCTGCCTGCCGAGGTCTCTGTGTTAGTGGTACAGTGTGGGTAATGATCCCCTGCAATAATAACTGCCTGCTGGCTCCCCACGGAGAAATCCAACCTGACACAGACACCCCCCCACACACCCCGAGAGACCTGTCCTGGCTCCCTCCTCACAGGAGAGAAAGCCTGTCATGGTGTGTGGGTTGCCCATGTCTTGATGGGGCAGAGGGTTTAGCCCCACGGTGCTATCGGCTTGCACTTCTCCTGCAAAGCCCTGGGCAGCACCGATTCCAGGCCTTGGAAGAGGACAACAGGAGTAGACTAATTGCAAAGGCTAAAGGGGCTGTTTGCAACTGGAAGCTTTGATGTGCATGGGTGTGGACTGAGATGGGTGATGGATGTTGTGTGACTGGGCAGGGAGCGGAGTTGGACCCAGCAGTTGGGCTGCAGGTGGGTTTGGTCCCCTCCTTCCCCCCACACCAGCTCCCCACTGGTCCTGTCTATTTGCATACAGCACTGAATTCCATTCTCCTGCTATTGCAGATACTACACTGGCACCTTGATCCTGCAAATGGCTTGAGCTGAGCCCTGCTGTCCCTCAAAAGGCCCATTTCTGAGCCACCAGGACTACCAGTGCTGTGCCCAGGTCCAGGAGTGGAAAGTGCTTGCCTTGGTGCAAACCTCAACTTGCCTGGAGAGCAAACAGCTGAGGAAAAGTCCTGGAGGGAAGGATCGAGGCTATTGCTTGTTTTATAAAGTAAGTTGCTGAAGGTCTCAGAGCTCATCCAAAGTGCATGCCAGAGACATGGCACCTTGGAGAGGCTGCAGAGACCCTGCCATGGGCCCAGAACCAGGAGTGCTCATGGGAGTGGTGCAGAGGGACCAGGATCTCTGGAGCAGAGACAAGGCTCTGCTCAGAACCTTAACCACATTTAAATGAGTGGCAAAGATAAAAGAATACTGATAAGAGATAAGAACTCCTATATGACAGGAACACAATCTTCATAGCTGCAGTAGATGAGCAGGAAAAATAGCCATATTCAAAGGCTCGGAGTATTATCTTGAAAAACAAGAAGTAATTAGCCTGTCAGGAGATAACTCTCGCTTTCCTTGCCTCAGTTTAGACTCTCAGTTGCAGAAGGAAGTTTGGGTCACCTGCAAGTGACATCTCCACACAGAACGAGGCTTGGTGAGTTACAAATGCTGTTGTGCTGTTGGGACCATTTTCTCTTTAATTACTAGAGCAAGATTGCCTCAATCTGTGCGAGGCAAGGCGGTGTTATTAGCACAATCTATTTAACACCAACGAAGGCAAACATACGTCTACTGATAGACTGCAGACAGGCTGGCGTCCTCTGCACGGGCTAATTCTGCACTGTTGGGTCTCAGCACCACCAGTGTCTGCTGGTCATCTTCTTCCCTATTAGTGGGATTAGAGCCAAGAAGGTTCTCCATTCCATTTAAGGTTGGACTAGACAATCCTAGAGGTTGGACTAGATGATCCTAGAGGCCTTTTCCAACCTAAATGATTCTATGAGTCTTGTTGGTTTTTTGTTGTTTGTTTGTTTTTTTCCTGAGCTTCTAGCTGTGTTGATCAAAGATATTTCCAGCATTGTTTGCTGCTATCTAAGATACCGCACCCTAAATGAGTTGGGGTTAGGGCAGTGTCCTATCTATCCCTCTATCTCTCCTTAGGAAGCTTGCTGGTGGGAATGGGAGGATATCTGCTCTGAATATGCACTAGGGCACATCCTGGCTCTTGGCTTGGACCCAGGCTGGTGCTGGAAAGTGCTGAGGAAGGGTTTGTCAGCAGGGTAAGCCAGCAGTTACGGCTTCCCTGATTATACCCTCCAGCAGTGACAAGCAAGCTTCTGTTTAAAGGCTTCCCAAGCCAACAGAGTGCATCTGTTGCTTTGTTTGCAATTCCCCGATGGATTCGTGCGCTGTTAATTTATGTAACCACTCTCTGGGCTCACCTGTGCAGGGCCACAAAGTCCTGTAGTCCCTGATGCCACACGTTGGTGGTGTTCTTATGAGGAAAAGAGAGACCTGGGGCTGTTTAGCCTGGAGAAGAGAAGACTGAGAGGGGATCTTCTCAGTGCTTCTCAATATCTAAAGAGGATGGGGCCAGACTCTTGTCAGTGGTGCCCAGTGACAGGACAAGGGGCAATGGGCACAAACTGGAACCCAGGAGGTTTCACCTGAACAGGAGGAGAAACTTCTTTGGTGTGAGGGTGGCAGAGCTTTGCCCAGGCTGCGAAGTCTCCTTCTCTGGAGAGATTCCAAACCCACCTGGGCACAATCCTGGCACCCTGCTCTGGGTGACCTGCTGGAGCAGGGGGGTTGGACCAGATGATCTCCAGAGGTCCCTTCCAACCCCTACTGTGCTGGGATTCTGTGATTCTGGGAACTGCACGTGTTAGTCCCACTGCTCCGTCATTTCATTTGATGTCCCTAGTCCTTCCTCTATACTTAACAGGTAAAACCCCTTCCTGAGGCATTTTCCACCTCACTTTTAGACAGATCTCATTTGTTCAGCTTCTTCCCTGCAAGTGCTGTTTCATGTCCCCACTTGCTGCCATCTTTCTGCTTCTGCTGCTGACAAGTGCTTTGGAGATCAGAGGACCAAGGCAGCAAGGACAGCTCGGGACGTGAGTGCTGCACAGATTTACACCAGGGCAGAGGGATGCTTTTTAAACCACCCAGCCCCAGCAACACAACCTTGACTCAACCTCTGCTGCTGCCTCACCTGCTGAAGGAGTTTGCTCCACTGCTCTTTTGAGGCCAAATTGTAAGGAGCACAATGACCTTAGGGGTCAGGGAGATGTTGGGATGAAGGCTGGACTTGATGATCCTAGAGATCATTTCCAACCTAAATGATTCTACGTCCTGCTGTTAGTCATTCCTTCTCCATCCAGCAGTGGAAGCCTGGGGAGTGGTTGGGGAGGTCCTGCACCCAGCCCCGTGGCCCATCCCATCGGGAACACCAGACACCAGTGAGATGAAAAGCATCCCAGTATGTAAGGAGGCAAAGCACAATCCTGCCAGAGAGCACAGTCATTGTGCTGGCTGTCTCCTAATGTTTGCCTTTGAAATGCTAATGCTCTTTTAAAGTAGGTAATTTTCATGTAACTTCTACCTACAGGACTCAAAGAAGGTGTTTATTACAATCCTGCCTGTCCTGGGGCACAGCTAATGAATTCCAGAGCTTTTCCCTGACCGAAATCCAGCCTGGTTCCTCTACTTTAAAGCTGTTCCCAGCCTTGGTAGGAGCAGGGATGGCTGAGGCTGGCATAGTGCATGACCCGGGGAGGTGTCAGGTGCATCTCCTGCATCACCATCACTCCCCAGGACCTTCTGTTGTACCTTGAGTATTCCCAACATCTGTGCACACCTGTACACCGAGTGCTGGCAAGGGGAAGGGGCTGCTTGCCCTGCCCTGAGTGACTGCCCTTGGTCCTCCTTGCCCTTTGATCTGCTGTCCTGGCACACTGCAGATCTGGCATGATTCCTCTCCACCCAACACCGTAGCTCATGGCCAAGCACTGTCCCAACCTGTCAGCACGATGGCAAGAGGCCTGGGAGAGGATGAGCAGAACCACCTGAAAGATGAGCTTCAGGAGGAGCAGGAGCCCACCCTGACCTGGGTGCTTTCTCTGGGCTGTGCCTCCTGCAAGCCACTGGTCATGCCATGAGAACTCGGAGCTGTCGTACCACTGTGATTTCTTTTTGTTTCACCACAAAAAAAGGATCTGCAGTGCCAAACAGCTTGGGAAACCTGGCAGAGCAGCATCAGCGACCACATCACAGCCTTGCCCATCAACTGACGTGACCTGCTTGGTTTCCATACAGCAGCCACAGATGCTCTGCTGTGCCCAGCACACCAAAGCAGATCCGTCCACATGTGCAGCAGGTAGTGTTGATCAGAGCATCCCCCGAGCAGCTTGCACGAGCACAGGTAGTATTTTTAATCACTGTCCTAGAAGCTGTGGCTCTCCATGAGCTCCACACACCGGCTTCATCTGAATATTGTTTTTCCTGGGGGTGTTGGGCATGCCAGGAATGTGTCAGCGCCAGGCCTCTGAGCAGGATGGGTAATGCTTGTCCTTAAGCATCTGGAGTCAATCTGTCTCGGAGCTGCTCAGCAGGGCTTTTAGTCACCCGGAGAAGGCTTGAAAAGGAGCTTTGGTAGCCGGGGTGGAGCAGGCTTGGCTGGCTGGGGAGGCACCGGCGAGGCTTGGGAGGTGCAAAGAGCCAGCCCCAGGCTCCCTGGCAGCGTGGGGGATCAAAATGAGAGGGGAAAATGAGATTTGTAAAGCTGGTGGCCTGCGAGCACTCTGCTTTGAAGGGCCACTCCCAAACCTAGGAGAGGAGTGATGAAAGCTGGTCTGCGCCCAGCAGCAGTCTCCATAGCAAGCACCAAGGCTTGGAGGAGGCAAACAATGATGGGGTTTTGATCAGAGATGAGGTTTGCATGCACATTCCATGGTGCATCCCACAGCATTTCCCACCCCATCCATCACTGGGATTCGAGGGGAAGGGAGGGGAGAAGTGCAGGGGGGTTGAGGTGTTGGGATGGGGCCACCTTCTCCTCCCTGGAGCAGAGCCCATCCCTGCCCTGCGTTGTGAGGAGAGCTTTCTAGATGAGTTGGCATGCTGGCCCGTTAATAACAGAGTGTTTGCAGCCTGGATCCTGTGTTCTGGTGTGAATTATGCGCACAAAATACAATTTGCTTTGCTAATGGTTTTTTGCCGTTTTGGTGCTGGGGAACTTTTCAGAAATCATTACCATGGGCTCAGCTCTTTATATTTTTCTCTCTCTTCTCAGGCAATTTGTCAGAAGGGATTTTTTGACAATTTCACTGAACCATGCTCGAGAGCAGGTTAACCCCTCCAGAGCTTAGCACATTTTCCTCTCTTTTCCATTGGCTCGGGCTGGTTTGTTACTGCTGCCTTTGGAAAGGGCAGTGATGAGCTGGATGGAGAGGTGGATGGGCAGAGAGCTACCTATTCATGGGGCTCCATGTTCAAAATCCTCTTTGACATCCCCTGCACATCCAAATTCTTGGTCTACTAGATAATGAGAGTCTCTCCATTCCTCAGGGACACCTAAACAACAGGGTAATTACAGCAATGCTAGTAGGGATGTCTCCAAAAGCACTGAATCATGGAGCATTCCTGAGCTAGGTATGAGCTGCCAGCACTTCCCGGGTAGGGGCTGGGCTCCTGAGCAGCAGTTGTTCCCCCAGCTCCTTGGGGAGGTTGGCCATGGGCCATGTGGAGGAGCATCCCCAGTTCTGATCCCCTAAAACCTCTCACAGACCAGGCATGTATCTCTTCCTGAGATTTTTAGGAGATATGGGAATGCCAGGGTGGAAATGGAGCATCAGACAGGCTGAAATGGGCTATCCCAGTCACTCTGTTTTTCCTAACAGCCTTTTATCCCTTGGGACCCTGCAGTTGCTGGATGACTCCCATTGTTGGGAAGCAGACTTGCAAACCTCTCTCACCCTCTGTCCTACAGATCTCTCAGGCACGCTCAGAGGCTTCACTGCTCCATGCAGGCTGTTCCCTTTGGGAGTATATGATGCTGAAGGTCTGATAGGGGTGGAGGTGGCTGGTGAGGGAAAGGGTTGCTTCAAGCCTTCCAAGCCTAGCCAGTCCATCTATGGGATGTTGTATCTGCTCTTTGGAGACCCAGGGCAGAGCAGCTGCCAATGCTGGCACCCTGAGTGCCGCAGGTAATTCTCCATCATGTGGGGAAGTGAGGATTTCACCTGTATTACTTTCCAGATAATTAAGTGGCTGTCTTAGCAAACTCTTCTGTCACCTACTGCGTGTTGCTGAGGATGCTCTTCTAGAGCTGGGGCTGCTGCTGGGGCTCCTGCAGCCATCCTGCTGTCGTTTCAGAAGAGCTTGGTTTGTGCTGGCACCTCCTCTTGTTTACTGAGAGCGTGTTGCAGGGAAATGTGTTAAAAATCTTCCTCAGGCCCTGTCCTACATCTGCAGGAGCCGTGTTCAACACGAATTCCCTTCGAGCACACATGGACACTAAAGCCTATAAACCCTGCCAAATTTATTTGCGTCCGTACTACCATTGGCTTTTTTTTGCAAGCCAAGCAGCAGAGCTGGGACAGGTTTAGAATGACACCAGAACATCCCCAGGAGGATCCTGGAGCGGGCAGTGGTCTGCAAGGAGGACACATCCAGCCCCAGAGCTGCTACGTCTTTGGCTGTGCTATTTTTAGGCAAGGGTACGATTTACCTGAGCTGGGTTATTAGCCACAGTGTGGTGGCCAGAGGGTTGGGTTGGCAGAGTCCCTAAAATTCCCCAGTTGTGCATGCTGGCTGTAGCATCCCCTTTCTGCAGAAGGAGCTGCCATGCCCTGCCCCACCACTTCTGTGCCAGTCTCCAAAGGCCTCATCTGAGATGAAAGCAATCTTTTGTTATTGCTAATTATTTGGATTACTTCTGTCACCTGGCAAGCTTATTTTCAAATAAGAAAGGAATGAGGTTAGTTTGGCTATCGATTGCTGAGGTCTCCCCGTTGAGCGATGTTTATCATCTCCAGTGGGTGCTGCCAGGCTCCAGGTCTATTAATTGTCACAGTGATTTCTGCTCTGCTGGGAGCTGGGCCGAGCTGTGCTGGTGTGTGTGCTCGACCACAGGGTCTGCCGCAAGGTGTTTGTCCTTGCGGGTCCTTGAAACCCTGTGTCCTGCATGGCTCCTTGTGTATAATTGCTAATGGAGCCACCTCAACCACCACCTCCATGGTGGGTTAATTGCCTGGATTTCTGCTGAGCTGAATACGCTCCACTTACCTGAAGATGATACGTATTTATTTTACAATCTCCTTTCCCTATTACCTATTATTGTATCAAGTGTCCTTCTCATTTGTGTACTCCAGAAGCTCAACGTGGTCGGAGGTTCAGCCCTTGAAAGCCCCTCTGGTTCCTCAGAGGCTGCAGAAAGCCAAGCATCTCTAAGGAAGTGCCTGCTGGGCTGCGACACGATGGTGAGGTACCCGATATAACAGCAGATAAAACTGCCATCACTATCACAGCATCAGCAGCTCCCTCAGCTCCCTCTATCCTCTGCCACCATCTCACCAGCTTCCCATTACAAATTAACCAGTTAACCTCGCTCTGATCTCAGCTGCATTTAAGGAAAACCAGCCCACAACACCCAAACTTCAATTTGTTCCCCTAACAGAGCAGTTTTTCTGAGCTGAGGACATGAAACTGGGCAGTTAAATGAGCTGGGAAGCCCATCACTTCGTGAAAGCAACTAAATATCTGTAATGTCACTTTGCTAAAGCATCACTTTCTGAAGTGAACTGAATCTCTGCCATGTCAGCTCTTGGAGGACAAATTCTGTGTTTCTTCTTTTACAGGCTCGTTTCTTAAAGATGGTTGGTGCTTATTTTTCATCCTTTGCTGTAGCTTTTTGAACCTGCCACCCTCACTTGCGATCCCTCCAGTGACACTCCAATAGTCTCGTGCTGAGCTGTCCCAGATGACCTTTGGGATGTCGAGGACTTGCCTCTTCCAATGGACCCTTTGGACCCTGGCAAGGTGAGCAGCAATTAGAGCACCCAGCTTGTTGAAAGATTTACCCCAATCAATCAATCAGTTCAAAGGTTTCAAACACATAATCTGGTCTAGTTAGAGGTGTCCCTGCTGACTGCAGGGGGATTGGACTTGATGACCTTGGAAGGTCCCTCCCAACCCAAGCTATTCTGTAGAGGCCAATTTCAAATCCTAAGTGAAATAAGCTGGAATGAACCTGTGGAAAATCACCTGGACTAAAGGAATTTACAAAGCTGGATCTCCTGGGCGGATTTCCTCCTAACACCAAAAATATTGATGTATTTTATGTTTGTTTTTAAGCTTGTTAGTCAAAATATTTTGACTATGTGCTAAACCTTTAAGTGAAGCTGAAGGAATTCAAGGCTCTACCTCTGCTGTTTCTGGAGCCAGAGCATTACAGTTGTCTCTAGCCCATAACTAAATCCTCAAAGGAGAAGTGGAGGAGGCTGCTGTCAAAGACATCAATACTTTCTGTAGAAATCCCTTTGCCACCTCTGCCCTGGAGGACACAAACCACCACAACCTGCTCCAGGCTGGCTCCAAACCCAAAGCAATCTCCTGACCCATTTTCCCATCCTTTGGGGTCAGTCCATCTCTCGATTGTGCCACCACAACACAAGTGTCGTGGGTGGGAGAAGGACATGAAGATTCTGCTTTTTTTTTTTTTCCCCTGCAAAAGACAGATCTCATTTTTCACACTGTGGAGATGTACTCATGGTTTCATCCTCAGGCTGCAGAACAGTTTCCAGAGCTTACTGCAAAGCTGAGCTGATGCCTGTGTTCCTGGAAACTAGACTGCGCATCTTCTTTAGCATGTACAGTTGGGACTTAGGGTTAAGAGACTCTCTTTGTCTGCAGCTCCTATTTTACAAGCTCTTTAGCTGATGCTGGTATCTCTGCCTCTACCTGCTCCAGCCTCCTCAGATTCCTCCTTGTCCCTTCCTAGCTTTTTCTCACCCCCCTCCTTTTAAACATGTTCATCTCCAATGTCACCTCACTTCAACCACCAAGTCTGTGTGGCTGGTCACTGCTCCTCCTTGCACTCTGTTTGATTACTGTCACTTCTGTGGTCTTGAGAGCTGCTCCCAGCCACGTCCCACTCCATTTGGTCCCTGTTGCATGCTTCATGACCTGCACGTGAAGGGAAAATCACATCAACAAGCACGAGGACACCCCTATGGACTCAGAGCAGAGTTTTCTCTGGCCAGAAGTGGGTGAGTAAGTGGGAACGTGAGAAATTGGGCTGATCCTTCCTCTGGCCAGCTCAGCCCAGCTGTCCCAGGTTTCCCATGCTGAAGGCCATTTCAGAGGACCATGTTTGAAGGCTGTGGGCAAAGCTGCTCTCCGTGGGTTTCTGAGTGTTCCTCATTGAAAAGAAGATACTTCCTTTTGTTTGCCTTAAATGAGTTGTGGGATAATTTCATTTTGTCCGTACATAATGGGAAGTTATGAATAATCACTCAGTAATCATTCTCTCCGTGCTAGTCGTGGCTTTACAAAACTCTAATCACATCCCTCTTTAGTCATCTCTATTCAAGGCCAGAGCTCTTATTATTTAGTCTCCTTGCAAGAAAATGTCTATTCCTCCAGCTGGGGATGATGCTCCCCTTATTCCCTCACTCCCTGGTGCTCCCACAACTGCTGCACCCTCAGCATCACCCACCCACGGTGCCTCTCCCCTTCCACCCCAGGCCTCACCCCACCAGCCACCCTGACATAGGTCCACTTGGGCTCTAGACCAGGTTGCTCCATGCCCCATCCAGCCTGGTCTTGAACACGTCCAGTGATGGATCATCTACAACTTCCCTGGGCAACCTGTGCCAGTGTCTCCTTGGAGCCTTCTCCAGGCTGAACAACTCCCACTCTCTGAGCCTGTCCAGGTAGGAGAAGGGCTCCAGCCCTCTGATATCTTTGTGGTCTCCTCTGGACCCGCTCCAACAGGTCCATGTCCTGCTTGTGTTGGTAACTCCAGAGCTGGGCACAGCACTCCACATGGGTCTGGATCTGGAGCCCCCAATACAGAGCTTGATCCCAGAAGCCGTGTCTCAGCAGGAACATGAGGACATAGCAAGGCACCATGTGTCCCCAGGCACCATCAGCAATGACATGTCCAACCTCATTGCCTTCACAGCCACTTCTGATGGGAAAATCTGGTCCAACTTCACCAGGAGCAGAACTGGAGGGGACGTTGCTGGGAAGGTGGTCTTGAGGGTGAGTAGCAGAGTTGCTTGTTCCTGTGATGTGGAGGTCTTTGTGAGTGAAGGGGAAGTACTCATGGTGCCCATGTGGGAGGAGGAACAGCCCAGGTCCCCTGTTCGTCTGCAGGGGAGGCTTTACTGGGCCAGAGCAGGGAAGCGTTTGGGGAGCTGGTAAGGACTGAGTGGGTCAGAGGTCCAGGGACACCAGTGATGAAGCAGTAGGGGTTAGCAGTGCTATGGGGAGAAGGTATCTTCGGGGTTGAAGGGTTGAGGTAAGGGTGAGGGTGGTGCCCAGGCCATGGGCTGGTGGGGTCAGGAGCACACAGCATCCATGCAAGCACTCCTGCAAGAGGGAGGGGTTCAACAGGGAGCTGCTCTCTCAGAGCTCCACTAAAAAGGGACAATTCCATGTTAAAGTTTGGGGATGCACAACATTAAGGTCTGGTTTTAAAGGGGACATCAGAGCTGGGATGAAGGGACTCTGCCAGCATGGCTGAGAGGTGGGATATTTGGATAACTCTGGTGCAACCACGCACTTGTAGCCAGAGGAGTGTCCTGGCAGAAGGTCTCAGGGTTGGTGGTGGGATGTTTGGGCAATGAGCAGGTTCCCCAGGCTGCAGTTTTGAGGAGCCTGGAACATCCAGGAAGATGGACTGAGCTGGGATTATTTATCAGTCTGCCCATCACAGCAGTGGCTGGAGGCTATCGATGCAGAATCAATAGTGTGCTGCAGAGCCCCGAGCCCACTGCGGGGAATTTCTGGTACTTCTCCTCATGCGGGATAACAACTGTGTCTAGAACTGGGCTTTGGCTTGGATTCGTGGTGGGTTTGTGGGGTTTTTTTTTTTCACACTGAATTGATTTCCTTTGTTAGCTTGGCTGGTAACTGTTAATGGGATGATCAGTGTTGGGCTCTGTTGGGTGAGGGAAGGAAAACGATAGGGCTTGTTCGAACGTGTCCTCAGCGTGCTCTCGTGGTGGAAAGGCAGAGCTGGAAAGGTCAGACAGCCTCTGGGCCCATCTGCCTTTCATGGAGCCTCTTCCCACTGCCAGGCAGGCTCTGTCATCTCTGTCCCAAGCGTGCCACTGTCACCACAGTAGGCTGAAGCATTGTCTTCAGCGGAGCTGGGAATGGCCCCTTCACTTCACCGAGCATTAAATCAGCACAAGGGCTGGAGCCAGCACAGCGGGTTGAAACCAGGGCTGATGTGCTTGTGGCAGCTGTAGCTGGCACCAGAGGGGACCGGCTGCCACCCCACCTGCCACGTGCTGGGAGCACAGACCTCCTGTGCGGATGGGCAGCAGGGATCTGGGATGCTCTTCTCTCTGAATGACAGCTCCGAGGCTGTCCGCGTCAGGTGGGAAATGGGTGTAGATGCACCAGGACAGGAGGTTTATCCCACCCTCTCCTTGGCACATCCAGCTGTGCACGGTGTGCAAACCTCTGAGCAAACATTCCCTCCTCCCACCCCTCCCCACAAGTCTAAAGTGCACCGTCAGTCAACAGATGACTGAAATTTCGTTTTCATCAACCGACAGGCCAACGCAGACGAGACCTCAAATGTTAGTCAGGAGCAAACACCAAAGGGCAAAGTCAGAGCTGGGCGGGTTTGTTTGAGGAACCCGGTGACTGGAGCTTCCCCAGGAGGGTTTGGCTGCTGGGGGGTGCTGCAGCAAGGGAGGTGCTGCCCAACAGGAGGGTCCCAGGGCTCTGCAAATGCCAGTAAGGGAAAGGAGCACAATGCACAAGGAAGGGAGGAGGTTGCTGGAGAAAAGGGCAAAATCTGGTGACTTTTGGATGTAAGCAGTGGGGCCAAGCTCCTGGGAGGCTGCTCCTTTAAAACGTGGGGACCAAAAGACACAAATGAGGAGCCGGCTGAAAAATTAGTAGAGCAGAAAACTCCAAATGATGCAGAGCTAATTCCTTAAGTGTCAGACTGGCTGCCAGACCCTCCGCTTTCCAGCCCCCCGGCCCTGCAGCACCCTTGGGCAGCTCCTGGGGCCACTGGTTGCCCCCCCAGCCCTGGAGACAGCCCCCCAGAGCCCCCAGCAGCTCCATGGCTCAGTACCTGGCCAGGCATGGGCTTCTTTGCCCCCCAGCATCACCCCCACCCAGGCGAAAAGGGCAGGGGAAGTTTTTTAATATACTTTTATTGGTCTGTAAATTTCTTTTCTTTCCCTGCCGGCTTGGATCGATGTTTGCAGTTTACCGAAGTCCCAGGCACACAGATTAAATCCTCTCCCTCTATTACACGAGATGG